>CM053622.1:75332744-75353035 GCA_028646595.1 Phalanger gymnotis | reverse complement strand
CCAACAGCACAGGTTCTTTTGATCTGCTTAACTAAGGAAAGCAGGGTGAAGGGGTTGACACGCTTACTTTAATTCAGCGCACAAATACAATTCACTTAGTTCAGGAGGAAAAGACCAGCACACTGAACTTCAGAGCAAAATACAAACAAATTACAAACATCAACAGACAGACCTTGTCTGATTCAAATCCCAATACATAGTTACCAGAGTTCAACAAAGTCTCAGCATCCAGGTTTACAAGCTGGAGGGCTCCTTAGCTACAGCTACAGTCTCCTCATTAACACCATCTCAAGAGCCCTGCACAAATGTCTCTGTCCTCCCTTCTTATAGGGCTTCAGATGTCATTAAAGTCATCTGAATGACCAGGATTTAGGCTGCTATGATTGGTTCTAGTTAGCCCTTCCCCTTAGGACCCTGGGAGGTTCACATCCACATAGGTTAGGTTAACACCTAATAGGGCATGGGTCTGGAGTTAACACCTCCCCTTAGCCAGCCCCACCTTGGGGCCCACCCCAGTCACCTATCCACACCCACATAGGTTCCACACCTTATAGGAGTTTAGGCCTGGGGCTTAGCAAACAAGAGCCAAACTCTTCAAGGGCACTAAGTGCTAAGGAGCCCATTTTGCTTACCAACACATGATCTCATGTCCATATCATTCAAATTGCAATGAACCATGTTCACCTTCACAATGTTTCTTATACTGAGGTGCCTTAGAGTGGAAAAAGACCCTGACTTGGGTCAAGTCACTTCTCTCTGTGCCTTAGTTTCCCCATATGTAAGATGAGGGTAATTATCCTATCCACTTCCCAGAGTTGTTCTGAGAATTCACTTCAATATAATACATTTTTTTTAAAAATCTATTAATTTAGTATATGCTGAACCCTGTGGTCAAAAATGAGAGAGATGAGACATAGCTTCTGACCTCCTAGAATCATTGGACTATGCATAACATACTCACAGATATTTGTAATACATACAGTACATAAGCAGTGAGCCAAGTGCCATGTGAGGTCCAAAGAAGAAGGTTGCTTCCAACGAGAGGGTGCCTTACTTCTGAGATTATCTTGTTTATATTCTCTATACATAATTGTTTGCTTAGTGTCTCCCCTGTTAGATTGTGACCTCCCCAAGAGCGGAAATTGAGTTTTGTTTTGTTTTGCTTTTGCCTCTCTTTATATCCCCTGGCACTTAGCACAATGGCTGACACATAGTAGGCATTTACTGAATGCTAGTTGACCAACTGACTAACCACTGGAAGAAGTGACATTAGAATTGGGGCTCTGAAGGAGACAATGGGTGTGTGAACCAGAAGGCTCTGCACATATACAAGGAAACAGGGTTCTGTTGTTCTTCGGTACAATCCATTTTTTGTATCATCATTTAAATATTCATGCACTGATATATCATTTCTTTATTAGATTGTGAATTCCAAAACTACACCAACTATGTCCCCTACATTTCTTTTTCCCTCATTCTTCCAAGCTCAGGGTCAATAGGCTATGATGAATTTTTGTTGGAAGATTTACTGATTATGTCTCATATTACTCAGTGTTCCAGAGGAGACTAGATAGTATGTTGTCAGACACTGCAAAGGGATTCTGCACTGGAAGGGAGATTTGGCCTGATACCCTCTGAGGTCTCTTCTAGAACTGAAATGCTATGTCCTATAGTCTCAGGACCCATTGGATGATGATAATCTATGAACTATGCTCTGAGGTGCCTTTCAGCTCAATCATTCTGCATTTTATCGTGCTGTTCTGACACCCTTTGATCTGCAGATCGACATGCTATGGTCTCTTCTAGCTCTGACATACTGTGTCTCTGAGATTCTGTAACCCTCTGATTCTGCTGCCTCTGTGTGAGTTTAGTCTCTCCAGGCAGCCCCAAATCTTGAAGAGAACACGGCCTGGGTTTCCTCCTCCAACCCTCCCCTCACCCCTTCCCTTCTTCATCACACCCTGACCCTGCTGCCCCTTCCTGGCTAAGCACAAGCCTGGTCACTCAGGGGTCATTCTCAGTACATACTAATTGCTCTGGAGATCAGAGTGAGTTTTTTATTTCTTATAATGTCAGTGTCTGTGGAGCACCCCAAGGGAGGGGAGAGGAGGGAGACTGGTGAGGAGAGAGCAGCTTCTATTAGTAAGTGATACTCATGCTCTATTTCCCACGTGGCAGCAACAGTAGCAGCAGCAGCTTTGAGTCACCAAAGATGAAGTGGCCTCCATTGCATTATATTTAGCCAGCCTCCACTCCCGTACAAAGCACTTTTTCTCCCCCACTCTCCTAGGTAGACTCACCAAACCAGGTGGTGAAAGGGAGGGTGGGATGATACAGGAGTCAAGGGTGGTGAGGGTGGGGGCCGTGGGAAGAGGGAGGTAAGTGGAAGGCAGGGGAGGTCCAGTGAATCACTTCTGTGGGAGACACACTCAACTCCTCCTTCTGGGCTCAAATGCAGAGCCACAGTTAACCCTTTATGCCAGAGATTCTCAATTTTTTTTTTAGGTGTCATGAGCCCCCTTGGCAGTCTGGTGCAGTCTTCGGATATCTTCTCAGAATAATGTTTTCAAATGAATAAAATGAAATGCATAGGATCACAGAGAGGCAGCTACGTGGATTGGCGAAAGGAACCAGGCTTGGAGTCGAAATGGTCTGTGTTCACAAAGAGCTCCGGTCGCTTGCTAGCTGTATGATCCCCAGCAAGTCACTTGACCTCTTTTTACCTCAATTTTCTCACCTGTAAAATGGAGGTAAAAATAGAACCGGTATACTTCCCAGCATTGTAGAGAGGAACAAATGATATGGTTTGTAAAGTGTCTGGCATAGAGTGAGCGCTTCATAAATGCTTTTCCTTCCTACTATTTTGAAATGGTTAGCAAGATTTTTTTTTAATCCATGAACCTCAAATTTAGAACCTTCTACTCTAGACCTTTTTTTAAAAAAAACAAAGATGATTCTCCACAGATCCAGCCGGCCTCTGTCCTTTTTTTGGCCAGTTAATGTGGTTGGGGTCAAGCGCCCAGCCTGTGATCAGGATTAGGGCTCAAGCTATGAGCAGGTGACTAGGATCAGAATCCTATTAGATTTATCCCCTTGTACTAATCTCTCAAGGTATTTTCAGATCTGACCTCTCTCATCCCTCCCCTGCTTGATGTCAGGATTAAGACTCACTCTTCAGCAGACACAGGGCTCAGGGTTTGACTAGGTTGGGAGTGAATCTGGTCATCTTATAAATACATTCTGTTCTGAAAGTAGCTCTATTTGGGGTGTGAATGGTTTGGGGCCACCTAACCCCAGTCACCATTGGAAATAGAGCCCAGAGTCCTGATCGTCCCACCTGTGAAAACACCTCATACAATCTCTAAACACAGACCTGTGCTATGGATCATACTCCCAGATTGTCGAGTGATCATAGCATCTCTGAATCATAGTTTTCTCTTCTACGACAACAACCATAATAATAACTAGCATTTCTATGGCCCTTTGAGGCTTACAAAGCACTTTATAAATATTATCTCATTTGATCCTCATGACAACAACCCTAGGAGATGGACGCTATTATTATCTCATTTTACAGAAGAGGAAACTGAGGCAGAAAGAAATGCCCAGGGTCACACAGCTAGTAAATGTCTGAGGCTGGATTTGAACTCAGGTCTTCCTGAGCTTTATATCCACTGCACCAGCCAGCTGCTTCTGCGTGAAGCTGCCTTCTCCAAGAAGAGGATAACAATCCCCACCTCACAGGCTACATTGTGAAGACCGAAGGAGACAATGAATACAAGGTGTTTTGTAAATTGTGATGCCCTGCTAACATCAAGGACAGGAGACAGTGAATTGGGAGCGAGGATACCTGAGTTCTAGTTGCCAGCTCTGCCACTGATTTTCTGGGTGACATTAGGCAAGCCAAAAAATCACAGAATAAGATAATTTCATAGTTGGAAGGGATCTCAGAGCAAATCTAACCACCAGCTAAACAAGACTTCTCTCTCCAGTATCAGACTGGTCATCCAGCCTCAACTTTAATACCTCCAGTGTTGGAGAACTCACTACCTTATCAGATCGACAATGCTATTGTGTCATTAATGAGTGTGATCCTTAGTCTCTATTTCCTTGTCTCTATCCAGAGCCTGCCTCCCTGTAATAATTCTCTCTCCTGCTCCTATCTCTACCCTCTAGGGTCACACAGAACATTAATCCCTCTACCTCATGGCAACCGTTCGAAGATATGAAATCAGAGATCACATTAGGAAGCCGCATGGCATGATAAATAAGGCACTGGACTTAGAGTCAGGAAGTCCTGAGTGTAGGTTCAAAGTCTACACAAGCTGTGCAACCATAAGCAAGTCCATTAACCTCTCTGCAGCTCAGTTTCCTCATTTGTAAGATGACTGATTTAGACTTGATAACCTGAAAGGCTCTTGTCACCTTTAAATCTGTGAACCTATATCCTGCTTCCTCATCACACCTGGAGTCCTGCCCAGCAAAGTCTTCTAGGCCCCACCCCTGTGAGTCTGGGCCGGCTATGCATTTTCAAGTTCCAATCTCCTCTGTCCAGGCTTTTAGCCCTTGCCTCACCCTGGCCATGCTCATCCGCACAAGGGATTCTCTCATCCAGGGCAGTGTCCATTGTCCCTGTTTCTGCTCCTCCTACATCTTCCCCAAGAGGGAGAGTACAGGAAGGAAAGGTCAATGGTTTTTGCAAGGGACATTCAGTAAAGACCTAAAGGAACTAAATTGATTGCTTCTAAAACATCAACAAAAGGAACAGGATCCATCCTCCAACCTTACAAGGCTCCATATATGGCAACACCAGACTTTTAGGACTGGGACTCAGTGACATTCCCCTCAGCTCCCTGGAGCTCAGTCTGGGGACTAAGAGCATCCCGGCAGCCCTGACGTCAACACAGCTGAGCTTGCTGACAGGTACCTGTGCCAGAGAAAACTGGCTGTAGGGGAACTGTCAGTCCCAGCAGAAAAGAATGAAGAAGAAGAGGGAGGGAGGGAAGAGAGTGCGATCACTCGGCAAACCCTTTTCATTCTCTGGGCACAGGATGGATCATTTCCTCTTCCCCTCCTTTTCTGCACAAACAGTTCTCTCTTGATTGGCAAGGGTGGGGTATTCAGCCCAGAACAAACGTCATCTCCTCTGATGGCAGCCGCCTCCCTCTTTGCCTGTTCATTCAGAGCCCTCCACAATCCAGGTCTAATCTACCTATAGAAACTAATCTAGGGAGGGAGGCCATGCAATAAAGCTTAATAAATGTTTATCAAACTGAATTGAATTGGATGGAGGGGGGAGCAAGAATTAAACTCAAAAGGAGGGAAGGAAATAAGCATTTGCTGAGCAGCTACTATGTGCCAGGCACTGTGCTAAGTGCTTTATATGGATATGATGTCCCTAGATCCTCACAACAGCTCTGAGAGGTAGGTCCTATTATTATCCCATTTTACAGATGAAGAAACAGGCAGACAGAGGCTGTGACTTGCTCAGAGTTTAACAGCTAGTTAGTGTCTGGGGCTAGATTTGAATTCAGATTTGTCTGACTCCAAGCCCAGCGCTCTACCTATCCAGGTGCCTAACTGCCTAGAAATAATAGGAGCCTTAAAGAAATTGAATGTTCCATGTGAGAGCTCTCTAAGTCCAAGCCGATCTGCCCCAAGGTCATTTAGCAGGCTAGTTTTTGTTCTGTCATTTCAGTCGTGTCCAATTTTTCCTGACCCTATTTGGGGTTTTCTCGGCAAAGGTGCCAGAGTGGTTTGCCATTTCCTTCTGTATTTCATTTTACAGATGAGGAAACTGAGGCAAATAGGGGTAAGAAGCTGAGCCACAACGGCTCCATGAGGGCGATAAGGTTAAGAATTATTCTCTCTGCCTAAAAAGATGGAGAAAAGGGAAAACCAGAAAGGGTGGGTCACTCACTCAAAGCTTTAGAGCAAATGAATGGTATAGTGGCAACATGGTGTATTTAGGAATTGAGGGCTGAATTTGTAGTCTCCTGAGGACTCACATTCAAATCTCATCTCTCCCACTTGGGACCTGTGTGACCTTGGGTAATTCACTTCCCTTCTTTGGGCCTCAGTTTCCTCATCTGTAAAATGAGGGGATGGAACCAAATGGCCTTCAAAGGTTCTTCTCAACTCCTAACCTTTCATTGTGTGCCTAGAACTCCCAGTATGGGCCTCTTACCCCAGCTCCAGAGAGCCTGGCACTTAATCTTGTTCAATTGCTCTCTTGTTTATAGTTAGTCTTCTAAAACAGGAAGACTCATCCTTGCCCTGCCTCTCACCTGGAGCTGCAGCGGGAATCAGAAGAGATAATGGATTTGAAAGAGCTTTGAAATGCATAAAGCCTTTAATAAATGATTACCCCTTTGCTGAAGAAGATTATTATCCGTAATCTGCCTCCCTAGCACACCAGGCTCAGTCCCACCTTGGTGCCTTTGTTCAAGGACATTCCTCCCACTCAGAGGAGGGCTCTGCCCCCCTTCTCTCCTCAGCAGGCCTGGATTTCATCGCACCTCCTCCAGGAAGCCCTTCCAGACCTCCCCAGTCTATCCACAAATCTGTCTCTTGCTTCTGACTTCTGGAAGCCCTTACTGTCAAACCCTTTCATTTATGCATGTAAATATTCACTTTCTAGGAGGTCATCTGACTGTGCCCCCCAGGGAAGATGTGGGCTTCTGGGGATCACAAACTGTTTTCTTCATCTCCTTTTATAATTCAGCCCTTACCCTCGACAAGTAGGACCTAGCACAAGCCTAGATGTTGCAGAGGTTTGTGAAGGCCCAGGGTGGTGATGCAGAGCGGACAGAGCACCAGCCCTGGAGTCTGGAGGATCTCAGTTCAAATCTGACCTCGGACACTTATTAGCTATATGACCCTAGGCAAGTCACTCAACCCTGTTGTCTCAGTTTCCTTATCTGTAAAATGAAATAGAGCTAGAGAAGGAAATAGCAAATCACTTCAGTATCTTTGCCAAAAAAAAAAAAAACCTCAATGGGACCACAAAGAGTCGGATTCGACTAATCAACCAAAAAAAAAAAAAAGGAGATAATCTCAGAGAGAAGACTCTGGCAGCTGGGGGTGAGGGAAGGGGAGAGGAGGGGATAGGGAAAACTTCCTGCAGAAGGTGAGATTTGAGCTCAGTCTTAAAGAGGGGAAGAAGAGGAAGAAAAACATTCTAGGCATGAAGGATTCATAGACTGTCTCCAAGAGGGTCAGAACCCTTAGTGAAATCATTCTAAACCATTTCACGACAGAATATTGAAAGGAAATTAACCTCCCTGGAGCCCTGTGCCCTTATACAAATATGCTTCACAGGCCGGGCTCATATGGAAACAAGCCTATTGCCTATCTGCATCGACCCATCGGAATCTGTTTCCCACTTATGAAGGCAGAAATAAGAACCAGACCTAGCCTAGCACCTGGCTAGTCACCCCATCTACGATGCCAGAAGAGAAGAAGGGATGAGCATAGTTTTCTTATCTCTATGAAGCCCATGGTTCTCACCCAAAGCATTTGAGCTGCCCTAATGTGGAAGTGGAGACCAGCTCTGGCTGAACTCAGGTGATTTTGGATCTCATTTAGGAGGCCCTGTAATGTTGTAGAGTTTGGTGCAATCAGCAAGATGTCATCTATGCACAGGAGCATCTAAGGGACCTCACCATCAATAACAAAACAGTCTTCTATTTGGCGCCTATTCAAGACATCCTCCTCAATGGAGGTAAACACCTTTGGCAATCACGCTTCACCCTGTTTTATTCCTCTCTTGATGTTGATAACCAGAGGGGTCCTTGAACAAAATCATTTTTTGCCATCACGTCTCTCAAGGAATCTTGAATCAGTTCACGTTAGCATGGGAGACACCTTGCTGCAGAAATGTCTTTAAGATGGAGTTTTTTGTTCACTCAGATCAAATGCTTTTTGTAGTTGGCGAACAACAAATACAAGAGGGTCTTGTATTTTCTGCATGGGATAGTTCAGTGTGTGATCTTAAAAATGGAAGATGGCCTTGAGGGACAGTGGAAAGAGTGTTACATTTGGAGTCAGAGGACCCAGGTTCAAATCTCAAGCTTGGCTGCTTAGCTGCCTGAGCGACCTTGGGAAAGACACAACCCCTGTGGGCCATGGTTTCTTCCGTACTAAACAATTCCCAAAGTCCCACCTCTAAACCTATGATCCCATGAGTAGGAGGACTGAATGAGGTTTGCATAAACAGGATTGCCAAGTTCAAGGGCAGATTCTCTTAGCATTGTTGTTGACCCCCTTCTGCCTTCTACTGCAGCCCAAAGATCTTCAGGCCTGGAGGACCCTCCCTAGTTCTTGAGGCTTGGTTATCCTCTTGTTTCTGACCCACTTTTCCCTTATTTTTTCATTCCTCAGCCCCCGAGTGCCTAAAGTTGGGTCTTCCTCGCTGTGAGCCAAAATACAATAATAAAAGATCTATTGCTGTATGCATTGCTGGTCAGTGCATTACTGATGCACTATTGGGATGGACTGAGACAACTGAGTTGTCAAGGATTACCCTTGACACTTTCTAGCAGGCCCTTCTCTAAGCTTTGGGTCCCTCCTCTGTAAAATGAAGAGGTTAGACTAGGTATTACTTAACATCTGTCCAGACCTGATATTCTGTGCTTTCTATGCGGAGATATCTTCCATCTCCAGCACTCTGTGTTCCAAGGTCCTTTGTGGCTCATGTATTCTGAGTATGGGACTTTAAAATAATTCTAAGTCTACATGGGTTGGTATCGAGATAAATTCGCAGAGATATAGAATCTCAGGATTAAGTGGAACTTCAAAGGCCACCTAGTTCTTTTCATACCTGAATAAAAATATCCTCTATGCCAGGGCTGTCCAACCTTAGGTTTTTATTGAAACAATAGACAATATATTTTGATTTGCCATTTCAGTGAGAGCTCTGTGGTAGCTCGGCTTCCTTTACTAAAGCATTTATGTAAATCTCTCTGCTTGTAGGTGGGCCCCATAAATCATACTGTGGGCCCCATTTTGGACAGCCCTGCTCTATGGTATATCCAGTAAATTCTGATGCCATGGTTAGTGGAAATGAATGAAATGAAATAATGCAAAATACATATGGACAGGGGGCATTGCAGGGCAGATGGCAAGGCCCAAGAGTTTTTAGGGCACATCAGCAGAGCAGATGAGTGCGGTGATTGGCACATGATTGTTTGACTGACTAACTGATCCCTCCCAAGGCATCCTATTTCTACCTTTGGATAGCTCTAATCATTGGGGAGCATTTTCTTCCACCAAACCTGAATTTGCCTCTTTGCTCCTAGTCCTATTCTCTGGGGCCAAGCAGAACAAGTCTAGCCCCTTTTCCTTAACAGCTCTTTGAATACTTATGACAGCAAACTTTATGACCCTGATAGGCTTTCTCCAGGATAAACATCCCTACATCTTTCAACCACTCCTTCTTTGGTCAAAAAAAAGCCTTGACAGGTGACCTACAAGAGTCGCTGATGTTTATAGAGTACTTCAATGTTTATAGAACACTCTATACACACACAGAGAATACTATACACATATATACACACGTATATACACATACCTACACACATGTGTAGGTAGGTATGTGTGTATGCATATACACATACATGTGTGTATATGTATATGTGTGTTGTATTCTGTTAACCTATATATGTACATAGTGTCCTATAAACTTTGATTATATGTAATATAAAAAATTACTTTATATGTATATCTAGATCTATATAATGCACATGTATATTATATATACACATGTATATTATGTATATATGCAGGTTCTGAAACGTGTATATATATATATGCAGACATATACATATATAGTGTTCTATAAATCTTGACTATATATAATATATAAAATTACTTTACGTATATTTCTACATAATATATATGTATATATACACATATATCTATGTGTATATATACATGTTTATTGTGTGCATATACAGGTTCTGAAACACATATACACACATATATAGTGTTCTGTAAACCTTGACTACATATAATATATAAAATTACTTTATATCTATATGTGTGTATATAATGTACATGTCTATATAATACATATAGACATGTTTGTATATATACATGTGTATGTGTGTGTTTGTGTGTTTGTGTAGGGAGAGAGAGAGGGAGAGGGAGAGAGGGAGGAGGGAGGGAGAGACAAGTTCTGTAAACCTATATGTGCATATATATATAGTCTTCTGTAAACCTTAACTACATATATGTAAAATTACTTTATATGTATATGTGCATATATAATGTATACATGATATATTTATATATACATGTATGTTTATGTTTGTAAGTATATATACATACACATACGTGCGCGCGCATGCATGTGTGAAGAAAGATTGTCATTTAGAGGCAGAGAGGCTGGAGAGCTGGCCTTGGCATCAAGCAGACCTGGGATCAAGTCTTGCCTTTGACCTGCTACCTTCTGGGTGACCCTGGGCAAGTTACAGCTCGGCACCCCGAGGTGACCTTAAGGTTGTAAGGTACAGAGAAGGTGCTAATTTGCATTGGCAAAGGGAGTTACCATATTGGGAGTTCCCTAACATCAGTGAAATCCTAGATCTGACCCAGAAATTAAATCCTCCCAGTCACACAAAAGAAGCATCTCGGGTCTTGTTAGGACAGTTTCACAGATGAGGGAACTGAGGCTTGGTCAGATTACCTGACTCATGCCTGCTCTCCACTATTCATTAACAGCAGCAGGGTTCAAAGCCAAGGGGACCCAGGGCCAAGGCCAGTGTTCTTTCTACTATGCCCCTCTTGTCTCTCGCACAAGAGCCCCTTCGTGAGACTCCAACTTGGCACCTTCAGAGTATGAGACAGATACCCTGCCAATTGTGCTAAGAAAAGTTTCTGGGGCCCACCAAGTATAGGTGGGTTAGAGAAAACCAGATTTTTTGGGTGGTGGTGGTGGTGGTCGTGGGCGCCATCCTAAGATTATACATCTGCTGGAAATAGCTCACATTTGCATATTGCAGGGGCTGGTCCCCTCTCAGAGCCAGCTGCCAAGCCTGATTAACTCCCTCCCTCCCAGCCTCCACAAAGTAGGGGTGGGGCTCTCCTTCTCAGAGTGTGTGGGGGGAGGGGGGGGACAGGGAGGGAGATTCTGAAAGAGATTTTAAAATCAATAAACAGATAACCAAACACCCTCACGAACAAAAATAACAACAAAAAATATTGTACATAAAGCCAGCCACTCCCGATTATTTGTAGTTTGGTCTATTTCTTAAGTGTGTAAGAACCTTAATGAGAGACAGCGGGGCAAAGTTAATTTAAAAACCAGCCTCGGCAACCAAAAGGCCTGGGTTCAAGCCTCAACTCAGACACATCCTGGCTGTATGGCATTAGGCAAGTCGCAATCTCTCTGTGCCCCTGGCAAGTTTCTGAAGGTATAATTCGCAGAAGAGTTATTTATCTCATCCAGCCACATGCCTTAGATGTCTTGTCATCTGCCTTGGTCCATAGTGGGCACCTAATAAATGCTTGTTGACTGACTAACTGAATGCCCATTTTCCATCAGCTGCTCTGCCTGGTTTCAGCTCCAGAAACATCACATCCCTGAGCTGAATGTCCCTGTGTTGTCCTTCCCTATTAGTTTGTAAGCTCCTTAAAGGTAGGGATTCTTTTTTTTTCTTTCTTATGTGTATCCCCAGAGCTTAGCACAGCACCTGGCACATGGTAGGTGTTTAATAAATGTTTGACTACTGACCAGTGCCCGATCATTTCCACTTCCACTTCTCCTCACCTGGAAGAGTATCTTCCCAACCACAGGATGGCGCCCCTCTTCCCTGGGGGAGTGAACTTTGGACCTCCACTGGAGCTGAGCCATCCTAAGTGGGAAGTGCAAGCTCCTCTAACTCATTATATCTGTGAACTCCCTATCATGCTTATTCTATCCAAGTCATCCATCCCAGAACATCTCTTGCCACTTACCTTGCTACTCCCCGTAAAACTTCCCCCATCATCCACAACCATACACACTCCTGATTTCCACCTTTTGCTCTGAGAATGGTAATCAAATCAACACTGCCATTGTTCTAGGGGCAACTAGGTGGCATTTAAAAAATGTTCTTCCCTCCCTCCCTTCTTTCCTTCCTTCTTTTCTTCCTTCCTTTCTTCCTTCCTTCCTTTCCTTCCTTCTTTTCTTCCTTCCTTCCTTTTCCTCCCTCCCTCTCTCCCTCCCCTCTTTTCTCCCTCCCTCCCTTCCTTCCTTCCTTCCTTCCTTCCTTCCATCCTCCCTCCTTCCTTCTTTTCTTCTCAGCTGACAGAGCCCCAGAACTGGAGTCAGACCCTGGAGTCAGGAAGACCTGAGTTCAAATTTGATCTCAGACACTTACTAGCTGTGTGACCTTGCGCAAATCACTTAAGCCTGTTTGCCTCAGTTTCCTCATCTGTAAAATGAGCTGAAGAAGGAAATGGCAAACCAAGCTAAGCAGTCTGGTCTTTATTCAGAGAATTCACTCAAGGGTTGTGATCAGAACTTCAGATTTAGAAGGTGACTGACAGCATGGACTGTTGGAATGGATGGGGAATGACAAGGAGCTCAGTTAGAAGGTTCAAACACCAGCTTAGGCAAGAAGTGATGAGGGTCTGGACGAGGCTGGGGATTGTGGGAGAGGAGAGGAGGAGAAGGATGGGGGAAAATCCCTGCAATGAAAGTCATGAAGTCTCAGGTCAAGTCTCAGCCCTGCCACTCACTCTCTATGGGACCTTGAGAAGTCTCTGGTCCTCTTGGAACCTTAACTTCCCGTCTCTAAAATGAGAGGCTTAAACCAGAGCACCCCTGAGGGCCTTCCCACTGCTGACAACTGTGATTGTAGATATGTAGGAGCTAGAAACGATAAGACTTGGTAACCGACTGGATGTGAGAGGTAACTAAGAGGACCAAAGTAACCAGATATAACTTTTAGAAATAATTAAAAATGACTTTGAAGGTTGCGCTTGGATAACTGGTTCATATGGATGGATTACCATCCTTGCACACATCCCACGTTATCTCTCTCCTTTGTTCACATTCTTCCCCAGGTCTAGAATGTCCTATACCATCCACCTTCACTGGTCCAAATCCAAAGCCCAGAGTCCAAGGTGCCAGAAACAACGGAATTCAATTAGATTCAATTTAACAAGCATTTATTAAACACCTACTATGTGCCAGGGGCTGTGCTCAACGCTGGGGGTATCAAGATACAATCAAACAGTCCCTGACCTCAAACAGTTTACATTCGACTTGGGGGAGGGAGAACCAAGTACTTATAGAAATAAATACTATATATGTGTGTGTACATGTGTTATGTGTGTTATATATAAATACTATGTATGTATATGTATATAAAAATAAACAAGCATTTACTAAGTGCCCACTATGCACATGTTAGTCACTATAATAGGTGCTGGGGATATAAATACAATGAATGGAAGAATTCCAACTTGTAAGGAGCTCACATTCTAATAAAAGAGGCCCTACATATAAATATACATATATTTACGTATATTTATATGCACACATACATACATATATACATACATGTGTATGTGTGTATATACATATGTTTATATAGATATTACACATATCTCCATGCATGCATATATCCATATCCATATGCATATGTATGGATACCAATATGTGCACATATATAATACATGAGGGCAGCTAGGTGATGCGGCAGATAGAGCACTGGGCTTGGAGCCAATGTTTGATTCCAGCCTCAGACACTTCCTAGCTATGTGACCCTGAGCCAGTCACTGAACCTCTATCAGCCTTATTGATCACCGACAAAAAGATGATTCACTGAAGAAGGAAATGGCAAACCACTTCAGTATCTTTGCCAAGAAATCCCCAAATGGGGTCAGGAAGAGTCAGAACAGCTGAACAACATACATATATATATATATATATATGTGTGTGTATATATGTACACACACACATATATATACGTGTGTATATATACACGTGTGTGTATATATATACATGTGTGTGTATATATACGTGTGTATATATACATATATATGTATCTGTGTATGTAACATATACACATATATAATACACATATACACACACATATGAATACAGAGTAGTTAAATACAATTGAGGAGATAGAAATGACCTCATGTAGAAGGCGGTACCTGAGTTGCGTCTTGAAGGGGAAGAGAGATTCTATGAAATGGCAGTTGGCAGGGAGCACATTTTCCTGGGGAAGGCTTAACTATGAAGGGAAGTTTGTTCGCAATAGAACAAGAGTTGCAGAGGGCACAATGGAGAAGCAGAGATGGGTGGATTAAGAAACCACAAAGAATGGGGCTGACACAGAGAAGTATGAGAGCATGTGGAGTAGTGACCGGCAGAGTGACCATCGGTAACCAGCTAAAAGCTTAGGATCACAGGGATACTGAAAGGGAGTCACAGGGCAGCAGATTGTCAGGCCCTTGGGAGGAGTAAAGGTAATGTCAATTTAGTTACTGATCCCTGAGAAAGAGGTAACAAGTGGGGCACAGAGAAGGGGGGAAGAGAAACACAAAGCAGTAACTTCCAAAGCAGTAGTCGGAAGAATCCTGGGTCCAAGCTAGTTATAGAGAGGTGCGGCTGAAACAGACAGGGGTGGGGGGCATTGTCAAAATATGGCTCAGATCAAACATATTTCTTGACCAAGTTTTCAACTCACCACCACCTCCCTGGGGAAAAAAAAATGTTTTCTTTGTGTAATGGCTTACATTTCACAGAGGTTCCTGAGTGGAAGAGGAAATAAAAGAACTATGAAATCAAATGAGGGAGGGGTGATTTCCAAGTAGAAGGTGGCAAATCAAGGAGTAGTTTGCCATTTCCTTCACCAGATCATTTTACAGATGAGGAAACTGAGGCAACCAGGCTTAAGTGACTTTCTCAGGGTCACCCATCTAGTAAGTATCTGAGGCTGGATTTGAACTCAGGAAGATGAATCTTCCTCTTCCACTCTATCCACTGCAACACCTAGCCCTCACTCAAATCAAAATCACCTGCAAGTCATGTCATCATCTCTCTGGTGTCATGGTCCTCTCTGAGAATGAAGGACAAACACAACCTGGCAAATCAAAGAAAGCTTCTAGGAGGCGGCGGCAACAGGTCTGAGATTTGGAGAGTAGGTAAAAAGTTTCCTGGGCAGAGTTGGGTATTTGGGAGGAGGAGAAGAGGAGGAAGAGAGATCGGACGGCCTAGGGAGACTTTTAATTCTGGGCCCAATCCTGCCACTTGTTAGTCTGGTGACCTTGGGCTGGTCTCTTCCTTTCTCTGGGTTGCAGATACTCATTTGCAAAATTAGGAAATTGGACCAGATGACCTCTAAGGCCTCTTCTATCCATGGCATCCTACGGTCTCAAGGCCCTTCGAGCTCTAATTTTTTTTATGTTCAATAACTCCAAGCCTGAGGAAGAAATGGGGGTTGGAGGGGGCAGAGCACAAAGTCAAAGGAATACATGCACGAGAAAGTGGAGAAATTTAGCAACTCGAGATATAAAGGGCAGGGTGTGAGTAGATGAGAGAGAGTCTGGCAGCTGGGCAGAAGAAAACTGGATATATGTCAAAGACAGTAGACTCAGGAAGATGAGAAGGGCGAAGGGAAGAAGCATTTATTAAGCACCTACTATGTGCCAGCCATTGCACTAAGTGCTTTACAAATATTATCTCATTTGAGAAGATGAGGGGGGGTAGTGACCTCACTCCCTTCCTAGTCCTTCCTCTGAGTCTCCAATTTACTTCCCCACATGTCATAACTTCCCTTCTGAAAAGAGGAGACCATAAGAATTAGAGTTAGGGATTTTAGAAATGATCTTGACCAAATTCCTCATTTTCCTTATGAGTCTAGAGTTCTAAAAGGAGTGACTTATTCAAGGTCACCCAGATAGCGAGCAGCAGAGTTAGGATGAGAATATAAAAACGATTAGAAACAACAAGTTCCTCGACTCCACATCTACAACCTGGGGCAGTTAGGTGGTGCAGTGGCTAGAGCTCCCGGCCTAGAGTAAAGAGGACCTGAGTTCAAATCCAGCCTCAGATACTTAATGGCTGTGTGACCCTTGGCAAGTCACTTAAACCTCTATTTGCCTCAGTTTCCTTATTTGTTAAAGGGGGATAATAACAGAGTCTACCTTCTAGAGTTGTTGTGAAGCTCAAATGAGATGCATAGAACAGTGCTTGGCACAAAGTAAATGCTATAGAAATGTTAGCTATTATTATGATTAATATCATTATCATCTCATTGAGGCCTGGTTATGAAGCAAGAAGAGAACAGTGAGGCCTAGGAGGTGGAGAGACTCCAAGCCCGTGAGGACGGAGCCAGGACAAGAGCCAAGTGAGGTAAGAGGAACCTAACTGACCCGTTGGATTCTGCCCCACTTCAGTGATCTGTGACTGTGATTCTCTGAGGGCAATGTGGGGAGATGACGAGTGATTTCAAGACCAAATGAGCTCAGAAGAGTTGGAAAAACAGACCTTGCAGCTTGGCTCTCTCCCTCTCTCTGCCTAAGTGGGTGGAATGTAGTCAGGAGCTGATTCATCCAGCGGCAGCCTCTAGGAGCCGGAGAGACAGCCCCCCACACACCTCCATCTGAAGAACAAAGGCAGCCTCCCCTGGCTCGGTTCCCTGTGCTCTCTTCTACAAAGAAGACCCACAGACAGGACCCAGAGATGGGTGGTAAAGGAGGAGAGACTTTCCTTCCAGAGCAGTTTCTCCTCCAAAGAACCTTGTATGCAATAGATGTCTAAAGCATGTTTAATGAAATGGAATTGGGGCAAAGAGCCTTGGTCTTGTTTATAGCTGGAGAAACTGAGGCAGCTAAGTGGCATAGTGAGTAAAGTGCTGGACTTGGAGACAGGGAGACCCGACTTCAAATCCTGCCTCAGATGCTTGCTGACTGTGTGACCCTTTTCGCAAGGCCCTTCACCTCATCATCAGCCTCAGTTTTGGAGGGGGGAAGGCAGGGCAATTGGAGTTAAGTGACTTGCCCAAGGTCACACAGCTAGTAAGTGTGGGTAGATTTGAACTATCCTCCTGACTCCAGGGCCAGTGCTCTACTTACTGCCCCACCTAGCTGCCCCTAGCCTCAGTTTCTATAGCTGTAAGGGGATAAAAATACTACCCACCTCCCAAGGTTATTATGAGGATCAAATGATCAAACCACAAAGTGTTATATAAATGTTAACTGCTAAATGATTTGTCCAAGGTTACCAAAGGAGTAAGTAACAGAAAGGGGGTTCAACCATAGGACACATAAGTCCAAAACCCAGTGCTCTTTCCACTAGGCCAGTCTGCGGCCTGTCTAGGTAAAGACTCAGGACCTGCTGGACAGTCCCACTTAGGGGCCTGGACTTGGATCAAGACAATTTCAGGGAGGGTGGCCAGGGGCCCACGTGCTCTGGAAAAGGGGGCCCACAGCAATGGCCCCTAGTACTACTATTGCTTACAATGCAACAGTGTGCGTGTGTATGTGTGTGCGTGTGTGTGTGTGTGTGTGTGTGTGTGTGTGTGTGTGTGTTCTGTCTTGTAGATATAACAAAGCTACAACATATCCATAAAGAGGTGATGGGGCTTAAGGCCAGGCCAGGCCAGGCCAGATGAGGATCTGAAGGACCTGGAAATGTTTTGCTGGTGGAAAGATGTGATAACAGTCTTTCAACTGGAGCAGTTCTGAGTAGGGAGTAGACTTGCCCTGCTCAGTCCCAAAGGGAGGTACTAGGAGCAAAGAGGGTGATTTCTGATTAACAGAAGGACAGCTAGGTAGTGCAGTGGATAGAGTCAAGAAGACTCATCTTCCTGAGTTCAAATCTGGCCTCAGACTCTCACTAAGTGACCCTGGACCAGTTGCTTAAACCCATTGGCCTCAGTTTCCTCCTCTGTAAAATAAGCTGGAGAAGGAAGTGGCCAACCATTTTTGTCAACAAAATCCCAAATGGCATCATGAAGAGTTGGACACGACTGAATGATGACAACAAAGAAGGAATCAAAGTGGCCTTGAAGTGATGAGCCACCTGGGGAAGGGAATGGGTCCCCCTTCCCTACAGACCTCCAAGAGGGGCTGGATGACCACTAGTCTTGCATAGTGTCGTGGGAATTCCTGCACAGATATTGATGCGCTGGACCAGGTGCCCTCTGACATCTACCCCCAAGATTCCATGATTTATAATAACATGAATAATAATGTTGTAAGTCTTACTTCTTCCACATCATGTTAAGGTTTACAAGGCCCCAGGAGTCCCCAGATCACCCTTTGGAAACCACTGGTCTGCCTGGACCACACACTGGCTATAGCCATAGTCAAGTCGCTTCACTCACTATCCCAAGGCTATTAGCTGCAGAACAGCTATAGAACTGTACTGATGGGTAGAGCTTTCTCACCCAGAGTTCCCTACACCAGTGCAATCTCAAGCCTGGATCCCACCCTGACCCATAAATCCGCTTAGGCACTGAGGACACAAAGACAAAAATGACACAGTCCCTGCCCTCAAGGAGATTACAGTCTACTGTAGGGATGTGAGTCACACACAAAGAAGTTTAGTATGACCACAATTTAAAAAGGAGTGGAGATCAGCGAGGGCTTCATGGAGGAGGTGGCTCCTGAATAGGAAGGAGCTTTGAAGGAAGACAAGGCTTCTGAGAGGTGGAGATGAGGAGTTCATTATGGCTCCTGTCAAAGTCAGAGGACAGAAATGGATTATCAAGCTTGGGGAACAGCTAATAGGCCATTTAAGCTAGAATATGTGGAGGCAGCTAGGTGGTAAAGTGGACAGAGCACCGGGCCTTGTTTTATAGTTGCAGAAACTGAGGCAGCTAAGTGGCATAGTGGATAGAGCTCTGGACAGCTGGACAGTATGGAGAATAGCTGATAGGCTATTTTGACTGGAATACATAAAGGGCAATGGCTGAAAAGGTATGTGGTTGGCAGATTGTAGTGGACTTAGAATGCCAGGCTAAGAAATCTACATTTCATCCCATAGGCAAAAGCGAATGAGCAGAAGTGACAGAGGAAAGTAAAGTGATTTGTAAACCTGAAAGCTCTATATAGAGGTTAGTTGTTGTTGCTGCTGCTATGGCCATCCTCGTGTGTTAAGAAAATGTCTTTTGGAGACAAATCCGGTCTCAGACCCCTGACATGCTTATGTGTGATGAAGACATCATTAAATGTGTGAAAGGGTGAATTGGGGAGGAGACAGAATAAAGCAGGGAAACCAGTGGTTGTTGTGGTTATGGTTGTGGTTGTGGTTGTGGCTGCAGGTGGGGTTGTTAGATCATTTGGGCAAAAAGAGAGGTAGTGAGGGCCTGAACCCAAATAGTGGCTATGTGAACGAAGAGAAGGGACAGGAATGAGAGATGCTGAGAAGGTAGAACCAACAGGACTTAGCATCTGATTGGATACTGCTCAGGGGAGCAGCTGTAGACTCTTGAGGTACAGATCTGTCTCATATAGTTTCTTTTTCAGCCTGCTTTGACTACACAGTCTATCTGAAGCATCCTGTGGCATTTGAATAGACCAGTGATGACATACACTGACTCTATAGGGTGCCACATTCGTGGGGTCACCTATAGCTAACAAATGCCTTTTGATTTTGTGTAATCAGCCTAGCCAGGGCAGAGGTCATTGGGTCAGTTTTTGTTACTCAATCTACAGAAAGGTTGTGTTTGTCCTTCGTTTTTTGAAGAGAGGACTATGGCATCAGGGAAATGCTGACATGACTTGCAGTTGACTTTGATTTGAATGAGAGAGGGCTGTGCAAGCTCACCTGCCTCACTTTCTCCTCCAGAACCATCTGCGTCCTTCCGGTGGCCAGATATTCATTGGGATGACTAGAGATGGCCCAGGATGAAATGGGAGACCTTGGCCCTTTTAGGCTCAGGCATTTTCATGTACTAACTTAGAGTGAGGTAACGCCCATTTAGTGAATAGGCCACTTTAAGAAGTGAGTCAAGGGATGGCCCCTTAAGTTAGAAAAAAGAAAAAAAAAGCTGGGAGGGGAAGACCCTCAGGATTGCTGTTCTAAAAAGAAATGGTTACCATTGACATTCACTCTAAGCCAGGAGGGCGCAAAACTATTAGCTATTAAGTGGAGCTTGGGCAGGGACCTATTGTGGTCCAATCTATGGGCTTCAGAGTGAACTGGGTTTAAGATTTTGGGAACGAAGGAAGGAAGGAAGGAAGGAAGGAAGGAAGGAAGGAAGGAAGGAAGGAAGGAAGGGAGGGAGGGAGGAGGGAGGGAGGAAGGGAGGGAGAGAGGAAGGAAAGAAAGAAAGAAAGAGAGAGGG
>CM053622.1:75318448-75332644 GCA_028646595.1 Phalanger gymnotis | reverse complement strand
AAAGAAAGAAAGAAAGAAAGAAAGAAAGAAAGAAAGAAAGAAAGAAAGAAAGAAAGGAAGGAAGGAAGGAAGGAAGGAAGGAAGGAAGGAAGGAAGGAAGAAAGAAAGAAAGAAAGAAAGAAAGAAAGAAAGAAAGAAAGAAAGAAAGAAAGAAAGAAAGAAAGAAAGAAAGAAAGAAAGAAAGAAAGAAAGAAAGAAAGAAAGAAAATCTAGCCGGTAAACCCCAAGTTAAGTGGGCAGCTTCTAGCCAGCAAAATTTACCTTCCTTGGGAGAAGAGGGAGAGAGAGAGGGAAGGGGGAGGGGAAGGGGAGGAGGGGGGGAGAGGGAGAGGGGGAGGGAGAGAATGGGCTTAGTTACCTAACTAACTGGGTCTCTATTCAGGCAGCTCGGTCTACTAACAGGTTGTTTTAAAATGCAGGAGGGAAGGAATTGAGTCAGGTCTAATGTATTTAATGTGCAGCAGAATGGGGTAGGGGGTGGTTTATTTTTTTGTTGTTTTCCCTCCACAGTATCTCCAGTACCAGGCACAGAGTCATGCATGCAGTAAGTGTTTAATGTTTGTTGAATTGGATTGAAAGCCCAGCTCTACTGTTACCTCCTCCAAGCAGCCTTCTCTGATTCCTCCAGCTAGAAGTGATCTCCCCTTCCTTTGGTCCTCCCAGAATCCTGTAATATCCCTCTGTTTTGATCCTTATCTCATCTCTCCTTGCATTGTTGTTTCCTGTGGCTCTGTCTTATTCACCCTCAGTAGTACGTGAATTTCTTCAAGGTCTTCTCCACCCTTGATGCCCCCTTGCACTGAGCACAAGATTCGATGGGGCTTTTTGATTTGTTTTGTTTTAGCTTTCAACATTCACTTTTATGAGATTTTGAGTTCCAATTTTTTTTCCTCTCTCCCTCCCCTCCCTCTTCCCCAAGGCAGTGTGCAATCTGCCACAAGCTATACATGTATGATAACATTAAACATATTTCCACACTAGTCATGTTGTGAAAGAAGAATCAGAATAAAAGGGAAAAGGAGAGAGGGAGAGAGGGAGAGAGGGAGAGAGAGAGAGAGAGAGAGAAAGAGAGAGAGAGAGAGAGAGAGAGAGAGAGAGAGAGAGAGAGAGAGAGAGAGAGAGAGAATTATGCTTTGATCTGCATTCAGAGTCAAATTCTTTCTCTGGATGTGTATAGCATTTTCCATCATGAGTCTTTTGGAATTGTCTTAGATCATTGTATCTGAGCACAAGATTGGAAACAAATAGGCTTTCTGTCCTACCTGCTCTGCATTTTTTTTTTTTAGGTTGAACACATGAGTTAAGATGGGAGTGAAATAGACAACAGCCTAGGAGTCATCACTCACAGAATGGAAGCACCCATCCTGCCATACTGCCCTCAAGTGTAGGGGTCAGATAATTTACACCTGGAAGAGAGATCTTAGAAAAAAATTAATCCAACCCCCTTCTTTTTAAAGAAGTGGAAACCAGGACTCAGACTAGTGGGAGTTCCCCAAGTTTGTATGGTCAAGGAATAACTGACCTGGGACACAAATCCAAGTTTATAGAATCATCGATTTAAAGCTGGATGGGACCTTAGAAGTCACTGAGTCCAACCCTCCCATTTTATAGATGAGGAAACTGAGGGCCAAAGAGACTAAAAGTTTGTCACAAGGTCACAATTCTAGTAAATGTATGAGTCAGGATTTGACTTGTGGTTCCAAGTCTTCGTGTTCTATGTACTGCATGCCGTCTCTGTCCCATGGTGGAATTTGCAAATATTGAGATTTAGGGTTGACTTAGGGAAAATCTTTTTTTAAAGGGAGGATCATTTGATTTGATGTAGCGGGGAAGGCAGAGCAATTTCGGTTAAGTGAGTTGCCTAAGGTCACACAGCTAGTAAGTGTGTCAAGTGTCTGAGGCTGAATTTGAACTCAGGTCTTCCTGACTCCAGGGCCAGTGCTCTACTCACTGTGCCACCTAGCTGCCCCAAGAATGTTCTGACCAAAATTAGAGTTGTGCTATTTAAAAAGTGAAATGAGCTACCTTTGGAGGTTCTCCCTTTCTAAATGTGGGCTACCAAACCATTCTCAGCAGTCCTTAGCCTGGGATCCAAGAGCTGTTTTCTTTTTTAAAAAATATTTTGCTAATTATTTCAGTATAATCTGTTTCCTCTGTAATCTTACATGTTTTATTTTATGCATTTCAAAGCATTATTTGGAGATGGGTTCTAGAAGCTTCACCAGACTGCTCAATGTGTCCAGGTTACAAAAATAAGGTGTAGAACCCTCAGTCTAGCGTGCACTCTTGTTCAGGAGTGAGTTGAGTCAGATGGCCTCTGATGGTCCTTCTCTCTCTGTTAATCTGTATTAGATTCTGTGATTCAGTGACCAGAACCCAGCTATCTCTACAATTTCTACACTGTCCATATCAGAGTTGATAATGCAGGGAAAAATGTCTGGAAATCAGTAGTGGGTTAATCTCCCCTGAACAACAGGGAAAGTGTATGGTGTTCCCTAATAGTCTACACCAGTTTCTGGACCCTTCCCAGATGGTGGCCTTTATCTCACAGACCTGGGTGAAGAATGGCAGGACTCCCAAGGCCAAAATGGAGGTGGGAGCCCTCTGGTTTCTGTGTCACCATGGATTGGGTTGCAGGTGTGAGTGAGAGGGATATAACTTGTGAAGACTTCACAGGTTAAGAATATAGGGGCTACTCTATTCTCATATTTCTGGAATAAGGAATGTATGAAGGAGTAGGAGATGCTTGGAATTTAACCTTGTAGACACTTATCTAACTTGTAGAAAGTCAGGGCCTGAAGCTGTAGGTGCTCCTCCCTTCCCCCTCTCTCAGTGCTAGCACAGGAATTTTACCAAATAAGGAGATAACAGACTACCTGTGAGCTGTTTGTTCTCTGCTCCAGGAAGGTCCCCCTCTCCTTCCTCATTCCTTCTGTTTTACCTTAGCCATATCATCACCATATCAGTAGCTAAATAAGGAGATATGTTTCGGATTGGCTATACTCGATTTCCTGGTTCTTTGTCTAGCTTTTCCTGCCTATATTGTAAGCCTGCCTCCCAGCCAATGGGGAGGAGGGATAGTGGTGGATGGGAGTTCTTTTGCGATAGGATATATATTGGTGCTTTGCCTTTGTGAGCTGCCTCCTTCCACTAGTCTATCTTAGTGGAGGTGATGCCCAAATCTCGCAAGAATTGAATAAAATGCTTTCTGTTCCTCCTTGAGACACCTCTTTGTTTTATGAATTTTTATTTCATATTGGCAGGGGTCTTGTACCCCACATAGGTAGAAGGCTGACTTCTGGCTTCCATCAGTTACAGTGGGGCCGACTCCACTCCAGTATTCCCCAAATCATAGACTACTACAGCTGGGAGGCCACACAGCTAATAATTGGCAGATACTCAGACTGAGGTCTTCCAGCTGAAATCCCAGGAAAATTTTCCTTAGAAACCAAGAGACATTCGTGGCAGTTCTAGAAATGTCAGAAACAACGCTGGAAGCTGGACACTCTGTTCTGAGGTCTAATCTACATTCCCTGGCCATGGAGTCAGTTAATAACTGGATCTGGTTCTGCCAAGGTTGGCAATTTCTGTACTTCCCAGTTACATGAAATAAATGAGAGGCAATGGAAACCTAAGCTGTTTTCGAGCTGATAACTCTAGGAGGATTCATCAGGGGCCGGGAGCCCTTTGCTGATAGGAAATAAACCCTGGAGTCAGGAACTTGTGAATTAACAATGTGTTAATTCACTGATGATGGACTTTTTTAATTAAAAAAAAAACTGTATCCTTAGCAAGCCTTCAGGCTTCTGAGCGCGCAAAGCATAATTAATTATTTTTTTTAAAAAAAACAACCAATCTATAGTAGCAGTAAAAACAAAATAAAAATTATTAATGTGCTCAAATGCTGTCGTGGCTGGCCCCATAACACTGAGCCATCCTTAAAGTAGTCGAAAAGGAAAGAGCCCAGGCCTAGGAATTAGAAGCCCTGGGTTGAATTATGACTTTACCACTGACAATGAGTTACCTTGGCCAAGACAGTATTTTTTTTTTCTTCTCTAGCCTCAGTTTTCTTGAAAAATAATTAACAATAAAAACATATATAACACTTTAAGATTTGCAAAGTAGCTCACATATGCCACCTCACTTGACTTTCACAACAATCCCATGATGGTGGTGCGGTTCTTACCTCCCTTTTATAGATGAGGGATCCGAGGTCCCAAGGTTAGTGTCTGAGGCAGGATTCAAACTCGGGTCTTCCTAACTCGATCACTCTATCCAGCACCATTTAGAGGCCTAATAATGAAATTGTTGGAATGTATAGTCTCTAAGGAACCCTCTGGTGACATAGTTTGTGATCTCTGTTTGAACAACACATGTTCAAAACATCTCTTCTCACATTCTATTTTTCTAAATCAGTGTAGTAGAACAAATCCTGACCTAGGAATCAGGAGGTCTGGGTTTTAGCCCTGTCTGTACCCCTAACCCCTAGTGTGATCTAAGGGTGAGGCGTAAAAGAGAAAGGGTGAGGTGTAACAGAGGAGCTAATTTAAAGACCCTGGAAGCTCTTAGCAGGGACCCTTGATAAATACCGGCAGAAGTTATTGATCCACCACCCAAGGGGAGGGGATGCATGTTCAGAGTTTCTTTTGTCTTGTTTTGTTTTTGCCCGCGGCAAAGGTAGACTCCTGTTGGGGGGAGGAGGAGCACCCCGGGCTGGAAGAATGAACCCAGTTAATTGGGTTGCATGATTACCAAGCAAATGAAATTGGCCTAATGAACACACCACTGTGAACTAGAGAAGGCTGACAATGGCATTTTCCTAGCAATCCCTGTCCAAGCCCCCTACATCCCCCATATGCACATACCTATACGCAATCTCTGAATCTTCCCAATAGCTAAGCTAAGGCCCTCAGTTAGCCTATTTGCAAAATAGGGGCAGGGTGGGCATAGGGTGAGAAGGTCTCTAAAATTTATTCCAGCTCTAATGCTTCAATATTTTGATGATCCAGTGTGTCACTGTGTTTATTATTGCTAGCCCCAAGAACCTTCCCAGCTTTGGGTTCAAAACTACTCACAATAACATTCATGAGCCCCCACCCACGGAAGTTCCCCTCTTTTAAAACAACCACATTACTATTTATCATATAACCTCATATAGTATGAATAAGAACAGTTTAGTTAAAATAGAAAGCACTATGAAAATACATCAATAGCAAACAATTCCAGCTCCTGTGGCTCCAAGAAAAAAACCTCACTTCTCAACAATCTCTCCTTTCCCCCAGGGATAGAATCAGCAGTCTGCCAGTAAATGTTTAACAACTGGGTCTCTGAAGTATGCATGAGAGACTTTTAAGTTTAACGTAAGTTATTAACATTTTTTCCCTTACTTCCTTAAGTCTAGACAGTCAACAAAATAATAAATCAAGCCCTGATTTATTGTGACTTCTGAGGTATAAATGCTCACACTGAAAATTTAACAATCAGCTATTTTGAGCCAGTTCAAGCTAGTGTTTATTAACAAACACCTCTTAATGGAAGGTTGTAAATCTAACCATTGCCTAGTATCTGGCCTGGCCCTAGACCCACAGTCCATCTAGAGAAGCAGGAGTACACCATGGATTAATCCTTTGTCTCTCAGTTGCCCCAGAAAGCAATGTTTCTTGGTGTCTGGGTCTATATTGACATTCACCTGAAATATTGCTAAGAGCTCAGGAATTGGCAGCCATTGCCAGCTACTATAACAGAGAAAGCAAAGTCAGCCCAGGGTCTGGAAGAATGAAACTTCATAAAGTCCCAAGTCAGGCATAATGACAAAACTCCTGATACCTCTATTGTGACTATAGCACTCCAGTCTGGACTATCACCTACAAATTATATTCAATTTGAATCCCTAGGTTCAAGGCATTCTTTGGGTCTGAACTAGTACTACTATAGCTCATGAGCCCCAATAAATGCATTTATCTCCAATAGCTATCCAGAAGACACAATTAGCTCAGAGGAGAGGCATTTATTGAAATGGCATAGTTAGATACATTTCCTCTATAAACCTGAGGCGTATCATCTCACAAATACATAGTATCAGTTGGAAGAGTGGATAGACACAGAATTCACAAATAGAGAGGCACTCATATTGGCCAAGGCAACTCAGGCCTCCAGTAGTACTACAGGGCCTCCATGTCTTTTCTCTTCTGGTGGTGTCCTTATGTTATTCTCCCCTTTTTTGCGCCATTCTGAAGAGCATATATCTCTGATGGACACCTGCTACTATTCTCTTAAGCTCAGCTGGAGTCAAGAGCTGGGCCTTCTTAGATCTCCTACTGCGTTCCACAACAAAATTCCAATGCTATGTCAGAGGGAAGAGAGGAAAACCACCTTCCCATCAAGTATACTAGGAAGAGACACAAGGGAAAAGATGAAGAGAGACTTCTTATCAAGGGTTGGCTTCTTCCTTGGTAAGTGGCTCTCATCACTACTGCTGGCGGCAACTTCCCTCAAGGGTCTGTCTGGAGAGCTGGCTAGCTTGCTTTTTAAAGGCCAGCATGGATATAACCAATCTCTTAGCCAGCCAACAGTTAACTCCTTTAGATTCATGAAGTAGATGGAGAAACCTCTCCATACCTCTGAGAGCAATGAGTGAAGTATACACACTTATTTATACTTCCTTTACAAGCTATAGCTGATCCATTCCCAGGTTTTTACCCCTTGTAATCTGTGAATATCGTCCACCCTGGACAGATGTGAAGCACACAAGGCCCCACTTCCTTTTCAAGGTGTATATTCAATTACTCTAAATCTGAAATGGGCAAAACCTTGACACCTCCACATTATCTATTGCCTGATCAATATGTAATCTTCAAGTGCACTAGGTAAGGGTTCAATGGATCGGAGGTCCCTGAACAATCCTCACAATAAAAAAAAACTGAATAATGAGGGAAAATGAAAACAATGTCTCAAACTACATGCTATGAGATATGGCAGAACAAAAGGCAAAATTCCTGAGTGGCAGCAACCACTTTATCCCTTCTACAACTTTCCTCTTTTCAAAAATTCCTAGTCTCAGATGAAATTTCCAAAGCCATATTATTCCCTGGTCAGAGTTATGCCCCTCCCCTCACAGATGTATCTATAACTTCATTAATGGAGATACTCCCTCCAATATTGCAGATCACAATCTATCTCTTCCTTCTCCTCTTGTGGGATTCTTATCCACATCCTGCCATAAAGCCTCCAGAGAGGGTTATCCATATTCTAGGGGTCTTCCCCTGAATCTTTTGATACCGTGTGAATACTAATAAAATGTGCAAGCTGTCTGTTGTGATAATTACAATGGTAGTTGACATTTACATCATCCCTCAAAATTTATAAACATTATGTCATTTGTTCCTCACTACTACAGGTATTTGGGGGCATCTAAGTGGGGCACAGTGGATAGAGCACCAGTCTAGAGTCAGGAAGTCTCTTCTTCCTAGTTCAAATCTGGCCTCAGATACTCAATAAGGACTGTGGACAAGTCACTTAACTTGAGTTCAAATCTGGCCTCAAATATTCACTAAGTGACCCTAGATAAGTCACTCAATCCTGTTTGCCTCAGTCTCATCATCTGTAGAACAAGCTTGAGAAGGAAATGGAAAACCATTTCAGTATCTTTGCCACGAAAACCCCAAATGGTATCACCAAGTCAGACACTACTGAAAAGACAGAACAACAATGACAAAGAGAAAAGTAGTAGCTATTGGTCATACCCAGACAAGGGCTAAAATATTAACAACAGGGAGGTCAACCATCTTCTCAGAGCATGTATCCAGGATGTGAAATAGAACTAGCCCCACCCTACCCCAAATTTGTCAAATCCTATGACTACTCCTCATTTCTGGAATCTCATGGGGGAATACATTATGCTGACAGTATCTAGGCGGAATCTAAAAACACTACAAAGGAGTATGAAATGTTGGGTAAGAAATCTTGCATAAGACTTTAAGAACATGTGGTATTTTCATCACCACTGCTGATCGAAGGAAAAGGCTTCGGAGACTGAAGTTGTTGGTGAAGTGACCAACTAGTTAAAAGGACAGTATCTGAGAATAGGTGTCAGAACAATTTAAGGTATAGAAATGATGGCCTTGCAACCTGGGATGGAGTAGACTTAACAAGGGCACATAAGAACCTATTTTGCCTTGAATTCTAAAGACTTTAAACCGAAAGGGAACTTTGGCAAAGGTGACAGATGGAAATAATCAGTGTTGAAGGGATTGTAGAAAGACAGGCACACTAATACACTGTTGGTGGAACTGTAAATTCGTTCAACTATTCTGAAAAGCAATTTGAAATCATGCTACAAAATTGCTGTAATCTCCATATCCTTTGGCTCAGAGATCCCACTGCTAGGTAGTGTCCCAAAGAGGTCAAAGAGAGAAAGAAAATTTTCCCTTGGGAAAACAGGTATCCCTCTACGAGGGGGATGGCTAAAAAAAGTGGCACATTAATATAATGGAATAATACCATGATACAAAACCCATGATGGCCAGCGCTGATACAGGTTTACCAAGTGCTTTATAAATATTTTATTTGATCCTCACAATGACTCTGGTAGGTAGGCCTTATTATCATTCCCATTTTACAGATGAAGAAACTGAAGTTTAGAGCCGTTTAATGACCTGCCCAGGATCACACAGCCAGTAAGAGTCTGAGGAAGAATTTTAACTGTGAAGACTATAGAGAAGCACAGATAACTTCCCTAAAGCAAGCAGAAGCAGGAAAACGGTGACTACAGCAACATTAATGGAAGGAACAGCAGCCACAACAATGAAAAGAGAAATTCGGGACTATGCGATTATAATGACCAAGCTTAGCCCTGTAGAAAAGATGATGATGTATTTCTCTCCCTTCTTTGGAGAGAGTGTGTAAACAGGGCTAGGATGGGAGACTATGCTTGGTTTGTGCTGGTTAGTTTAGCTGAATTACTTTTTTCTCCATCTTTTTAAAATTCTTTGTTGTAAGGGATGGTTATCTGAATGAGAAAAGGAAAAAACAAAAGTGACATAAAAATTTTAAAAATTTACATTTTAAAAAGAAAATAAAAGGAAGAGAAAAAGAGAAATGCATACATACATACATACACATATATATGTATATATATATATATATATATATATATGTATTTACTAAGCTAGATAACTTGGAAAGTAGCTACAATGGAGGAATAATGGCCTCAGAAACACCAAGAAGTTCACAGTAGACAAGATCCTAGAAAGGAGCCAGTGATAAAATCTATGACTTCAGATATCTCTATGTAGAATGCAGAAAGTATAAGTAACGAATAAGATGAACTGGAAATCCTAGTGCCAAGAGCCAAATTTGACCTTGTAGGTATCACTGAACCTTAGTGAAATGAAACCCAAGACTGGAAAATGGCTCTGCGAAGATATATCTTATTCAAAAGAAAAAGCATCAGTAAAAAGTGTACGGTGAATATGAATAAATTAAGAAAATATATTTATGTGAGGAAACCCAGGAAGCAGAGAGTGGAAGGTATGGTGGACAGCATTTGGGCAAAGATGAATGGAGGACAGAACAGAATCAATGTTGTCATCGGAATATATTACCAACCACTTGGACAGAAAAAAAAGAAAAGAAAAAGAAAACAGATGAGGAATTCAGGAAACAGATCACAAGCCTGGCACAGATGCATGATAGAGTGGTGATGGGGGACTTCAATTATCTGGACATCTGCTGGAGTTTTCTCTCTGCCAAAAGCAGAATAGCTAATAATTTCTTGACTCACCTTAATGATAATTTCATCCTTCAAAAGGTGGAAAAAGGGATGAAGGGAATTGCTATTCTGGACCTGATTCTAGCCAACAAGGAGGAGCTAGTCGCTGAAATAAAAATGATTCAAAGCTTTGCGGAAAGTGACCATACCTTCTTAGAAATCTGATAAAGAAGACAAAGAAATATGGATAGAGTCAGTCATGTATGGAGAGCATACTTCAAAGTATTTAGAGAAAGGATAAGTATAACCTCATGGACTAAAAAATTCTGCAAAATGAGACGGTCCAGAAGGGATAAGAAATACTAAGGAGTGAAATTCTAAAGACACAAAGACAAACAATCCCAATGAGAAGGAAAGGGGGAAGCTGCCTTAAGGTACTAAAATGGAAGCACAGGAAATTGACCAACTTAGACTTAATAAAAACAAATGAATGTAGATGGCACACTTGGAGAGCCACCTTCTCTTACATGGGGAATCCAGAAAGTTATCCCAGGTTTAAGATAATCTGAGGGGTCCAAACCCACTCAAAAATCATAGCCCACCAGTCCCCACTATTTGCTTTTGCTAAACCAGGGGACAGATTATCTGGTTTAAAACAAGTTATTTAATGAAATAGTATAGTAAGGAAGTAGCAGTAGAACATTTTCTGCCCACAAATCTGGGGGAAAACTCTCCATAATTAAATAACCTATCGGTGGGAAAGATTAGACAGATCTATATAACACATATGAAAGGACACACACAGTAGTACATAAAAGGGTGTGCACATGGAATATGACAACTCATACCTCCAATGCTGCAGGACCACTGAAGTCTTCTGGGAATGCCTTCATGCTCCCCTTGGACCTTCATTCTGTTGGTCTTGTGTGGCATGTAGTCTCTGCTGGTGGCACTCTGATGGCTTCGTGGTCATTTCTAGGCACAGATCTCCTAATCACTGCTAATTGTTGCTCTTCTGGCCATGTTCTTCTGGAGCACTTCCGTCTCAAGCTTCTGGCTCCATTGGGAGACCTTAGCTGAGCTTCCCATTAGAAAGAAAGTGGGCTCTACCATCTTACTTTTTACTAAGAGCCCCAAGGCTTAGGTTCCTAGGAAGGTAGACATTTTACACATCCAATACACTCAGGATAAACTCTCACCTGCTTGTCTACCCATTAAGAGAGAGAGACCTCTCAGTTCCCAGAGCCTTTGCTTTGGTAAGCTTTTCCTCTCCAGAATGAGTGTCTTCATCTTCAGAGGTCAAGGTCTGTTAGAACACAGAGGAGTCAGTCAACTTAGAAATGGCCTTGATTTAATCTGTGAACATCATAGCCTAGAGCTAGGAGGGTGAGGACTCATCCTCATCCCAAGCCTCAGTCAGATTTAAGCTTAGAAAGTCCTTGTAACCCCCATATAACTCCTGATTGCCACTCTGAGCCCCTTCGGAAACACTTCGGGAACTACCCTTTCAAAAAAACACGCCACTAACTGGAGCCTAAGATCTCCAGTTTTCTCAATCTCAAGATTGTGTTGACCCCTAAATGCAAATTTAAAGGACAAGAACATCTTTTAAAATATCTATGTCTTGTCTCTAGAAACATTGTTTTCCACCTCAATCTTTCTGTTAAACGTTAAACACTTAAACAAATTTTTCATAGATGAACTACCACCCTTACATACACGTGTCCTCACGTGCACATGTACATACACATAAATACAAACATATCCACAGGAGGTAAGGAATAGCAGACAATGGAGGATGAGTGCAAGAGCAGCATCAGTCCTGTGCAAAGCGGGCCAGGTAGATATAACCCACACTAACATGAGGCTACCCGTGAGCTCTAAAGACAATACAAGTTTTTTAAGCAAAATTTAAGGCAAGAGGGGAAAAGGAAGAGAGGATATTCAGTGTGGCCCAAGAGATAGAGTACAATATTTGAAGTTGGAAAACTTGAGCTTGAAGCATAGCTCTGACACATTATCTCGGGGATCCTCAGCGAGTGATTCAATCCCTCTCGGCCTCAGCTTCTTCATCTGTAAAATGAGACGGTTGAATTAGACGACCTCTAAAGTACTTTCCAGTTCTAAATCTCCAGTCCTGGTTATGAACTGTTCCTTGAGGAAGATGAATTGTACAATTGAAAGAAAGAAGCACTATTTAAATGTCTTCTTGCTTGTTTTCTCTACCAGGGAAAATTATTTTCAGCTGGAAGTGGAAATGCGAGGAATATGAGATGATGGTAAAAGCTCAGCTGGCTTGAGTTCAGGTCACTGGGCCGGACAAACTACATCCTAGGGTGATGAGGCAGATAGGTGGTATGAGGGCTAGAAAGCCAGTTCTGGAGCCAAGGAGACCTGAGTTCAAATCTGGCTTTTGACACTTACAAGGTGTGCGACCCTGAGCAAGTCATTTAACCTCTCAGCCTCCGTTTCTTCATCTGTAAAATAATGATATTAATAACATCTATCTCCCAGGGTTGTTGTTGAGGATCAGATGAGATGACATTTCTAAAGCATTCTGCATACCTTCAAGCACTATAAAATGCATTGTTACTATGAAAGAATTTGCATAATACGACTGCAGAGTCCTCGGCAGTTATTTTAGAAAACCCTCGGATATCCTAATGCCACAGGCCTAGAGAAGGGCAAATGCACCAATTTTCATAAAAGGGGGTTGTGTCTTCAAGTTTTAGGTGGTGACTTTGACTCAGACACCTTAGAAAATTCTGCATTGTATTATTAAACAGCTGGAAGGAAAGGAAAGGAAAGGAAAGGAAAGGAAAGGAAAGGAAAGGAAAGGAAAGGAAAGGAAAGGAAAGGAAAGGAAAGGAAAGGAAAGGAAAGGAAAGGAAAGGAAAGGAAAAGAAAGGAAAGGAAAGGAAAGGAAAGGAAAGGAAAGGAAAGGAGGAATTACTAAGTGCCACATGGCTTTATCAGAAGCAAGCTATGAACGGCTAGCCTCATTTCCTATTTAGAGAGTTTACTAGACTGGTAGATCCATTTAGATATAGTCATAGATAGATACAATACACCTGTTTTTCAGCAAAGTGTTTGACAACGTCTCTTGACTGTTTCCTGATGGACAGTAGAGAGATGGAAGTTATGAGACTTTAGTGAAGTGGCTTCAGAACAACTTGAATGCCCAGACCTAAAGGGTAGCCTTGAATGCTCCATGTTACCTTAGAAGGAGACCTTTAGGGGAATGCATCAGAGTCCTTGGCCTTGTGATTTTCAATATTTTTAATCATCTGCTGGGATGAAGGCATCAATGACATGTTTATCCAATTTACAGATAACACAAAGCTGGGAGAGATTGCTAACATATGGAGGAATAGAGACAGGATCCAGAAATATTTTGATAGCCTAGACTAGAAAGATGTGCTGAATCTTATCAAATTTAATAGGGAAAAACATAATGTCCTGCATTTTTTTAAAAAAATATCATCTTTATAAGCATGAGAATGGAGAAGTGTAGTTGGACAGCTTTCTGAAAATGATCTGGGGCTGTTAGTATACTGCATATTCAGTATGTTTCAGCTATGTGCCTGGCACATAGTAAACACTTAATAAATGCTCTATATCTTTCTATCCATTTATCTATCTAATAATAATTGAATCGTTAACATTTATATAGCACTCATGATGTGCCCAGCACCATGCTTAATGCTTTACAATTATTATCTTATTTGATTCTCACAACAACCCTGGGGCTATTATGAGCCCCATTTTGCAGTTGAGGAAACTGAGGCAGATGATAGTTAAGTGACTTGCCCAGGATCACATAGCTGGTGTCTGAGACTATATTTGAACTCAAGTTTTCTTGACTATAGATCTAATACTCTATCCACTGAGCTACCTAGCTGCCTCAATATCTACTATCTATTGCTCTATCCATCTATCTATCTCTCTGTCCATCTATTAACTATCTATCCATTCTTCCATCCATCCATCCATTTATCCATCTATCCATCTATCTATCCATCTATCTACTGAGTGACATGTCAGCCAAAATACCTAGTGATCCCTCAGTTTACATTAAGAGAAGCATAGTGTTCAGAAGAAGGGCAACAATATTCCTACTGTACTCTGCCCCAATTAGAATAGATCAGGAGTCCTGTGTTATTGTGTTCAGCTCAGCACTGGGTGCCAAATTCCAGGAAGGACACTGATAACCTGGGGCATTTCTATCAGAGAGAAACCAGGATGGTGAGGCTGGAAAGCATGTTTGTACATTGCTATGGATATTTAGCCTGAAGAAGGGGGACATGATTCTAGCTTCCAGGGTTCAGGTGACTATCATGTGGTAGGAATAGACTATTGTTTCTGGATGGCAAAGTGCAGAACCAGGAACAATGGGGAGAAACTATGAGACCAGTTCAGGCTTAATGTGAAGAAAAAACTTCTTGACAATTAGTACTATTCAGAAGGGGAATGGGATGCTTCAGGGC
>CM053622.1:75303527-75318348 GCA_028646595.1 Phalanger gymnotis | reverse complement strand
GAAGGGAGGGAAAGGGAAGAAGAAGAAGAAGAAGAAGAAGAAGAAGAAGAAGAAGAAGAAGAAGAAGAAGAAGAAGAAGAAGAAGAAGAAGAAGAAGAAGAAGAAGAAGAAGAAGAAGAAGAAGAGGAGGAGGAGGAGGAGGAGGAGGAGGAGAAGGAAGGAAGGAAGGAAGGAAGGAAGGAAGGAAGGAAGGAAGGAAGGAAGGAAGGAAGGAAGGAAGGAAGGAAGGAAGGAAGGAAGGAAGGAAAGAAAAAAGAAAGAAAGAAAGAAGATGAGAGAAAGAAAGAGAAAGAAGGAGAAGGGAGAGAGGGGAAAAGAAGGAGAGTAATTAGGTAAGAGTGACAGAAGTTGACAGAGGCAGAGGAGAGAGTTGGAGGAAACAGGCAGAATAGTGTAAGCTTTCTCCCCTATCTCACTTCATACATGTATGAACCCATGTTGGACTCAGGTAAGCCTGTGTCTGACCTGAGGCCACCTCTCTTGTCTTGTGCTTCCTTATCCAGATAGGTAACTGAGCAGCGACCTTGAGAGGGACAATCCAGATGACCTTGTAAGTTTTTAAAGATCATAAGGTCTTGGGAGGTGGCCGAGGCATTGGCTGCACTGTTCATCTGGGCAGTTGACTGCAGGTGTAACTGCAACGGCGTCAGGATTGGGGGGGCCAAAGGGAAAAGTCAACAGAGAGGGCCACTGTGCTCAGCAAGGGGCTAATTAGCAGGCTTGCAAAAGAAACACAAAAATATTTCTATCCCCGTGGGGCTTAGATATTATTTTCCAATAGATCACACTAATAGTAATAAGTTGCCCTATTCTGTTCTAATGATTCTATGATTCTTAATAAACTACCTGCTTCATATCTGACTCATGTTTGTAAATTGGGCACTTTTCTTACATTCCCTCCTGGGGGAAAAACCCTAGACTTTGAGTTCATAACAAACTAGCTCAGTAATTAGCAATTCTATAAGTAGCAGCTTTCCCCAAGTAGACAAAGTTGGAATGAAAAGACAACGGATATGAGCAGGTCTGTGGAGTCAAGCTACCCCAGGACAAACAGATATGGGAGGTAAAGGATTAGGGTTGCCAGTCCCAGTGGTTTCATTAGAACAGTGCCCACCCTTTGACCCAGCAATACCACTTCTAGATCTGTATCCCAAAGAGATCATAAAAATTGGAAAAGGATCCACATGCACAAAAATATTTATAGCAGCTCTTTTTGTGGTGGCCAAGAATTGGAAATTGAAGGGGATGCCCATTGATTGGGGAAGGGCTGAACAAAGTGGTAATGTAATGGAACACTGCTGTTCCATGAGAAATGATGAGCAGGCAGACTTCAGAAAAAGCTGGAAAGACTTACTGAACTGTTGCTGAGTGAAGTGAGCAGAACCAGGAGAACATTGTACACGGTAACGGCAACACCGTGTGATGACTAACTTTGATAGATTTACCTCTTTTTAGCAATGCAGGGATCTAAGACAACTCCAAAAGACTCGTGATGGAAAATGCTATCCACATCCAGAAAAAGAACTATGGAGGCTGAATGCAGATCGAAGCATACTATTTGCTCTCTCTTTTTTCCTTTGTTTCTTCTTTCTCATGGTTCCTCCCATTGATTATCATTCTTCTTTACAAGATGACTAGTGTGAAAATGTTTAATATGAATATATATGTAGAGTCTATGTCAGATTGCAAGCCATCTTGGGATGGGGGAAGGGAGAGAGGGGAAATCAAAATCTTATGGAAGTGAATGTTGAAAACTTAAAATTAATTAATTAATTAATATTGGGGGAAAAAAGAACAGTGCCCAGTTAGCCACTATGCTAGACCTAGCAGTAGAATCTCTGGGTCAAAGAGTATGGGCATTTTAGTCACTTTCCTCCCCCCACCCCACTCCACACACAGTTCCAAATTATTTTCCAAGATGGTTGGACCAGTTGCCAATTCCACCAACAATGTACTGTTGTGGGGGCAGCTAGATGGCTCAGTAGATAGAATACCAGTCCTGAAGTCAGGAGGACCTGAGTTCAAACCCAGCCTCAGACACTTATTAGCTGTGTGAACCTAGGCAAGTCACTTAACTTCAATTGCCTCATAACAAAACAAAGTGTCACTGTGCCTTCCTTCAGCCCAGTATTGACTATTTCCATCCTTTGTCATTTTTGCCAGTTTGCTAGATGAGATGTGAAACCTCAGAGTGTTTCAATTTGCCATTGATTTGACAAATACTACATTGTTTGTGATTCTTCTTAAGAACTGTTTGATCATTTGTGTATTGGGTTGTGTTATATATTTGTGTTAATTCCTTGTCTTAAGAACTTTTATGACTTCAGCTAGACTGTTAATCTCTGAGAGTGACATAAAAACGGTGGTCATCTCACTAAGTGACTCAAAATATAATCAATAATCAAACAACATCTGTTACTTTAATAAATAACATCTCATAATTTCAAATCTATATAGTTTGATAAAAGACAAATTCATTTAAATACATAAAAGGTACAAATCCCTTCGAATATTTCTACCACCTTCCATTACATTACTCCCCTCAGAATCGAGCTGCTGCACAGATATTTATTCTCTCTCTCTCTCTCTCTCTCTCTCTCTCTCTCTCTCTCTCCCCATCTCTCTGTCTCTCTTGCTCTCTCACTCTCTCTCTCCCTCTCTTTGTCTCCCTCTCTCTCTTTCCATCTCCCTATATCTCCAAAAGAATTCACCTTCTATCATCTCTTACCCAACTTATATCTGGAGTGAAGGAGATGGATGGACAAAACCAGCATGGGCCACCATTACAAATACCTGTTTCAAGTTATAGTTTATGAATTTAACCATCAATTAAGTACCTATTGAGCCCCTAAATATGCAGAAATGACCAACAGAACTTTGTCATTGCATCAGAAAGCTTCTAAACCAGTAAGTAAAATAGGACGCATGCACCAGCAGTAATTTGTAATTTTTGACAGTAATTCTTTGTAATATTTGACGGTAACAATCGCTCTCTCTCCCCCTGGATACTCTCTTTTCTGTCTCATGGTTCTCCTCCTACCTGTCTGAGCATTCCTCATTCTCCTTTACCGTACTATAATCCAGGTCACACTCACTAACTGGGAGTGTCCTCTAAATCTCTTTCCTGGACCTCTTCTCTTTTCCCTCTGTACTATCTTGCTTCAACCATGATTTCTTTGCAGATTCCCAGATCTATGTATCCAGCCTTCAGTTTCTCAGCTGACTTCCAGTTTAATCTCAAACTAGATGTTCCGTAGGCACTTCTAACTGACCATGTTCAGAATTGAACTTGTCCCTCTGAACCTTCTCCTCTTCCCAACTTGGTTACTGTCAAAGGCACCAGTAGACTCCCAGTCTCTCCGGCTCCGTGTCATTCCCAGCTCTTTACTCATTCTCACTGCACACGTCCAGTGGGTTGTCAAATGTCATAAATTTAACTTTCACAACATCTCTTGTATACTCCTCTTCTTTATACTCACAGAGTCACCACCTTTGTCTCTCTCTCTCTCTCTCTCTCTCTCTCTCTCTCTCTCACCCACACACACACACACACACACACACACACACACACTCTTAACTCTCATAGCTCCCTATTGCCTTTAGGATCAAATATAAAATTCTCTTCAGGAAACTAGGTGAAAACAGTGGACAGAGTGCTGGAACTGGAGTCAGGAGGCCCTGAGTTCCAATCTGAGTTCAGACACTAGTTTTGTGACCCTAGACACATCAGTTAACCTTATTTGCCTCAGTTCCTCAATCTGTACCATGAGTTAGAGAAGGAAATGGCAAACCACTCCAGCATCTTTGTCAAGAAAACCCTAAATAGAGTCAGACACAACTGGAATGACTGAACATCATCATAAAATCTGCTTAGCATTTAGAGCCATGTACAATCACCTGGTCCTGTCTCATCTTTCCAATCTTCTTACACTTGGCTTCCCTCTACACACTCTAAAATACAACTAAACTGGCCATGTTGTTATTTTCCTTGCATAGGACTCTCCACCTCCTGACTGCGCATTTGCATTTGTTCTTTCCCCCATGTTTGCAATGCTCTCCTTCTTCACCTCAGTCTCCTAGTCAAACCAGAGGTGTCTCTCGGTCCCCCCACCCCACCTCTCTCCTCCTTTCAGTTTACAACATGTATTTCTTGAATGCAAGACTCTTTGCACATTGAATGTTCCTTGAGAGTTGGGACCATGTTTTTATCTTCCTTTGTATCCCTGGTGCTTAGCAAAGTTCTTGTCATATAGTAAGTTCAATAAATTTTAACAATAAAATTCAATAATAATTTTAATGAAACTTAAGTTTAGTAAATAAAGTTTAGTAAGTTTAATGCTTGTCAATGAACAATTTTGAGATAGGAGTTATAAACAAAAGTTCAAAAAAATTAGGATCACTGTCAAGGACAGTTGAGTGACAATTCTATGTAATTCACTTCAACAAACAGATTATAGAGGGAGGCAATATGGGAAAAACAACTGGTTCTGGAATCAGAGGAGCTGGATTCAAATCTTGCCTCTGATAGGTAATACCTATTAAGCTTCAGGTTTTAGTTTTCTTCTTTGCAAAATGAGGAATTTGGATGAAGTCACCTAGGAGGTCCATTTTGGCTCTGGACCTCTGATTTCTAATATGAGATGCTTTCTATGTGCAGCACAATTGCTGGACTTCCTTACCCAACTTCCACTAACACCAGCAGGTTGGATCTCTAGAGTTTGGGTGCTGCTTCTCTCCTCAGGGCTCTAAGGACAACTCGGAGGGATTAGGGTGGAGGGGGAAGTTCTCTCATTCTATTGTTCATGAGCCGCACCCCCCCCCATATGGTCAAGCCATGATCAAGCACAGCCCCCTCTACATACAAATAAACATAGCTTTCTCGTCTCCAATTCCATGGCATGTTTATGCTGTTCACCCACCTGGAGTGATCTCCCTTCTCTTTTCCACTTGTCACAATCCCATCCATTTTTTGAGGCTTAGCTTCCATCCTCTATCTTCCTCAAAAACTTCCTCAAATACTCCAGCCTACGTGGATTTCTCACTACTCTGAACTCACAGTAAAGTAGTGCATGACCCAGAAATTATAAATCATCTTGTGCTGTTCTCTAATTGTTCCATGTTTCCTTATCTCCAACTAGATAATCTCCTCCAGGTATCTTCCAAACCACCTAGCAATGTCTCTTGCCCAATTTCATTCAAACACGTGTTAGGCACCAGCAAGACGAAAATGAAAAGGAGAGATCTTTGAGGTGTCTAAGGAAAATAACAGCTTCCATTTCTTCACTACTTCAGGGTGTACAAAACACTTTCCTCACGGCAAGCGGGTGAGGGAAGAAGTGCAAAGATTTTTATCTCTTTGGGAAACTGAGGCAGAGAGGGATGAAGCCCGGAGTCACACAGCTGGGAATTGTGCTCAGGAGGAATCATCAGTCCTCACCGTATCTGCTTGTGGGTTTGGGACATTCCCTCCTACCCTTGAACAATAGCTAGGGTGACCCTATCCCAGAACTTGAAGCCTTGCTTCCTTAGGACCTCCCCAACCCAACTTCCCTTTGCAATTAAAAACCTGATATCACAACTGTAGAAAAGTATAATCGGTGCACTGTACATAATCAGCCATCCCTGGGGGTAGAACTTTAGGTGGTTCAGAAAACCACAGACCTAGGCACGTTCTTAAAAGCGCCAAGCCCGCAGAGAATTTAAAAAACTCCTTGGCCCTGCGAGTTTTCCAACAAGGCAGGCTGGGGAGGGAAGCTTCTGAGCACCCCCTTTCCTCCTTGCCCTCTTCAAAGGCCTCCTCCTCTACCCTTCCAGGCTCCAGTTACCTTCAGCCTGTTTCTTCAACAATGCTGGCAGGCAGCATCATGGTATAGTATCAGGATGGGAGCTTTGAAATGCCTGGGTTTGTGTCCTGCCTCTCATCGATGTCTCACTGGGTGACCTTGAAGAAATCACATCCTCTCGTTTTGGTCCATCTTTAAAATGTGGGGGTTGGACAAGGTGATTTGTGAAATCCGTTCCAGGGCTGATAGTCTTTATTTTGTGTTCTAAGGTCTCTTCCAACTCTGACGGTCTGGGATTATAATGGGCTTTTTAGAAACTCCCATCTGTGTAAATCTGCCAGCAGGAGCTAAACCACAGGGGCCTACTGTTGATGAGAAATAAGGTGTGGATGAGAGAAAAGGGAATAGGAAGATTCCCCCCACCCTTCTTTTTATAATGACCTCAAAAATAAGGGGTCAAGGAAAAATTCCCTGGATTTGGAGTCAGAAAAGCTAGACTCATATCCCAGGAGGGGTTCTGTCTCCCCTTCTAGGCCAGGGGCTCCCTGAAGGCAGAGGCTGTGCTACCTTCAGAGCAAGGGCTCCCCAAGGTCAGAGGCTGTGTCTGCCCCATAGACCAGGGGCCCACTGGAGGCAGAGGTTGTGTCTCTCCCTCAGACCAGGGGCTTCCTGGAGGCAGGGGCTATCCCACCATCACAGCAAGGGTTCTCCAAGGTCAGAGGCTGTGTCTGACCCTCAGATCAGGGGCTCCTCAAGGTCAGAGGCTGTGTCTGCCCCGTAGACCAGGGGCCCACTGGAGGCAGGGGTTGTGTCTCTCCCTCAGACGACCAGGGGCTCCCTGGAGGCAGGGGCTATCCCACCGTCACAGCAAGGGTTCTCCAAGGTCAGAGGCTGTGTCTGACCCTCAGATCAGGGGCTCCTCAAGGTCAGAGGCTGTGTCTGCCCCGTAGACCAGGGGCCCACTGGAGGCAGGGGTTGTGTCTCTCCCTCAGACCAGGGGCTCCCTGGAGGCAGGGGCTATCCCACCATCAGAGCAAGGGCTCTCCAAGGTCAGAGGCTGTGTCTGCCCCTTAGACCAGGGACCCTCTGGAGGCAGGGGCCGTGTCTCCACCTCGAAAAGGTATGTCTTCTGGGTCTGGAGTTGTTCTAAATTTGGTTCTGCCCAGAGACAGTGGGTTGGACAAAATGGGAAGAGGTCTTCTTGGTTTAAAATAACCAGAGAGGAGGGAGTAGCATCATTTTCAGGGTAGGGAGAGTGAGCCACACTACAGCTGGTCTCCGCTTCTATATTTAAACCAGAAGCTTTCTCCAGCAGCCCCCTTTCAGGGGGCCGCAGGGGTATGTGGGAGACCAAGGCATGAATCTAGAAAGGAGGGGGCTTAAGGATTCAGCCGCCCTTTGGGATCGTGATGGCGTCAGATCTAGAAGCCAGGTTTTTCTGAGGAGGGGCCCACAGAGCCTCCCTTCTTCCCTGTCCTCACTTATACCCCACACCCCCTCTTTGACGGAACAGGAAAAGCAGAGATAGGGAGGCTGTAAAAGGCCCTGGGCCCATCGTCATGGCCTGGTCCTGAGTTCTGCGGTTTGGGAGGGCTGGAGCTGCAGCTCTCTCCAGATGCCCATCATTCAGCCTCTCAACCGCTGGTCCCTGCCCGACCAGAAGCTCACATCCCAGGGCAGGCATCAGTCAGGAGGAGTCTGACACTGACGTTCCTGTTTGACCCTGGCCAAGTCACTTCACTTTTCTGGGCTTCAGTTTTCTCTCCCATAAAGTAAACTGGTAGGACCTGATTCAATTCCCAACAAGCATTTATTAAGCACCAGCTATATGCAAGACACAACATTAGGTGCTGTAAACACAAAAACAACTGTCTCTACCCTCAAGGATAATTAATAATAATAGTAATAGTAATTAGCCCTTTAAGATTCATAAAGCTTCTCCTGCATCGCTTCCTTTGACCACCACACCCTGCTCCTGGGGGTGCTAGCATTACCCCCAATTCACAGATGAGGAAGCTGAGGAAGGTGAAAAGACTGGCCTGAAGTCACACAGCTAGTGTCTGAGGCAGGATTTGAACCTGGTTCTTTCTGGACTACAGGTCCAGCGCTATACCCATTCTATCACATCCTTCCGAGGGCAAAGAGCGTGTGCATACATAAGTAAATAAAAAGGAATTTCAGTGGATGGGGGAACAAGCATTATATTAAGCACCTACTATGTGCTAAGTGCTTCTATAATAAAGCTATTTGTTATTTATAATATACATTTATTATGTCATTTAATCCTCACAGTTATCCTGTGATAATGGTGCTGTTATGATTCCCATTTTAAGGATGATGAAACTGAGGCACACAAAAGTAAAATGACTCGTCCAAGGTCACACAGCTAGTAAGCCCTTGAGGCCTGATTTGAACTCAGGTCTTTGCAACTCCAGGCCCCATACTCTATCAACTGCTTCACCTAGCTGCCTAGGTAGGAGGTAAGGTTCATGGAAAGGCTTCACATAGGAGGTAGCTTCTGAGCTTGAATAGAGCTAAGGGCCGGCTGCTTCCAACTCTGTCATCACATTCTACAAGGCCACAGCGTGGGTCACCCTAACCTCACAGCTGACAAAAGTAAAGCCTAGGGGAATGATGGGACTTACTCAAAAGTAGCCAAGCCAAGCCTTGAACCCAGGCCTACATACCTCATGTTGTTTCCATTAGGCCATAGCCTGCCCTGAGTTCAAAGGCTCCTTCTTGTACAGGCACTGGCAGTCAATGTTCTATGTTCTGAGTCCCTCCAAGGTCTGGCATTCTCTTCAAGTTAGGCGATCCTGGAAGTGGGCATCATGGGGCCACAGGGGAGGAAGAGAGCTGAGTTCCCTCTTTCCCAAGCCCCGATCAGACACCTGGGCCCAAGGTGAGATGCCTCCCGAGCAACACTCTTACCTTAGGACGTTGCTTGTGCTACTGGGGCATCACAAAGAGGAGAGTTTGAAGAAAGAGGCCGATTAATGGCACCACATGGTTCAAAGAGGAGGAAGGAGAGGCGGAGGAAGAGGAGGAAGCAGCCTGATGCCTGTGAAACAGGAACACCCTGTGACCATCCCTGGGCTGTGGGTCTGGATCTGTCTTCTCATAAGGTCTCCATGAGGAACAGTGGGGCAAGGACACCGGGGCTGGCACACTTTAAAGGTCAATGAACAGACAAAAGCCACGAGGTGACGTCAGGATACCTGTTCCTCAGCCTTAAATACAGAACTGCCGTAGAATATAGGAACTGGAAGGGACCTCAGAGATTCACTCCATTTTACAGAGAGAGAAACTGAGGCCCAAAGAGAGGAATTAACTCAACCGAGGTGATACAGCATGACAATGCCTGAGCTGGAACCAGAACCTCGGGTCTCTTGACTCTCAGGTCTGTACTGCTAGCTACCTCCATGATTCCTCTTGGAAAAAAACAAGTGCTTAGAATGAGGAAGATAAATAATTCACTAAAGACCCTCAAGCCCTCATACTAAGTTAATAGTCTCAATTTAAAACACACACACACACACACACACACACACACAAACACCAGTTAAATTAATTGGACATTTTCACTGAGTTCACTAAATGGAGAGAATGGCTTTATTAATTTAATCACTTCCTCAGCAATTAAATAATTTTATTTTTTATTAACATCGTTGGGTTTTAAGCTGTGAGTCGAGCACTTCTCCAAGTCTGGTAGCTTGCAAATGGGCAGATTCCACCTAAACCTATGGCAGCGCTGCCTTCTTGCCTGTGGGAGACTGAATGGACAATCCTTTAAAATGTGCTCTAGCACAAAAGTAGGAAGAGAACAATCACTGAATCTGGAACCAAGAGACCCGGATTCTAGCCCCTGTTCTGCCCCTGACTCCCTCGAGTGACAGGCTGTTTCTCCTTTCTGTGCCTTGATTTTCTTATCTTTAAGCTGAGGGTGAACATAGTTGTGCCATACCCTTCCTTGAAGGCTTAGGCCAAGGATCAAATGAGAAACTAGAGAAAGAAAGCCCTTTGTATGCTGTTTGTATATATTGTTTTTGAGCTCTGGTTCACCTTTCTTCAGGCTTGTCTAAGTGTTTCCCTCACATAGTACCATTAATCTTCTAATGTAGACTGCCAGAGCTGAGAGGAATCTTAACCTATGGAATGAGAGGACTGGGAGGGACCTTAAAACATAGAACACAGCATTAGACCCATAAGGGACCAGAGAACCTAGGTTCTAGGTTCTAAATCCAAACTTCACAGAACAAATCCCCTTAATAAAAGGATTTGTTCTGTAAAACTTGGACTCCGTCAAAAGGCTACACCCAAGGACCTAGAAGGCCACATGTGGCCTGAAGACCACAGGTAACCCACCTCTCACCTAGAACATCAGAGTTAGAAGGGATTTTTTAACAAATTAATTTACTTATTTTTAGTTTGCAACATTCACTTCCATAAGTTTTAAATTTTCTCCACCTCCCTCCCCTCCCCCTGCCCCAAGATGGTATACAATCTGCTATAGGCTGTACATATACATTCTTATTAAACATATTTTCACATTGGTAATATTGTATAGAAGAATTAGAATATATGAGAAGAATCATGAGAAAGAAAAAACAAAACAAAAAAAGAGAGCAAATAGTCTGCTTCGATCTGCATTTGGACTCCATATTTCTTTGTCTGGATGCGGATGTCATTTTCCATCATGAGTCTTTTGCAGTTGTGTTAGGTCCTTGCATTGCTGAGAAGAGCTAAATCTATCAAAGTCAGTCATCACACAATGTGACTAACTGTACAGTGTTCTCCTGGTTCTACTCGCTTCACTCAGCATCAGTTCATATAAGTCTTTCCGAGTTTTTCTGAAGTCTGCCTGCTCATCATTTCTTATAGCACAATAATATTCCATCACATTCATATACCACAACTTGTTCAGCCATTTCCCAATTGATGGACATCCCCTCAATTTCCAGTTCTTGGCCACCACTAAAAGAGCTGCCCCATTTTTATGATATCTTTGGGATATAGACCTAGAAGTGGTATTGCTGGGTCAAAGGGTATGCAGAATTTTATAGCCCTTTGGGCATAGTTAGAAAGGATCTTTGAACATAACAGAATCTGGGTGGGAGAGATCTTAGAACAGAACACAAAATTAGGGCTTCAAGAGAACTTCAAGTGCATACGTTTTGGAATTTCTAGTGGTATGCTAGTAAAATGTTTCACAACCAGTATAGGGGCGGGGGAGGGGGGAATTAGTCAATCACATAGGAACTACACACTTTAAAATTTAATCTGTATTATCAACATTTTCTCCATCACTTTCTTAAGTCTAGGCCAGCACTAAAGCAAGCCTTGGTTTATAGTTTGCACATTTCTGAGATGCAAATGCTCAAATTGAAAATGTAAGAACCCGCGAGCTGTCTCCAACACACCCCTGAGTCTAGCCAAGTATTTCAAGCCCAAAGGTGTGCTTTGACCAAAGGCATTTTGAAAATGCAGATCTTGTCTAACCCCATCACATTTCAGGGGAATCTAAGGCTCAGATAGAGGCTTCTCTAAGCTCATACATCACATCACGGGGGCCATCTCCAGTCGTCCTGATGAATATCTGTCCATTGAACCCAGATGGCTCCGGAGGAGTGAGACTGGTGACTTTGCACAGCCCTCCCTCACTTAAATCCAATTCACTTGTAAGTCATGGCATCACTTCCCAGATGTCATAGTCCTCTTTGAGAATGAAGAACAAAGAACAACAACCTCATGTCAACAGCACGGCCAGGATTCAAACCCATGTCTCTTGACTCTCCAGTACAAGGTTCCTTCCACTGTACCATAAGCCTTCTTGCTCCATTCTGATCGAGGTAGCTGGATAGGACACCGACTAGGAATGAGGAAAACCTCAAATCTTGCCTCAGATCCTTCCTAGCTGTGTGGTCCTGGATGGGTCATTTAATACAGAGGTGTCAAACTCAAGGCCTCAGCTGTCTGTGGCCCATAAAACTCCCTAGTGGCCCTGAACCAAATTAAAATGTACCTGGAGATGTTTTTTTAAATAAAATACAATAAATTTATGGTTTATTTATGGTTTTTCTAAATCAATAGGAAGGCAGCAGGAATCCATTTGTATTTGAGTTTGACACAATGATCAATCCTTCCTCTGGGTGGCCATATAACTACTTTCAGCCTCAGTTTCTTTATTTATGAAATGAGGATGGTAACAGCACCCACTTTAGAGGGTTGTTGTGAAGATCAAATGGGATAATTAATGTAAAGCTCTTTGCAATCTTTAAAGCCTTCTATAAACACTAGCTGTTATTATTAAGTTCCCTGACATTTTCTTGATGGGGGTTTAAATTAAAATTAAATAATACTTGTTACTTTATTAAATAATGAAGTAAAATCATGGCCTAGTTTCTTTTTTCAACTGCATCAAACAAAAGAGGCGGATTTGTGGTCGCTTTAATGAGATGTGGGCCGGACTAAGAATTATTCCCAAAATGTCGCAGGGGGAGGGAGGCCCCATGCTCTGGGCCATGCAGGGAAAATCCTTTATGAAAATTTATTGCTCCATAAAAGAGTGAAAATGACTTATTCAAAGGGGGGGTGAGAAGGAACTCAAGGGGCTGCTGGGTTGGGAGGTGCTGTGCTAGCAAGTAGGCTGGCAAGGCATTGTAAATAAACCAGTCTCCAGGTGGTAAATCAAAGCCTCGCTGCCAAGGCCTGGGGCTCAGATGGGAGGTGGAGAGAGAAGTCAAGGGCATCTCAGGAAGGAGCCCTTCACAGAGAGAGAGGAGGTCAGCCTCCACCACTGACTGCCCCATGCCGTGAGGCATCCAGCCTCAGGTTCCCAGCAAATGATGGCGTTAGACTCAATGATCACTAAGGTCCCTTAGGGCTCTGACATGGTACATTTTCTGTCTCTCTCCTCCACTGTGGTCAGCCAGGGGATGGATTACAGGATCATCCATATCGAGCTAGAAGGAGGCTCCCTCGTTTTGCAGAGGCAGGCTCCCCGAGGAAGTTAAACCCCTCAGAGTCACCCAAGAAGTAAGAGGCAGAGCTAGGATTCAAATCTGGATCTTCTGCCTCCAAACACTCCCCTCTTTCCTCTGTATCACATTGGATCTCTGATGTGGATTATCTCGGAACTTAAAAGCTGATGGTCTATTCATTTGTTCTGGACCCTGATCGTCACCCTGATGTCTGTTCTTGACTTCTTCTTAAACTGGAGGCTCCCCAAAAGACAGAAATTGCATTTCTTCTCTTAGACCTGAGGCTCCCTGGGGGCAAGAGCTGAGTACTCCCTCACTCCAGGGGTTCTAGAGGGCCAGGCTGCATTTCCTTAGAACATTTAGTCTAGAGGTCTGGTTCTGGGGTGGGGGGTCTCATGGTAAGAGTAAAATTGACCTAATAATATTGTCTTTCTCTTTGATTCTCCCCACACACAAAAAAACCACTTGTCCTCATCTCTTTTCAGAAGGTCTTTATTTATGAGACAGAAATCATAATGCATGATGTCTATGGAGGAAGCCTTAAATGAAAGTTGAGTTTCTTCAATGAATATGAAAAGTATAGAAAACAGAGAGGAAACATATTTATTAAGTATCTTACTATGTATAAAATGGGGGCAGTGAGGTGGTGCAACGGATAGAGCACCAGGCCTGGCATCAGGAAGACTCCTCTTCCTGAGTTCAAATCCAGCCTCAGACACTTACTAGCTGTGTGACCCTGGGCAAGTCACTCAACCCTGTTTGCCTCAATTTCCTCATCTATAAAATGAGCTAGAGAAGGAAATGGCAAACCACTCCAATATCTTTGCCAAGAAAACCCAAAATTGAGTCACTAAGAGTTGGACATGACTAAACAACCCAACAATAACAAATGTATAAAATACTATTCTGGAAGATGGCGGCTGGAAAGCAGGGACTAGCATGAGCTTGCCGCCAAGTCCCTCCAAAAACCTATAAAAATGGCTCTGACCCAATTCTAGAACTGCAGAACCCACAAAACAGCAGAGGGAAGCAGGGCTCCAGCCCAGGACAACCTGGATGGTCTTTGGGTAAGGTCTATCCCGCACGGAGCTGGGAGTGGAGGGGAGGGGAGCTGAGCGGAGCAGAGCCCAGCATGGGTGGCATGGACCAACGAGACCAGGAGCTGGGTGGAGGGTGCCCTAGCACCCTAAATCAGTGAGCTGCAGCAGTTACCAGACTTCTCAACCCACAAACACCAAAGACAACAGAGAAGGTTAGTGAGAAAAGCTGCTGGGGACAGGGAGTTTGCTGTTTGGCCACTGCCCTGGGGGCAGCAGAGGTGGGGCAGCAACAGAACTACAGCTGCAGTTGCTTCTGGCTCCAGGCCCACCTGGTGGGAGGAATTAAGTGGTGGATCAGAGCAGGAGTGCAGAGCCTGCTGAAGATCTAAGTCCAGTCCAGGTTGGGGGTTCTTGGGGAAGGAGGAGTGCTGGGGTGGCAGAGCTGGCACATCCCCCCAAGCATGGAACATAGAACTCTGGACTCTACAAGCAGTCATACCCCAAGGAAAAACTCAATGGTCAAGTAAGTTGGCTGGGAACATGGCCAGGCAGCGAAAACATACCCAGTTTCAGTCTCAGACTCTGGAATCTTTCTTTGGTGACAAAGAAGACCAAAATATACAGCCAGGAGAAATCAACAAAGTCAAAGAACCTACAACAAAAGCCTCCCAGAAAAACATCAACTGGTCTCAGGACATGGAAGAGCTCAAAAAGGATTTGGAAAAGCAAGTTAGAGAAGTAGAGGAAAAATTGGGATGAGAAATGAGAAGGATGAGGGAAAACCATGAAAAACAAGTCAATGACTTGCTAAAGGAAACCCCAAAAAATACTGAAAAATATACTGAAGAAAACAACACCTTAAAAAATACACCAAGTCAAATGGCAAAAGAGCTCCAAAAAGCCAATGAGGAGAAGAATGCCTTGAAAGGCAGAATTAGCCAAATGGAAAAGGAGGTCCAAAAGACCACTGAAGAAAATACTACCTTAAAAATTAGATTGGAGCAAGTAGAAGCTAGTG
>CM053622.1:75281083-75303027 GCA_028646595.1 Phalanger gymnotis | reverse complement strand
CTGCTTCCCTCTGCCACTTTGTGGGTTCTGCAGCTCTAGAATTGGTTCAGAGCCATTGTTTTATAGGTTTTTGGAGGAACTTGGTGGGGAGCTCACGCCAGTCACTGCTTCCCAGCCGCCATCTTGGCTCCGCCTCCCCAAGAAATATTTTTATTTATGTTTTTGCTTTTGCAATACTTAGTTTTCCTCTGTACCCCTTCCTCTCCTCTTCCCAGAGAGACATCACTTTAACAAAGAATTTTTATCTTAAAAGGAAGAGGAAGAAGAAAAAATGCTGCCAAACCAATAAGTGCATTGAAGAAATCTGACATGCAAAGTTCCACTTTCCTCTTTCCTCAAAACTTTCCTTTCTTCCACACAGGCTTGCAACGTCGGGATCATCCTTGACTCTTCATTCACATTTACCCCCCACCTCTAACCTATTACCAAATCTTGTCATTTGTTCTTTCACAACATCTCTTGTATACCTCTCTCCTTCTCTCCACTAACCCAGGCGTCAACCCCAATTTAAATTTTTTATCACTTCACACCTAGACTATTAAAATAGACTTCTAGTTGGTCTCTTTGCCTCAAATTTCTCCCCACCCTAATCCATCCTCAACTCAGGTGCCAAAGTGTTTTTTTTTTTAAATCTCAGGTCTGAAGGTGCTGGAGAAGGGTACAAGAAAGGATGGGTGGTGGAGTAGAGAAGAGAACAACAGTCATCTGCCTTGCTTAACCCCATGTTCAAGGCTCCCAGGGCCACAGGGAGGCCATAGTAGGCTGGCTAGATCTCCCAGAATTTTAAAAGTGGAAAGGATCTCGGAGGATCTCTAGCTGAACCTTTACTGAAACATGAATTGCTCTCCTCCAGCAATTCGTGCCAACTGATTATTACAGTGGGGAAGAGTAGTGGCTCGCATTGGTAGAAGAAGTAACCACATTGATGAAATCAGTGTTCATTAGTCCCAGGAACCATGGCCATATCTAGTCTCTTAGAAAGAGCACTGATATCGGTCTCAAGCACTATGGTCATCAGTGGTGACAACTTGTACATCAACCATTATGGGCATTTTGTATACCAGTACGCATACCTGATAACTTCCTTCTAAAAGAGCATTTTTGTGATGAATGAGGACACTCTATCTTTTCCTTCACCTCCTCCTACTGGTTTCCTTGGGATTCTTCAGGACTTAGTGCTAATCTAACCTTCTTCAAGAGGCCTTTCCTGCTCTCCCTACCTCTGCCAGATTACCTCTCATTTACATTATATGTATTTTGCATAGTCAACAAACATTTATTAACTGCTAGCTATGTGTCAGGGACTATGTTTAGTGTTGGGATGTACATAAGGATTTCCATATTATCTCCTCTACTAGAACTTCTTGAGGACAGAGACCTATTCTGGCCTTTCTTTATATTTCCAATGCTTAGCACAGTGCCTGGCACACAGTAATTGCTTAATAAATGCTTATTGACTGACTGAGTTTGCTCTTTGACCACATGAATTCTCTAAGCTTAAGTCCACTATCCCAGGAATCTTGTAGATACAGGAGGTGGGGGGGGGCGGGGAGGGGGGAGCATGTTTGTCTAACAACTGTTACTGTTATACTCGTAGAGTAAAGGCCTAGTTTTCAGAGTTAATTAGCTTTGGCTAATCAGGAATCAATTGGGAGCACGCCAGATTGGGGCTCATGAAGAATACTCCTAGAAAACTCCCTATCCCTCATGTTATGCCTACAAACCACTCTCTGCGTATCCACCCTGCCAATACTAGAGGGAGTTGGGCAAATAGGCACAGAAGGGGTGCTGTGTTGCTTTGAAAACACTCTCACGTAAAGGCAATGCCCTGATTCCTCACCACAACCACCTCAATGAAGGCAGGTTCTGAACTATGCCTCCAGTAGAGAGTACATGCTCCAGTGAGCCCTTCATATATCTGGTTCATCCTATATCCAGGTTAGGACTCAGTCTGGCCATGAGGCTGTGCCATTAGGGTTCAAACTATAAACATGTTGGGCTTCATCTGGAGCAATGGATTAGGGCTTCACCTACAACTGGGGTTAAAGCTCAATCTGGGACATGGGCTAGGATTCACTTTGAGATCTGGATGAGGATTCAGCCAGTGGTCTGGCTTAGGACCTAGTCTTTTATCAGAATTAGGGTTCAGTCTATGACCAGGATCTGGAATTTGAATTAATGTTCAGTCTTTTACCAGGGTCTGTTCTGTCGTCAGTGTTAGGGCTCAGCTCTAGATTGGGAATCTGTCTGGGGCCAGAATTTGGGTTTATCACCAGATTTAGGACTCAGCTTGGATCTAGTAATAGGGCTCAGTCTACAGTTAGAATTACAGTTATCTCTTCCATATGATGGGGTTTATGGCTGTGGCATCCCACCCCCAGCAGTCTGGGAAATATGTGTAACATTTTTAGGCCCTCCTTTTGTACTAGAGCTGAAGTCTGAATTTTTTTTTTCTTTTATGGAGTGCGTACAGTACCTTATTGTAAAATTTGAGTTAAGTATTTGGTCATAGGCTATATTATACAATATTATACATGTATTTTATACATTTCTGAGTTTCTAATTTTTTTTCTGTGTTGTCTGCTGGCCTTTGTTTGCAGCTTCTGCAAAACTCCCCCAAGATTAATTTCTTAAACCAACCCACGATATGTCAAAACTGCAATGGGGAAGATCGTGATGTAGAATGGATTAACTGTAGTTCTTACTTATAGCATTGCAGAATTTAAGAGTTGGCAGGGTCCTCAGTGGCTATGTAGTCAAACTCACACATGAAGAGCAATCCCCTCTAAAATACAGCCAAATGGTCATCTAGCCTTTGTCTGAAACTCCCCTCATTTGTCACCTGGTGTCACTAATCTGGAACTGACTTTTCCACCATGTCCCAGGAAGCTCAGTATTGTGAAAACCTCATGATCATGCTAGATTTCATTAGCCTTGGTGGTCTACCTCATCTCTAGCCCCTCCATTTAAAGAGGGGGCTCAGCTTACAACATCTCACTTCTTACCTGGCTGCACTATGCTGGGACTTCTCTGATTTCTCCACCATATCCTCTCCCTCTTTTAAACTTCCTTTTGTGTCGTCTTCCCACATCAGACTGTAAGCTCCTTGACAGTAGGGACTATGCTTTTTTAGTACTTGTATCTCAAGCACATAACACATTACATGTTACAGGCACTTAATAAAGGTTTTGTTGACTATGACTATGTCTACAACTAAGGGGAACCCACTGAGGCAGCCCATTTCACTGTAATTTTTCTAGGTCTGTTAGGAATTTTGTTTTTCTTACATCAAGCCTAATTCTGCCTCTTTGTAATTTCCAATTATATTTCCTATTTTTGCCCTCTGGTGCCAAATAGAACAAGTCTTGTCCCTCTTCTAGGTGACTCTAAGTTTCAGATACTTGAAGGAAGTTATGCTTCTTCACCTTCTCTTCCCCAGTCTAACCTTCCTTATTCCTCCAATTCATATGGCTTGACCTAAAGGCCTTTCACCACCCTGGTGGCTCTTCTTTGAATGTCCTTCCTACAATGTGGTTCTCAGAACTGAACCAAGTACTCCAGTTATGGTCTGACATGGGCAGAATAGAGCTGGACGATCACCTCCTTATTTCTTGATATTGGGGCTCCCTTAATATTGTCCAAGATCACATTAATCATTTTAGACAGCTTTCCTTTTCCCTTTTTATTTCAATTGTTTCTTTTTTTTGTGTTTTCTTGAGAATTTCCCACCTCCTCTGAACCGGCTTCTGTAGAATTTTATTCCGCATTCCATCCTCAGAGGCCCTTGAAATCTGCTCTGCAAAAACCCAAGGAGCATGTTAGATTATTCATGGCTTTTTCTTTATCATAAACTCTAAGATGAAGTGGCCATTTCCCCCAGAAGGTTCCTATCATTTCCTCTCCAGCAATCAGTACCTTCCTGTTGGTGAGAAGCAGATCCAGAATTAAATTTTCCATTGTTGGTTTCTCCACATTTTCGAGGATGGAATTATTTTTAAGGCAAGCCAAAGAATGATTCCCTGATCTGCCTTTGTTAGAGAGCTGCAGCCCAGTAATCCAGATTACTGAAGTTGCTCATCGCCAGTAGATCATGACCAGTATTTCTGATGTTCTCTAAGACGGCATCTATCTGGTTTTGTCCAATAATAATAACACTTGTATTTTGGCCTCCATTGATCTTTACCCAAGCGTTCTCTCTCTCTCTCTCTCTCTCTCTCTCTCTCTCTCTCTCTCTCTCTCTCTCTCTCTCTTTGTCTGGTTCCTGGATTTCTTCACATTAATATATTTATTAATAGGTTAATACCATAATAACATATAATATAGAAATTAGCAGATGCTGAATTGGCCAGTTTTGCTTTACTGTTTTACCTTGTGACAAGGAAAAGGTCTAGAAGGTGTGGGAGAGAGGGATATCACTGCGATGTGAAAAACATAAAGATATTAACAAAAATAAAAATACATATTTAGTGCTACCCTCTTCCCTTTTACCTACGTTGTTCTCTTTTGAAAAAGGAATATAGCTGAAGGAGGGCAGGAAGATAATGGGTAAAATTCAGGTGATATTTTTAAAAAAGTCACAAAAGACATCAGTAACAATTTATTTTTTAAAAAATTAAAAGAAAAAAATTGATGTATGGACTTTTATAGCCATACTCCAATCGTGAGTTTCTTCCCAATCAAATGTCGGTTCTATTTAATGAGGTTAAAGTTGCCTCCTTGGGTAAGGCTCTATAGTAATAATGATAATAACTAGCATTTATATAATTGCCTACTCTGTTCCAGGCACTATTAAATGCTTTACAAATATTACCTCATTTGATCCTCATAACAACCCTGGGAGTCAGGTGTTATTATCCCTATTTTACAGTTGAGGAAACTGAAGCAAACAGCGGTTAAGCGACTTGCCCAAGTTCACACACACAGCTACTAACGTCTGAGGCCAGATTCAAACTCATGTCTTCCTGACTCCAAGCCTAGCACTCTATCCACTATGCCATCTAGTCACCTCTATAGTTCTTTTTGCTTGCTAGTCATACTTTTTGCATTTGTGTAAAGATAACTTGAGACCCTGGCTTTTGTTATTGGTCTTTCTTGGATTTTGTCTCTTGTGAACTCCTGGGTACTTCAACTACTCTTGTGCTTTTAAGATAGCCCATAATCTATGGTATCAGGCTTGGTGGTATACATACATAGGTTTTGTTTTCAGTTTATACTCATTTCCTATCCTTTTCAGTTTAAAGACCTTTTGGATTAGACATGTAAGAATCTAGGCAAAAAAATATTCTTACTAGTTCTTGTTAGGTGCACCTCAACCTTCACTAGGAGGCTATCTTTCTTAATCTCATTTGCTTACCAGAGTGATTATAATAAAGGCTAAATCTGTGATTGGGGGTGATGGATCACTCTGGGGGTAAGACTGGGGTTCGGTCTGTAACCTGGGTAAGGGACAAAGTTTAGCTTTGTTCCAAAATAGTCTTTGAACAAGTTTAGGTCTCAGCCTTTGACAGGTATTTCTGTAACCAAGATTAAGGTGAATAGCCTCAATTTTCTCATGGATGTATGAATGGAGGTCTTGCTGGGGTGGGGAGGGATTAGGTGGCACTTTAGGGGCTCTGAAGAGAAAAGAAAAAGTTTGGAAGAGCCACCATGATGAGTTGGACAGAGAATCAATTAGGGAGGGGCATAGAAATTGCCTTGCTGCAGTGAGTGCCCAGTTAGATGAGATAGCCTGCATTTATAATTGAGGCAGTCCTTATATCCTCAACAAATGGTTAACAATAAAGCCCAGGACATGGCCCTTACTTATTTGGGAGCTGGGCATAGAAGGGATGAAAATCCTTGCTGTTTCAATTAACTATTTCTCCTTTCCTTCCTCCTTTTCCTCCCTCCTTTTTCTCCTTTCTCCCGTCCTTTTCCATTTTCTCTTCTCCTCCCTCTTTTCTTTCCTCCCCCCCTTTCCTCCCCCTCCTCCTGTTCTCTCTCTTCCCTCTTTTGTTTCTTCCTCCTTTTCCCTCCTCCTCTTGCTTTTAAGGGGTCCCCTGAACTTGTCCTTTTGAGTTTCTGTATTTTCCAGAAACACTGAACCCACAGTATGCAAGAGGTCCTAAACCGATCAAGCTCCCCTCATCCCCCCACCCCCACCCTCAGCTGACATACTTTGTTGTTTGCACCCCAAGCTGGATTCCCTGTGTGTCCTTGGGAGTCAATCCAGGTGCCTGCCAATCAGTCTGCTCTAGACTGAGAAACTGCTTAAGTAGCTGAGACCCTTGCAGATAAGCAGACCCTCCTACCCTCATAGTCTAGGGGTTCCTGAGGGGCAAGAATGCTGCTTTTGCCATCTTAAAGTCATCATTTCTCCTCCTCTGCCACTCCCATTTAGGAGGTTTGTTTCCTCCTCCTTCCTTTGTTGTACTCATAAATATTCAAGTTTCTGTTTGGATTGTGAGGGTTCCAGGTGCGTGTTCATTTCTCCTGTAATAAATCTGGTTGCAATGCAATGCCTCATAGACTGGTGATACTGTTTTTTGTTAACATTCTCTCCCCTCTTCCCTTCTTCTCCCCACTTTCTCTTCTCCTTCCTCTCTTCCCCCTTTTATCTCCTTCCCTCCTCCACTTTTTCTCCCTTCCCTTCTTTTCTCCCCTCCCCATTTCCAGCCTCTCCTTTTTTCTCTACCTTTTCCCTCCTCCCCTTTTCCCTCCCTCTCTTCCCTCCTTCCTATCTCCTTATGTTTTCCCTTTCCCTCCCTCTTCTACTCCCTCTCCCCTCCTCTCTTTCTTCTCTTCCTCCCTCTCCTCCCTTTTTGTCTTTCTCCTTTCCTTCCCTCTTCTCCTCTCTCTCCCCTACCCTCTCTCCCCCTTTCTCCCTCTCTTCCCTGCCTGTCCTCCCCTCTTTCTCTCCCTCCCCATTCCCCTCTTTCTCTCCCTCCCCATTCCCCTCCTCCCTTCCCTCCCCTCTCCTCCCCTCCCCTCCCTCCTCCTCCCTCCCCCTCGAGAGCACTGAGTTGCTCCGACCTCCCTAATTCCTAGAGCGTTCCCGGAAGTAGCCTGGAGGAGGGCCCTGGCTGCAGCAACTCCGCTAGGGAGGGGGACGGGGTCGAGAGGGTGTGGGGTCCACTTCCGGCCGGGGGCGCGGCTCAGGGTCGGGGCCTGAGGAGACTGGCTCGGTGTGTGCGACCCGCGGGGTGCCCCGTCCCCCACAAAGCGCGTCCGGTTCCGCGTGTTGGAGCCCCACCCTCGGGCCTGCGCGTCCCGGGGCGTCCGTGCTCCGGCCTCTGTCCCGGGGGGTCCCGCGGGGCCGGGGCCGGGGCTGCCCCAGGAGCCTACACGGAGCCTCGCTAGTGAGCGGCCGCCGGTGAGTCGGGGCCGGGGCCCGGTGCGCAGAGCCGGGGGCGGAGGGAGTGGAGGTCGGGGAGGTGGGCTGGGGACTGGGCGCCCTGTGCGGCCTGTCTCCTACAACCCCGTCCTCTAAATAAGAACCTGTCTTTGGGAGCCTACCCCGCCCACCCGAGGAAACAGGCCCAACGCTGGGCCCCCAGCCCATCAAGGCGTATCGAATTGTGGCCCCCTTCTCCGACCCCCCTTTGAGGTTCACTTCTTTTTCACCTCCCCCCCCCCAAAAAAAAGGTCCCGTGTCACCCTTGCTTTTGGCCGCCAGCGCGCGCCACACGAGTGACCCCGGGCTAATGTCCCCTAGAAGAGGTGCGCTGCGGCCCCAGCTGCCCCCAGGCAAGGCTCCTCGGGCCCCCCGAGGGCAGGCAGCCCCTGTTACTCCTCTAATCACCCGAGTCCCGGGGCTGCGAACCTGCTTTGTGTTACGCACCCCTTTGCCACGGAGTTCTAATCACAACGACGTTGGTACGTGCCTGAAGCAAGCCTCGGGAGGATCGCCGGAGAAGCTAATTACATTGCGATGCCTGCAATCAAACTATTAGAGAACCGCGGACCTCGGCTCTCCTCTTTTGTTTTCACTCACCCGCACCTTCTGCACCCATCTTCTACGAGATAATGGTCTCCTCTGCCCAGGCTTCACAATTTAGAGGAGTTCTGCTGTCCGAAGTGGTGTCTGTGCTTCCCTATGCAAAAAGCCAAGATCGTACCTTTAGTTATAGAGTTGAACTCCAGAGGTAATCATGCGGCTCCTCCCCAGGGTCTATTTTTCTGACATAAGTGTTTATAGAAGTTAAATTTTAACTTTATTTCTTTAAAGCACCGGGGTCAAACTCCCTGTTAGCCTCATGATGATTTAGAAAATCACAAATTAACATTATCTGTGTTGTATGTTTATTTAAGCACTCCAGTGGCCCTGAGTTTGACACCTCTTTCTTAAAGCACTTTTACATAATACCAGCTGCTACCCCAAGGCACAATATTTCTTTTATCAACATTGAGGTTAAGATTTCTTTCTGTGCTACCTCCCCCAACCAAATAAAACTTAACCATTCATAACTTCCCTATCAAATCCCACTTCCAGAAGCCTTCCTTGATACTTTCTCTTTTCTAAACTACTAAGAACATTTACTATTTGTCCCAAACAAAGTAGCATTTTATTGTTTTAAGTTTTTTTTCCCCCTATGGTCCATGAGTGCAATTATATGTCCCCACCATATTAAAAACTCTTCTTCTTTGTCCTCTCCAGGGCCTAGCACAGGGCTGGTCATGCAGCACAGCTCAGTAAAAACTTGTTGGTTGTTTTTGGAACACATTTTTGCTAGAGATGATTTTTCTGAAGCCTGGTATCTTATAATTCACTTACCTGCCATTTACACTTATGTTAATCTTAACCAGAGCCAGAACCCCAAACCTGGAAACACAAAAGGACCTCTGAGCAGGAGAAGAAAGCTGTTACAAAACCTAAGGACTTGACTCCATAGGAGAGACGTGTTGTCATCATCCCCCCAAACCACTGGATATTGACACCTGGAATCACGTGCAAGATAGACTGTAGGCCTTTGATTACTTAGTCCAGTGCCCTCTTTTTGCACATGCAGAAGCTGAGATCCAGAGAGTGTTACTTGCCCAGAGTCACACAGCCATCTGGTGATACATCAAGAATTGCAGCTCCCTTCTCCTGATTTCCACAGATTAAATGGTGCTGGTCTTCTGAGCTGCATTTGGGATGCTGTATCACACTGGGAAGAGCATTGGGCTTGGAGTCAGGAGGCCTAGCTTCAGACCTGGCTCGGATACTTTTCTTTATGATCTTGGACAAGTTACTAAATCTGTCTAAGCCTTAATTTTCTTATTTGTAAAATGGTCCTAATAATGCTACTTGCTTCATGTTGTAAGGGAAATACATTGCAAATTTTAAAACATAAAAATGAGCATTATAGTAGTTTAGTGTGCTTTCTCCTATACCACAGCTGCATCTTGAATCAAGTTGTAGGATTTCAGAGTTGAGAGCTATTGAACTATAGCACAGAACAATACACTTAAGAAGCTATTACCAAGCACTACTGTGTGCAGAGCATTTTGTCTAAGGTATAAGATTTAGATTATCTGCCTTCAAAGAACTTATAATAAAAAATGAGTATAGCAAGCATCCACAAATAAATATAATAAAAGATAGAATGTGATTGGGGTAAAGGAGAAATATAGGCCATAGTGTTCTAAGGGAGTTTGAAGAGAAAGAGATCACTTTCAGCTTGGGCATCAGGGCAAACCACATGGAGGAAGGCCCTGAAAGAATAAAGGAATTTTAGCGGGTAGAGGTGACGAAGGAGGTTGTGATAATTCAGTTTTTTTTCCTGCTGTACCACAGCTGTATTTTAATCAAGTTGCAGAATCGTGGGATCTCAAGGGTTATTCATTCCAACTTAATTGTGTGCAGAAATCCATTCTGTGATATGTCTGATAAGTAGTCTCCTAGTCTCTGCTTGAAGACCTCTTGTGATGGAGAGGCCTTGTTTATTGGATGCCCTGCCTGAAAACAGGGAGGCATGAGAGAGCATGATGAGATTGGGCAACATCAAGTAATACATTTTGGATGTGACATGGCACATGTGAAGGAAGAGTGAAGGAATGAAGGCAGAAGCTTGGTGGATGGTGGCACAGAATCTTAGGGTTAGGAAGCACCTTAGAGGCATCTGGTTCAACTGTGCCTAGGGAGCAATCCCTAATGCTATCCCAAGCAAGTGTTTAATTGTCATGCAGCCTCTACTGGAAGTCCTCTAGTGAGTTAGAAGTCACCTTTGGACATCTCTAATCATTAAATGTTCCCTTCCATCCAGCCTAAATCTACCTCTAACTTTTTCCCCTTTGGTCCCAGTACTGGCTTCTGGGGATAAGCAGAACAAGTCCAGTCTGCCTTCCGTGTGACATCTCTTGTGATATTTGGTTATCTGTATCAATTAAGTTATCTTTTCTCCAGGGTAAATACTCCCATGTTGTGTAGGATCTTAGAGTCACCTGGGAGAGACCTGAAAAGCCACCTAACATCCTCATTTTGCAGATGGGGAAACTGAAGACCAAAGCAGTTAAATGACTTGCCCAGTGTCATACAGTTTGTAATTGGTAGATCTAGGATTTGAACCGAGTCCATTTGTTCTATGCTGCCTCATCTCAAGGCCTGTTATCAACTCGTCTTCCTTTGGACGCTCTTCAGCTTGTCATTGCCCTTTCTAAATGAGGTACCCAGACAGCACACAATACTCTCAATGTATTCTGACCTAAGGTGAAGTACGTACAGCTGGGCCATGACATCCATGGTTTTTGAAAAGGAGACCTCATTCTAATGTAGCCTAAGGTCTTGTTAGCTATTTTTGGCATTCGTATATCATACTGTTGGTTTATATTGAGTTTTGCAGTCTACTAAAACCCTTGGATCCTTTTTTGATGGATTGTCTAGCCAAGCCTCCCTCTTCTGTATTTGAAAAGTTGGCTTTTTGAACCCCAGAGTAAGACTATGTTTATCTCCGTCAAGATCTTTCCTATTACCTCTCTCTCCTGCAGATTGGAGTCAGGTAGTGTGCAGGGTCCTAAACACTAGCTCAGTTGTTCTTTTTCCATTCTATTGGAGCAGAAGAATGACATAGTTCTGTATTTTGAGAATATTTGTTCATCTTTATGACAGATTATTTAGAGAGGAAAGAGACTGGAGGTTATGATAATCGTGTAGGTGAGGAGTGTTGAAGGCCTGGCCAGGACAAGTAGTTGATGTTCAGAGTGATAACTGGATCATTAGCAATTGCTTTCTATAAATACTAAATTCCAAACACATTTAATAAACATCTATTAAGGACCTCCTGTGTTCAGCCAGTCATTAAATGTTTATGAAGTGCCTGCTATGTGCAGGGTGCTGTGCTAAGTTCTGGGGATATAAAAAGAGGCACAAGACAATCCCTGCCCTCAAGGAGCTTACAATCTAATGGTACTGTGCTAAGCAAGGCACGGTGTTAGTTATGCTGGAGAGGAAAAAAAACAAAACTACAGAATAGTCCCTGTAATCAAGGAATTTGTGTTGTCTTAGTGAGTTAAAACATCCTACTAACAACTAATACAAGGTGTAATAGAGAAGTCAGTCATAAAGTGTTGGATCACTTCTGACTGCAGGAATTAGGGATGAAATTCGGAAGTAGGCTCTGAATTGGGTCTTGAATAAAAAGGAGGATTTCAACAGACAGAATTGGGGCAAGAGTATCTTCCTACCATGACATTTTCCCCTCCCCCATTAGCTATGTGACTGGGCATATCATTTCCCTCTGAGACTTCCATTCCTTCCCTGTCATAGGGAGAATAAGACCTGCCCTGTCGCCCTCACAGGATTGTGATGAGAATCAAATATGACCGTATACGTGAATATACTTAGTCACCATGCTATATACACATTAGTACTTCTTTCACAGGCTGGTTGAATAGAGAAGCCTTAGTGTGTGAAGCTGCTGCAGGGTATCAGGTGATATTATGCAGTCAAATCCTTTGCTCCTGGACAGCTTGAGGAGGAAGGGTGGGACAGGCTGCTCAGGGATGGCTTCCTGGCTTTCATCAAAGCCTTAAAGTTGGTATGATTTGCTCCTTGGTGATACTTTAAAGTCGATTTTATTCCTCACTGATGTGGTGAAGGTAGTTTGGGTTTCTGAGATGATAGTGGGGTAGGTGGGAGCCCTGTAGGGTCTTTGCCAAGACAGTTTCAGGAAGAGCAAGGCTCAACAATCGAGCCCCTAGGGTGGACCAGTGCACCGATTAAGGGCTCAATGAACAGTTAGTAAATTACATAAAACCCCTTCTCTAGAATGCCAAGTTGACTATGCCAAAAACTAGCATTGAAAACAACTAGACAGCAGTTCAGGAAGATGAGAAATTTATGCTTAGATGAAAGCATAATAGCCCAGACCTCTTTTTTCACACTCACTTTATACCTTCACAGTTTTCCCATGGAGAGGCTAATACCCAAATGTACATTTAGAACCCCTTGTCACTTAGAATTTGACTCCTTGGGGAGGCAGCCTGATGTATGGGGAAAAAAACAGAACACTGGATTAGTGAGTCAGGAATCCTGAGTTCTTGCTTTAGCTACGCTACTTTCTGTGGGATCTAGGGAACCTCAGCTTCCCTGGGCCTCGGTTTCCTTGGCTGCAAAATAGGAGCCACTGTGAACGTTGTCTAGAGCCTGCTATAGACAACTCCTTTTCCTTTACCTTGATGTTCCTCAGTGTGTCACACTTCTTGCAGACTGCATTGGTTCCCCATTGGAGCCACAGTCCTTGGTCTTTTAACCTGTTCTTTTCAGGTGATGGATTCTAGTTTATAAAACTAGAGGGTGGGTATGCATACAAATAATAATGGTAATAGCAGACATTTCTAAATAATCACAGCTAATTGAGTTTTCAAAGAATCTTACAAACCACCTCATTTGGTCCTTGCTAGTGCAAGTGTTACTAATTACCTTTACAGATGAGGAAACTGAGGCTTAAGGAGTATGTGAATTGTCTTAGGTCTTACATGACCTCCATTTCACTTTCATGGCTAGCAAGTGGCAAACTCAGGATTAGAACCCAGGTCTTCTGACTCTTAATTCCAGTGCTCAAACATTCTGGACAAACTTTCCATAACGGTTTTTTTCTTTTTTTTTTTCCCCTCTGCTTTCCAGTTCATAACGTTCTGTGCTTGTAAAACAGCGGAGAAAGCCACCCAGAACTTAGACAGTAAAACCTTGATTAACCGGAACTCAGCTAACCGGTATTTTTGTGAGGGTGGAAGGAAGCTGGGAGAGCTGCCCCCCAACACCAAGAAGCCTTGAAGTTCAAAGCAAAGTTCTGTGATTGGTTGCTTCATCAACTGAGAAGATCTGCCTCCCCAAGTCAGAGAAGCTCTACATGTGGTCTGGGAACTGAACAAGTTGCTAAAAAAGTGGATTTCTGTGAGCACTTGAGTGCAGAAGACGGGGGAAGCTGAGGCAAAGGGCTGGGGGTCTTGGGCAGTGGGAGGAAGGAAAACCTGGGGGGAAATGGGAATGAGGACAGGGGAAGAAGGGAAGACCAAATATTGGTGAAGTGGAGAGGTAGCCAGGAACCTTGGGAGAAAGGGGGTGTGGGTGGGAGCTGTGAAGAAAATTAAAAGGAAGTAGAGGAAACCTCAAGCAAATTGAAAGAGAGAAAGGGACAGTGAGGTGAGGGGAGAAACGCCAAATCAACCCAGCACAAGTGTAGCATATACCTCTTTTAATACCTATTCCTCTTTAAGTCGCGGTGTGTGTGAGCCATCCACTCCCATGGCTTCCAAACAGCCCGTAGTGAAGAACAAAGGAGAGAAGCGTAAGAGAGTTGTGCTGACCCTAAAGGAGAAAATTGATATCTGTACCCGTCTTGAAAAGGGTGAGAACAGGAAAGCTTTGATGCAAGAGTACAATGTTGGCATGTCTACATTATATGACATCAAGGCCCACAAGGGACAGCTCCTGCGGTTTTTTGCTAATTCGGATTCTAACAAAGCCCTCGAACACCGCCGCACGTTGCACACCCCTAAGCTAGAGCATCTGGATCGGGTTTTGTATGAATGGTTCTTGGTGAAACGGTCAGAGGGAGTCCCTGTCTCGGGCCCAATGCTCATCGAGAAGGCTAAAGATTTTTATGAGCAGATGCAGTTGACTGAGCCATGTGTTTTTTCTGGAGGATGGCTTTGGAGGTTTAAGGCACGGCACGGCATCAAAAAGCTAGATGTTTCCAACGAAAGACAGTCAGCAGATCACCAGGCTGCAGAGCAGTTTTGTGGTTTTTTCCGAAGTTTAATTGCAGAGCATGGTTTGTCCCCCGAGCAGTTTTACAATGCTGATGAAACTGGTCTGTTTTGGCGTTGCCTGCCAAATTCGACTCCCGAAGGGGCCAGTGCCTCAGGTTTGAAGCATACCAAGGACAGATTGACTGTCCTCATGTGTGCTAATGCTGCAGGCTCCCACAAAATCAAACCTTTGGTGATTGGAAAGTGTAATGGTCCCAGGACTTTCAAAGGAATTCAGCATTTACCTGTTGCTTACAAAGCACAGGGTAATGCATGGATGGACAAAGAAATTTTTTCTGATTGGTTTCATCATATTTTTGTACCTTCAGTCAAAGATCATTTTAGAAATATAGGCTTACCTGATGACAGCAAAGCTATTCTTCTGCTAGACAATTCTCGAGCCCACCCTCAGGAAGCAGAGTTAGTCTCTGATAACATTTTTACCATCTTCCTGCCTGCCAGTGTTACCTCATTGATTCAGCCTATGGACCAGGGCATTAAAAGAGATTTCATGAGAAATTTCATCAATCCTCCAGTCACTGTACAAGACCTTCAAACTCGTTACAACATAAGTGACGCCATTTTTAATGTTGCTTGTGCCTGGAATTCTGTCACTAGTGAAATACTGAGGCGGGCATGGAGAAAATTGTGGCCTAGTGTTATGTTTGCAGAAGTATCTTCTGATGAAGAAGAATTGGACCGATTTAGAGTAAGGCCTCCAAATAACACACTGGTGCAGATTCTTGAAATGGTGAAGGATCCTCCTTCACCCCCAGTCAACAAACTGAATAAAAGCGAAGGAGATGAGTGGGCTGATGCTGACCAAGAAGGTGAAGTGTCACAGGGTGTTAGTGACACAGAAATAGTAGAAACTGTTTGGAATCCTGACAATGGGACTGATTCTGAAAAAGACAGTGATGGAGAAGATTTTAGGGAAGGGGAGAAAACATCTTGGGAAAAAGCTGCTTCATCCTTTGATTCGATTATTAGTTTTGCGGAAAAGCAGCCGTGTTTTACAAACCAGGAGATTATGCAGTTGCATATGCTGCATGCTATTTTTATGCGACAAAGGCAGATGGTAAACAAACAAACTGAGATCAGGGATATAGTCAAGATAGAAAATCCCAGGGGATATCCTGGAATTTGCACTGATTCAGCCCAATCTCCTGTACCATCTACATCTACAGCACTGTATAGTGATAACTGAGAGTCATTTTGGTGTCCCTGAGGCCCTGTGAGATCTTAAATCATCAAAGAAAGATTCAGTTATACCCAGCAGGCTGTATTTTCACTTAGGCAAAAAAAAGTGGACTAAGACTTTTAAGCAGATTTTTCCACGGGGGTTGGTTAAAACCAAAGGTTGCTCGTTGAATCTGGAAATTCGTTTAATTGTAACAGCCCAGACTTCCTGTGCATTCCGGTTAATCGAGGTTTTACTCTATTACTTTTATGTAATGTGAGGAACCCCTAAAAGAAGACAACAGAACTGAAAGGTTTTTCCTTTGTAGCACAGAACTGAGTGTAGTGCAAGCCTGTGTTTTATCTTTCAGAAAGCACTCCCCCATACAGAGTCTATACGGTAGTAACAGGATCCAGAGAGATTGAGCTTAGTGTAGAGGGGGGAAAAGTGTAAGGTGTTCAGGTTTCCACAAATCAGTGTCTACAGACCTTTTTCTTGTGGGGATTAAATGAGACTTAAGGGCTTGTTGCTTTTCTGGGTTTTTAATTGGGGAGGGTCTTGGAACATCAGACTTTGAGAAGTTTATTAGGTAGCATAAATCCTTCAGACTCAACTTAAGTGAGATTCTGTGAATGAGTCTCTGGAGGGCTTGGGGCCATCACATTCCCACTGGAAATAAAAATATTTCAGCTTTTGAGGTAATATTCCTAAGAACTCAGAATTAATAATCCCAATTTAGTATAATTACATTCCAGGAGAAAGAAATTGCGCTGTGACCTTAGGAAAGTCAGTCTCTGCCCTTACTCCAAATGCCTGTTCTTCCAATCAGTAAAATTGGGAATTAGATGACCTCTAAGACCCTTTTTCTAACATTCCATGATTCTATGGAAATACAGTTTTGGCAGTTTATGTTCGAAACCAGGCACTGGTAGCAAGGCACAGCCATTCCAAGTATTAAAATGATTCCTTCCCAAGGATATCAGAATTACCATCCGAAATCAGACTGCTCTTTTGTCCAGCCCAGTGTGGGGACTCAGGGCATATTGCTTTTTATTGGGTGACAGGTAAAGTTACTTCCCTCCCTTACCTGTAAAAGGAACTGTTTGGATGAGGCAGTCTTGAAGTGCCCTTCTGTCTTTAACTTTCTGTAATTAATATATTAATTTAGAGGGGTGTAGGTTATGTACTCCGGAGTCGTCTGTATCACATTCCCAGGAATTTCAGTTACTCCCATTTCTGGATTTTGATAATGTCTTTAAATCCAGACCAAGACTTAGGAAGTTTATTCAGTTTCTGTTGTATGCAAGTTGCTGAACTTCACACCAAGAAATATACAGTGATTATTCAAACTTTCCTTTGTAGCCTTGGACTTTCTTATCTCGGTGTTAAAAAGTCTGGCTGCTTTTTCCCCTTTTATCGTTAGGCCAATTTTGTTGAAAGATTTAATTTTTTTTCTTCCCATTTATCTATGTTGATCTTTGACTTATAAACAGTTAAATGCATACCATGAACCATGTGTATCCCTACTTAAGACCCCTTCCCTACCTACCAGTGTTTCCAGGAAATGCACTAAATGCTTGTGTTTTTCCATCTTTTTTTTTCTCTCCTGGATCTTTAACTCCCATTTAACTTTGGATTAATGTTGTGGCAATGGAATCAGCACATACTTTTCATTCCAGGGTTTCCAATCTCTTTCACCAAGAAGCATTTAAGACCTGGTGGGTAGAATTTTGTCCACAGCCTGTTTATAACTATTTTTACATGTTTCTTGCTTTAAATGAAATAATCCTACAAAGTATAAATGCATTGTGTATTTCTTGCTTTGTATGCATGTGTATAGATTATGCAATATCTCAAATAGCTTTGAAAAAATTTCATTATTGCTACATACAGTCAAATTGACTTTGTGCCCTTATTACTCCTATGTCACTTGCTGTTGAGTCCCACTGTGTCTTTGAGATGATGTTTGTATATCCTTGTATTTTTGTGCCGTTTCTGTGCTCTTTTTACTGTTGACCCTTCTACAAAAGACTGTTTGATTCACCTCTGCTTGGGGGAATGACATGGGGGATGCTGTAGTAAATTAAAGACACTGCTCTCCTCTTTCCCTCTTTATTGCTAGTAAGTGAATGAAGGGCAGCTCATTCAAAAGGCCCATTCCCTGAGGCAGTTACACTCTGTTCAAACCTCAAGGTCTTTAAAAAGGAAAAAAGTGAGCTTTATAATTGTCTGTAGATGAAAATCTTGATAAGCAGAAGGACATAGGATGAGTGCTGCCTTAATTAGATACTGAGTTCTGATCTCTAACTGGAGGTGTTCAAACTCCTAGTAAAGTGCTTTGCTATGCTTATTGAACAGAACAGAATGCAAGGCCTACTGCTGTCAGGGATATTGTCGAGGGGATTCATTTATAGATGACCCCGCCAAATCAGACTCTGATTCTGTGAGTTCTTGTTTTGGTCTTACATTGTTTCCTGTGTGTGAGTCCTGTCTCTGGCCAGATTGTAAGCTCTTGGTGAGCAGGAATTATGTCTTATATTTCACCACCTGTCACAGGCTGAACATACAGTTGATGATCAATAAATACTTGATTGAGGGGATGTGTCTCCCAGAGGTTCTCGTCTTGATAGCCCTATGCTGTATCTCAGAAGGATGATGGGAAGGCTACATTTTGTAGTAAGCTTACTGAACATCATATTATCTCTATTTTGGTTAAGTCACCAGCACCCTCATGATGAAATGCTGGGATATGATGCCAAGTGATCCCTCATTTTTCCATTGGTCACTTACAGTACTCTGACTCAAAAGTTCAGTCCTTTTTGAACTGAGCTTGGGATTGCTGCCTTTGCCCTTTCCTCCACACCCTACCTTGATCGGAGAGCCCCAGTAGTTTTATTCTTAGACAAGCTGATTACAGTGCACAAAGTACTTTATGTGGTATTGAGGATGATTAAGGTACAGATGATAAGCAAATTATAACTACATAGTAGACTACTTACTGCCTTTTGCCAGATTTAAAGAGATTATATTATTTCTGAATTGATCTACTCAAGTTCAACTCCTGGCTTTGGCTTTTCTTTCCTTAGCTCCCTGAAAAGCCAGGTTACTTTTTGTGGGTTTTGTGCAATCTCAAAACATGTTCTCTTTGTCTCAGAAAGCTTGGTTGGCCACTGAGAATGCTTGATCTTTACTATCTGGTTGTTAAGTGTAGATCTCCTGATGGCCCCAAAGTGCTGATACCCCTTAGTTCCCTCTCAGCCTTTTTTATGGGGCAGATGCCCAGTTTATCATCTTTAATCCAATTCCCTCTGTTTTCCATTCACTGACACTTTCTGTGACTAATTCAGATGCTGGTCGCTCATTGCTCTGGTTTTATTATTCCTCTGTTGTTTAGGAATATGCCTAGATACTTTATTTTTAACATGCCTAGGGCAGAAATGTGACGTGAGAAAAAATTTACTGGGAGCCTGGAGACCTGGGTTCTAGTCTCAGCTTGTGCTTATTTTTTTTTGTTTTGTGACTTTAATCAAGTCATTTTCCCATATGTAAAATCGGTTAGGCATAGAGGGAGAGGGGGTAATTAGAAGATTCCTAGGGGCTTTTCCAACTGTAGTATCCTAATGGTTCCTCATAGCCTTTTCTTCTGATGTGCTTGTCTTTGATACTGAATTCTGGAAATTTCAGTGGAAGTCTTGAATTGTTACCCAAGTATGTGCTCTTCCCTTCACATTTAAGCCGTTTAATGCTTTCTTCAGCCATTTAACCCATTCAAATACGTAGAACTTCCAAGTACATAAAAAGGATGAGCTGAATTTTGACAGGTGATTACCAGGTTAATGACCTCTGTTCCATTGTTGGGATGGGCTGAGTGATGGTAGTAGGGGATCACTTGTAGAGCCCTCACATTGCTCAAAAACGACCCAACCAAAACTTCCCAAAATCAGATTTATTTGGGTTAATATAGAAACTCCTCTTTCACTTCCTTGAAGTAGGGCCTCTTATATTCATACCTTTGTGTGAATTTATTTAATCGGATTGCTTTGCTTCTAATCTCTTGTAGATGGCAGTAACACTGTGGGAATGAGAATCAGGATTAGGGGTTGTGAGAGGAATTATTTCTTGAGGAGGACCACAGATCTGTATGAAATGAATGTCAGAATAGGAGCTCCCTACAGGGCCAAAAGAAGCCTCCAGAAACCCAGTGAATTAATTATAAGATCAACTTCTGGAAGTTGGGTTAGAGCTAGAAAGGATGATTTCCACTGCTTTCATTTTATAGGTTGTGAATGGACAACAATCATTGTTCTTTCTGCTGCTCCACTGAGTGATGCCTACTAGTTTTACCTGAGTTTCTGGTGTAGCATGTCATCCTCTGCCTAGAGAACAAATGTAGTGGGAAATGGGCCATTTATAAAAGCCACAGGGTTAATAGGATTATTAGAGGTTAGGACAGCAAGAGTGTAAATTAGGGATACAGTGTTGGCTCTGTGGTGTAGGGGAAACCTGGGATCTGGTCTTAGCCCTGACCCATAACAGATCATTCCTTCCTGTTTCTAAAGTTTTCTTATCTATTAAAGGTGAGAACTAGAGCGGGCTTTAGAAATGCTACTGTCTGAACCAACTTTTATAGTTGAGTAAATTTAGGTACTGAGAGAAGCAAGTGACTTGCCTAATGGCATACCTGCTAACTAGTGATCTCAAGTCGTCTTGAAGTTTATTTATCCAGTAATACAGAGATCTCTAGGTTCCTTTTCCCCCTAATGTTATATGATCCTATGATCGATTTAAGTTGATAATTGGAAGAAACCAGAAATTGACAAAATCTTTTGAGACAAGACATTGCATGTGGAAAGGAATGCTCCTTGATAGCAGCCTCAAAGCAGAACATCCCAGTTTCCCCTAGGAATGGTTTATGACTCTGTTGCCATGAATTCCTCTGAATTTCCATGAATTACCATGAATTGGTACATTTCTCCTACCTTTACCCCATCTGGAGAATAATGTTAATATTAAAAGTAGTGAAATCATTTGCTCTACATTTGCTCTCACCATGGGAGCTCACTCCTTGAGATCTTCTGAGATTTCATGAATGACTTCCTCCTACATATACCCCTTATGGAGTTTGTGGGTTTTGTCTTTCCATACTAAAGAGTTATAATTGCCCCCTTTTCTTTGATCCCCTTGGTTCTTTTGGTTACCTTATTTGGACCTTTCAGCTTCATTTTATCAGTCAACATGTGAACACTTGCAATGTATTCTGGTTTCTGGGCCCTTACCATAGAAAAGGAAAATATGATAGCCATTTTCATAGATGTAACATGATCATAGGTACAGTTGAATGGAAAGAGCATTAGATGAGGAGTTAGAAGACCTGGATTCTGATCCTGCCTTTGCTACTGACTCAGACAAACCATTTCACTTTTTGGAATGACAGTTTTTTCGTTTGGACAGTGAGAGGATTGGACATGTTATGAGCTTTCCAGTTTTAACATTGTGTAATGAGCTCACATACTTAGACACTCATCTGCTCACTCATCACACCGTTTGGTGTTTCACTCCTCAGAGAAGCTTAGTATCTTCTACTAAGCTTGCCAATTAGACTATATATTCTGCCTTTCAGATCATTTATAAAGTGGTTGAGTAGTCTACCACCCATCCCTGGGAGATTTCACATATATTTCCTCCCAGAGAAGTGGCCATTGAGCTCTTCCTGTCTTTTGAAGTGTGAAAGGCACTTTGGTTTGGTGGGAAAAACACTGGATTTTGAGTTTTAAAAGACTTGAACTTGAGGCTTGACTGTCACTAGCTATGTGACTTTGGGCAAACCACTTTATCTTAATTTGAGCCTTAGTTTCTTCATGTATAAAGTGGGAATAATAGTGCACTAATCTCAGGACTGACAGTGTGGATCAAATGCAGTAATGTGTACAAAGGACTATGTAAATGGTAGCTATTATAAGCCAGTTTTCTATCCATGATAGAGCATCCTTCCTTGCCTTCTCTTCCCTCTTATGATAACTCAAGTTTTAAAATAGTTTTTGGTGTGGAACATTCCAAGAGTCGTTTTGTGACATTTACTGCTTCCACTGTATCAGTTTATTTACTTGCTCAGAAAAATCTGAGATTAATAAGGCCAGATTTATCCTAGCAGAAAACGGGGTGTCTTTCTTACAGTAGATTGGCTTGTTCACTACTGTGACCTAGCTATGATAGCTTTCCAGATTTTTTGATCCAAAAAAAAGTTTCACTAGTTTGTTATTGAGAATTCTTTCCAGGACCCTGTTGTAGATGCAACTTAGACTTACAGCCTCCCACTTCTCTGGCCCAGCAGGTATTGGTACTATACTGTTTTGTTCTCTTTGGCATACAACTTCGTGGTTTCTCCTGTGAGCTGTACTTTGGTAGAACCAAGTCCTTTGTGGATCTCATTTCTTTTTTTTTTTAATTTATTTTTAATATGTTTAGTTTTCAGCATTGATTTTTCACATGTGTTTGAATTACAGATTTTCTCCCCATTTCCACCCCCCCCACTCCAAGATGGCGTACACTCTGG
>CM053622.1:75254855-75280583 GCA_028646595.1 Phalanger gymnotis | reverse complement strand
TTCAACGGGGTGTGACTAAAGAGTTCTATGTTCCACACTTGGGCGGATGCGCTGCCTCACCAGCGCTCCTCCTTCCCCAAGAGCCCCCAACCAGGACTGGGCTTAAATCTTCAGCAGGCTCTGCACTGCTGCTCTGATCAGCCGCTTAATTCCTCCCACCAGGTGGGCCTGGGGCCAGAAGCAACTGCAGCTGAATTTCTAAAGCCGCCCCGCCTCCGTTGCCTCAGGGGCAGTTGCCGAACCGCAAACTCTGTCCCATCCCGCAGCTTTTCCCACTAACCTTCTGTGTTGTCTTTGCTGTTTGTGGGTTGTGAGGTCTGGTACATGCCACGGCTCAGTAATTCAGCATACTAGGGCACTCTCCGCTCCAGTCCTGGTCTCGTTGGTCCGCGGTCTGCCGCGCCGTGCTTCTGGGCTCTGCTGGGCTCAGCTCCGCTCCCCTTAGCTGGGAGCTGGAAGTTCTGTGCAGGACAGACCTTACCCCAAGACCATCCAGGCTGTCCTAGGCTGGAGCCCTGCTTCCCTCTGCCACTTTGTGGGTTCTGCAGTTCTAGAATTGGTTCAGAGCCATTTTTTTATAGGTTTTTGGAGGGACTTGGTGGGGAGCTCACACCAGTTACTGCTTTCCAGTCGCCATCTTGGCTCCACCCCCCTGTGGATCTCATTTCTGATCCTGTAGTCTCTTGACTCGTACTGTGTTTGTAGTACACCAGAACCCTGAGGAGTTGTTTTTCTTTTCCTTCATCCTTGTCTAGCCAGGTGCCCCCTTATCCTCATACATGCAGTTGATTTGGAAACCAAAGGCATGTGTCCTTTCTGAATTTTATCATTAAGTTTGGTTTCTTCAAAACATCTGGGTGGAAGCCATGCAAGTCTTAGACCATCTACGTTCAGATCCAGTACTGCTAATCCGTTTCAACAGAGAGGTAAACAGGAAATCCTTGGGTCTTATAGCAGAGAATTCATGTCAGGCCTCCTGTTTAATCCCCAATTTACAAACTTTTTCACTGTGATCATAAAGTGATCTAATGGATTCATTACTGCTTTTTTATTCCAATGTGTGTATTGTACCAATTTCTTAATACTTTTGGAGGAACTTGTAGGGTCTTTGTTAAATACTGTTTGGACTATTGAATTCATCACCTTCATGTAATCCACCACAGTTTCCTGTTCCCCATGTCCAGGTTATTTTTTTTGAAAAATATATTTTTCATATATAATAAAAACTCTCAGAACAGAGAGTCTCATCACTAGAAAGGGAACAAGCATTAAGCACCTACTATGTGCTTTACAAATATATCATTTGATAGAAGACTGGCTTCCTGGTGATGCCTTAAGAAATTACTTTAAAAAACATATCAACTCTGAAATAGAATTTCTACCTGCTTTGATGGAGGCAGTCCTCACACCAGTGAAGTTACTAATTTTTGAAGCCAGTAATAGAATCTCAGGGGGCAGGGCTTTTAAAGGTTACCTCAGCCCCCATTTGAGCATGAACCCCTCTTATTGCTCAGCATGACAGGAAGGGAGCCCATCACTTTAAGAGTTAACCTGTTCTTTTGTAGGTTAGGTCTGATTATTGAGAGTTGCTTATGTTGAGCCACAATCTGCTTCCTAAGCCTTTCATTGGCCCTAGGCCCTAGTTCTGTCTTCTGGGGCTATACAGAACTGACTTGCTTTTGCTTCCCTTTGATATGCTTGTATTCTACATGTAATCTAACTAAGGCACAATACAAAAGGACTGTCACTCCTCTACCTCTGGACCATTTTGAGCCTAATCAATGTGGCCTGAAATTAAATGAGTTCTTTTGGTGCTGACTGCTGTTGACTTAGGAGCAGCTAACTGGTGCAGTAGAGTGCCAGGCCTGGGGTCAGAAAGACTCATCTTCCTGAGTTCAAATCAGGCCTCAAACACTAGATGTGTGGCCCTGGTCAAGTCACTTAACTCTGCCTCAGTTTCCTCATCTGTAAAATGAGCTAGAGAAGGAAATAGCAAACCATCCTAGTATCTTTACCAAGAAAACCCCAAATGGGGTCACGAAGTGTCAACGTGACTGAAAAATGTCTGAACAACAACAACCCTTTGACGCTGTAGCTCAGTAACCACGCTTCCTTTCTTCTCCTCTTCCCCATCCTGGGGCATTGTCATATGTCTTGTTGTGTATCTTCTGCATCTTGTACTGGTGCAGCTGGTTTTTTGAACATAAGTGCAGAACTTTACTTTTTACTTAGACAAACCACATATTGACATCTGTGTTCCATTATATTTTCATTTATTTTGTTAAATATTTCACAATTACATTTTAATCTGGTTTGGGCTGGGCTGTTGGAACACTTGGGATCTATTGTATCAGCTGTTCTTCCCAGCTTTTATAGGATCTGTGATCATAGACTGAAAACTAGGAGGGACCTGAAAACCAGCCAAGTATAACTTCAACTTACTGATGAAACTAAGGCCCAGAAACTACGAGAGCTGCAAGTGCCCTTTAATTCCAGCCTCCTGACATTTTCCTCTTGCTTTCCAAAAAATGTGCAGATTTTATCCTCATTTGCCTTCCAAAAATGTTCAGGTTTTATCTTCATTTTTCATTGAGAGTAGTGATGAAAGAGCCTCAAACTAAGGCCCAGAGAATTTAGGTGACTCACATTCAAGAACTGAGATAGTAAATGGAAGGGCCAGGAATGAAATCCATTCTTCTGATTGCAGTTTCCCTCCCCGAGCCTGTGAAAAGGAGAGGACCAGGGGAATCTGGTCAGAGCAGAGGCAGCCTGCTACAAGTCCTCAAACACCTGAGGTTTTGTATGTTATCCGCCCATTTGCTTTTCTGACCTTCCTCAGAATGGCCCCTACTTTGTTTTCATCAGAATTTCCTTTAATAGGACCCTAGACCTGTCATCCTTTCTCTTTCATTGTAAGTGTCCTGGACATATTCAATATCCCTTTTCTCTACCCTTCCTACTTACCTTTCTCCCCCATCTGTTGAAATCTCTGGTTTCCTTGAAGGCCCAACTCAGGTGCCACCTCCTTTGTGGCCTTCCCTAATACCTACCCCTAGGGAAGTATTGCACTCCTGAAGTTTCTCATCGCAGTTTACCTGCATCTCTCCTTTATGCTTACGCTCTTTTTTCTTATTTATAAATATTTTCCTTACTTTATGGGATTATGAGCACCTTGGGCAGGATTGGCATTGTGTCAGTCTTTTTCATATCTGTGTGTCCCTGATGGCAAGTACAGCGCCTTGAGCATGATAAGCATGTTTATTTGTTTATTTGGATCGAAGTAGATGATGCTGAAGAAGTAAAGGCCTTCTACAGAATGGCCCCATTGACCTTTCCAGCACCCATCCAGACTGCCTTATTATTGTGCATGCCATGCCCATTTCAGCCACCATGCCTTTGTTTGTACTGGCTCTTTTTATCCAAATTCTCTCCAGCCTTCGAAGCCTTGTTCAGAGCTTATGTCCTAAGAGAAGTCTTCCTTGGCTACTTCACTCCGTAGTGATCTGTCCTTCCTCCCAACTCTTGTAACGGTTATTGCCCATATCATGTCTTTGACATTGTATCTTGTATTGTGAGTTAACCTTTTTTTTCAACTGGATTGTAAGCTCCTTGAGGTCATGAATTGTGCTTATTGTATCTTCCACACTACCTGTCTCGGGGTCTTATGCATAGTAGGGGCTCGAAATACATTTGACTGATTTATGCAACTTTCCCTTGAGAGACAGTTTGGGTTGGCAGAAAACACTGGTCTGATATTCAGATGACCTGAGTTCAGGTCTCAGGTCCAGTACTTACTATGTGACTAGGTAAGTCTCTTTTAACTTTGCCTTAATTTTGTCATATGTAAAGTGAAAAAAAAATTTCATTACCTCTCTTAAAGGGTTGTTATGAAATAAATGCTTTTAAAATTTTAAAGTACTATGTAAGTGAAGTTATAATAGGTATTATTCCTAACTTGAAGGATGAGTTCTCCATCCTGTTCTGGGAAGCCAGTCCCTCCCTGCCAAGACCTATCATTTCCATCCCCGTCATCTTCCTCTTCCTCCCCACTGGCCCATTAGATTGCAGAAGTCATTATAATTATAATTTAATCTAGCCCAAATCCCTTCATTCTTTTATCACTACCCTCAAATATGTAAGACACAGCATGTCTTTATTTGCTCTCTACCGGTAGACTTGTGTCCCTTTAGTATTCTTGCCCTCCTTAGCAGCTGCTTGTGGCTTTTCTGGCCAAATTTGGCTAGCTCTGCTGTATTTTTTTAATCTCCACCCCCTCCAGTACTGGAGGCAGGATCTTGTTTTTGGTCAAAGGCCAATGGAAGACTTACAGAGCAGAGTGAATACAGTGAGATCATTAAATGAGGAGATCTAAACCAAGTTAGTGTGAGTTGAATGTAAGGTTAGGGTACTCAAAAATCATCAGTGTATCAGCCTATTAGTTCAATGCAGTAACAGTTGAGTACCTTCTTTGTGTAGGTGCTGTAGCTTTTTGGGCCAGCATTATTTTAAATTCTGAAGCAGTTGGTGTACTTATTTATGTGTTTTTGTACAACAGTAAATAACTTACATTTTGCAGTATTTTTCTAGAGTGGATATTAGTTACAGTAACTCCTATCACAGCCAAGGAGACAAAGCAGCTGAGCGGTGATAGTAAAGCAGCAGCTGCCTCCAGTAACAGAAAAGGACGTAAGCCTCTCCTATAAAATCAGAGAGCGTCTGGGTTCTAGGCTGGTGTTCTCTAAACTGTACACTGAGCACAGGAGACATAGAGAATAAACCAGGTGAGGCTTTTTATTGGCAAAGCATTATGACTGGTTACCTGGGTGGTTTTCCCTATATATCTATGTGCCCCCATGTTGTGTGTGCCCCTGGATTAAGTTTCATGCAGTCGCCTATATGTACAAGTTGCCTGAAGTCTTAGACTTAGTGTACATTTAGACACTAAGTCACAAAGTCATTGATAGCTACGGCCTTGACAGCACCTTTTGGGTCCTTCCCTATTTGCTTGGAAGTGCCTGTGTCACAGCTGGGCCTGTGGTAAATAGTAGTTTCTGAGTCCTGATAGATTTTTGCTGTAGTTCCACATATATAGGGGAGATAAAGTGTTCCTCAGGCACAGTAGAATCCACAATTACAGGTTCACTAGATCAAGGGAGTTTGGTGGCCTACCCAACCCTCTCCTTTACATTCTTCCTAGCTTTGTCTTAAAGACTATGACATTGAGCAAACTATTGTATAGAAATCTAAACTCAGAAATGGATACAATAAGGGACAGTGGCTTCCATTACTAAACTATTCCTCGCTTGGCAAAATAACTTTTCCACCATGATGTTCCTTTACATAACAAGCCCCCTGAACAGTTTCAGAATAGGACTTGGATTTATAAAGAAATTCCATCTGTACCTAGCTTTTCAGAACTACGTATTACAGAGAACATTGTATTTTCTTCATATTCTCTGTGCACGGGTAGTATGTCCATTTCACGGCTTTCTGAAAATTTTAAACTAATCAGTATCCTTACAGTGGTGATTAAAGTGAATCCTTGGGACAGCTTGATGGCTGATCCTGGCTTTTTGAAAAGAACTGGGGTTTCCATGAACCGCCAGGAGCATGAAATTGGGTCAGCCTTGCTCTAATAGGAAGGAGTCCCTCCCATCCCTAGCACTAGAACCATGAGTGTTGGCCAACATCCCAAAGAGGGTTCGATGATGGATGGGTTCTACTTGGATAGTCACCAGTGGACTCTGATGGACTTTGTGATTTTTATTTCTCTCAGGCTCAGAGTAGTGTGGAGAATATATGAAGTTCTAGTGCTTGTCTGGAGCCAGCTGCTTGGGTGCGGATGATCCCATCTCTCCAACTGATAGAAAGAATAGTTATCTCTGTATCTTACTCTCTTATTAGACTGTGAGCTCCATGAGGGCAGGAATTATTTCATGTAAACAGAGCTGCTCCAGTGCCAAGTGCAGCAGATCCTTAATAAATGCTTTTTGAACAAATGTTTGTTGAATGGAAGAGATTTGTCATTTTAATTTGATTGTGCTTTGTTTTTTGATTCAGTGTAGTTGGTTTTCCATCGTTGCTTCCTAGTAAATGCTCTCAATGTGTGCTCAGCCCTTCCATCATCAGTATCCATATGGCTAGGTTATGCCTTGGAAGCAGGGGTGAAAAGCAGACATTAGGGAATGAGGGTATGTTGTATGAGATATTAGAAAGCCCCCAAATTTCAGAAACCAGTTGCCTTCATTTTTCAGGACATGAAATTTTGCTCGTCCTTGCCATACCAGACCACTTGGTTCCTGGTTCTCCTGGAATTTTGGAGCTCCCTTTTGTCATGCTTTGGCTGGTGGCCAGTCCCCAGTGGGGGCTAATAATACTAGCCCATGAGAACCCCTTGGTCTCTAAAGGAAAGAAGAAAGGAACAGAAGCATAGGCAGGGCAGCCAGTGATCAGGAATGGCCCTCTCACACCTAGGACAAAAGGGGATCATTTGCCGGCTCTTCTCAAGCACACCTCTTTGCCAATATGCGGGATATTACTATTCAAGCTTCCAAAGGAGAGAAGGAAAGGATGCTTGCTAAGTAGGATAAATAGATAATGGAAACAATTATCAGTGCTTAATTAGCAAAATTTGTTGTCTCATGTTGGGAGATAGGATGGGTTGGGATTAGGTGGGTTACGTGCAAGGAATCAACACTACAAACCTGTAAACTGAAGTATGACATGTATTCCTGTGGGAGCAATTAACGATCTAGCCAAGGTCTTAAATCTTTGACTTGCCCCTGAGAGTCCCGATGGGACTGTAGGCAAACCTTTCCCTGCACCCCCAGATATTTCTTACATAAACTCCTGTCTCCTCTGTCTTGAGAAATTTGTAGGGCCTAGCAGTTTAGCATTTATTGATGTTTACACACACCCACACACCCACACACACCCCATTTGAGAACTGAGATAGGGGATGGTATTTTTTTTATAATCCCCCCTTCAGAGCTTTAAGACATGAGAAGGTATGGGGGGAGGGAAGGGAGAAGAGGGAGGGTTGTTGGTATCTCCTAATTCTCTGAAGGGAATGGAAACGTTAGCATGAGTTAATGGAGGAATCTCAAACTAAGGCTGATTTTACTCATGGTAACTTTCTCCTCTCTCAGCTTCTGCTCATCTTGGGCCTACCCTTTTCCTAGAGGGAAGTCCAAGAGACCAGGTGATGGCAGCTACTACAATCTTCCCCACAGCCAGGCCCCAGGTGAGCTGTCCTTCCCGAGATCTTATGGCTGATCCCCTGAGTGTGTCTCCGGCTCCTTCAGCTTTGAGCTTTTCTACTCAGAAAACCTCCCTTGGGGCTCAAGCACTGAGTACTTTGCCTACCTAATGAGTGTTGGGATTGGAGTCAGAAAGACCCGAGTTCAAATGTGGCCTCACATGCTAGCTGTATGAACCTAGGCAATTCACAACCTCTGCCTCAATTTCCTCATCTAAAAAAAGCATATAATAGTAAACCCTAATTCCTGGAGTGGTCGTGAGGATAAATGAGACATTTGTAAGGTGCTTTGCAAACCTTAAAGCTTATTTATAAAAATGCTAGCAGATACTACTATTTAGTACTTTTGCTGCTGCTGCTGCTGCTGCTGCTGCTACTACTACTACTACTACCACTACTACTACTACTGATGAGGCTGGGATTGTCATGGTAGAGTTGCAGTTCTGCTTCCTGTGTATCCTGTGATACTAGAACACATCCCTCCTTTCAGTTTCCTCCTTTGTGAAATAAGGTTAGATTAGAGGATCTCATAAGGCCTTAGACTGCAAAAGGCCCCTCCTGATACTAAAATTTATGAATCTAGGAGGAACTGCATGTGGATAACTTCTTGGTGTCTTAGGGACTTCCCTCCCTGCCCTATGACTCTACGTTCAGATATCTCCCTCCAGTCTCCTTTTGTATTGTTATAGACTGGGGATGGGTAGTGGGTAAAGACCCTGTTGTTGCCTCATCTCAGAATCTGATATCTGAGATGTTTTAATAACTTAGCATGAGGGAGTAGATTAAGCACAGATTCAGTATATTAGGGATAAACTGAGATCATCTGGCTCAAGGGTTGTACCAGGTCAAACCTAAATCCGTTTTTATATAGTACTTTCTAGTCACAAAACACATGCACACACACGTATGTATGTGTATATGTATATATACACATAATAAACAAAAAATCTAAAATATACACAATAATTATATGTAATTGTTTATATTTATACACATTTTATAAACACATTTATGTATAAATTTATACATATTTATACATAGGAGATTCATGGGAATATATATTATGTGTGTGTATATACACATGAACACACATACTTGTGTGTATTCCCCCATGATTCTCCCATAACTTTTTTTTTTAAGATTAATGGTTTTGTCTGGTGAATGACTCCCTTCCCCCCAACCCCCAGGTCATAAAAGACTGAGATTCTGGTGGCTAGCTTTTTCATGAAAAGCTTTTCCAGATTTTGCTAAATTGGTCATCATATGGCAAGTCATATAGTCTGTTGCCAGGTCTGTTCTTGAACGCTTACCAGTTTGTATAAGTTGTGATAATTTAAACTCCACTGGAATATCCTCTGAGAGGCCAGGAGTGGGCATTTAGTACAAGCTACAATGACGTGTGAAGTACCCTTATAGCCGATATAGGACTGAAGCCCAGGTTAAATGACTTGCCCAAAATTACATGATTAGTGAGTAGAAGCATGTTGCCTCTTTAGCTCAACAGGAAACTAGAAGTAGTCATGGTTTCCCTATTGTATTATTAACTGCGAATTTAGGATTTTGGCTGTTTCCCCCAGAGAATTGTGTACAGCCGGATTCTACATAACAATCCATTCTAATTGTCAAACACATTAATTCATTCATAAAGAATATACTCCTACCCTTAATAGGTGGTCAGGCTGAAGAGGAGAGAGAGGTTGCCTAAGATAACCCAGGGAATGACATTTCCAAATTTAGGAGCCTTAATTCCCAGTTTTTCTAGGGCTTGGGAGGGTTTGTGGAAAGGGAGATTCTGGGATCTTTCTCCAGGGCTCCTAAGTGCTTGTTTGAGGTGTTTATTTCCTCTTGACTGTCAGTAAACTGGGAGGAGCTCGAGATGGATTTCAATCTCATGTCATCTGTGCAGGTCTTCCCACCACATAGGCAAATACAGAGAACTTTTTGGACCATCAGATTCCTTCTCTATTCTTTCTTTCTGATGCTACCACTATGGTGTTAGGGGGAAGGAGCACTAGATTTGGAGTCAAATTACCTGGGTTCAAATCTCAGCTCTGCCACGTATTAGTGTATATGATCAAGGACAGGTCATTTCACCTCCCCTGGGCCAGAATTTCCTCTTTTATAAAACGAGGATGTTGGGTAGATGAATTCTAAGGTACTTTCTAGTCAAAGTCATATGATCCTATGAACTCCTATGAACTCTTTCCTTTCTCACCCTTGCCTCATATGGCATTGTCCTAGTAGGAGCATGTTGTTTCAGGGGTTGCTGAACTTCGAGGATGTGGCAGTATCCTTCAGCCAAGAGGAGTGGGGGTATCTGAACTCTGCCCAGAGGAGCTTGTACAGGGATGTGATGCTGGAGAATTTTGGGAACATGGTCTTGTTGGGTAAGGATCCACCCAACTCCCTGCCCCAGTGACTCAGCTTCTGCTCATGGTGGCCCTCTCCACAATAATAGATATAGAAACTCCAGAAGCCTCCATCGAGTTTTGTTAAGGATGGAAATTCCTAACCTTCTTTTATCCCAGATATGTCTGTTTTCAAGGGGCAGGTCTCTATTGAGGGTAATGGTTAGTTCCTTAATACTTCCTGGAGTCTGTGGCTTTATCATTTAAATTATTTTGATAACTGCATTTCAAAAGAATCTCATTTGTAATCCTATATATTTTATTTCATGCACTTAAATACATAATTCTGAGAAGAGATCCATAGGATTCACCACAGTGCCCAAGGGGTCCATGACACATAGAAGGTGAAGAGTCCCTGCCCTAGAGGTTAGCATGGCAAGTAGAGTATTGGACTTGGGACTGAAGACTTGAGTTTGACTTCTGGCCCAGCTATTCCTAGTTAGGTGATCTAGAGCAGTCCTTTAACCACTGTTAGCCTTAACTTCTTCATTTGTAAAATAGGAATGATAATTCTTGACTGTCAGTTGCACCAGGTTACTGTGAGGCTCCTGTGAGGTAAAGCCCTGTAGATGTAGAATCCTGCTTTCCTTGCCTTCATGTCCAAGCTCTTTCTACTGTGCCATATGAACAAAGAGCATTCCCTGCTCTTTTCTAAGAGCATCTCTGAGGCCTAAGGATTTGTTCACCCCTGTTATCACATGGTAATAAAAGGGGAAAAAACAGCATTAGACATTTCAAAATAATAATAATAAACTCCCATTTCTATAGTCCTTTAAAGTGTAGAAAACATTTTTTCCCTACAGCAGCCTTGTAAGATAAGTGGAATACAAGTATTATCCTCATTTACATGTAAGGAATTTGAAACTCGAGGTAAAGTAGCTTGTCCCAGGTCCTGTAGCTAGCAAACATCCTATCTAGGATTCAAACCCTGGCCTACCAACTCCAATCCAATGTTTGCTCTACTCACACAAAAACAGAATCCTAGAGGGAGATTCTAGATATGGCTAAGGGCACATAGATGTGGCAAATCCCATTGCTGGGTGTTCAGAGTTCTTGGCACTCTAGAATCATAGGATCATAGCAGATATAGAGTGGTGAGGGTCCTTAGAGACCATTCTGACCCTGCAGTTTATAGAAACTTGAGGGTTGCTTGAACCCCTGTAGTAAGTGGCAGATTTGATATTCGAACACAAGTACTTAAATCCTAAATCCAACATTCTTTCTACTGTGCTGCCTCTCCATTATCTAATCTAATACCTCTCCCAGTCCTGGGAAAAAATATATTTAAAAAAAATTGTCAAAACTCTCAAGTTTCACTTGTAAAAACCTCTTTGGCCTGACTGTTCAAGACTTCCTTGCTCTGTTCCTTTTTCCGGGGGGGTGGGGGGAGGGTGGGGGCAGCGGGAAGGAGTCTGGGGATTACAAGCAGAAGCCTGAGTTCTCCATATGTACCACCCCTCCCATTTCCTTCCTATGACCAGGGCTCTCCATCTCCAAACCTGACCTGATCTGCATGCTGGAGCAAGGGGAAGAACCCTGGGGCCTGGATCCACAAGGAACTGAAGAAAGAAACTTCCAGGGAGGTGAGTGAAGTTTCTGGCCTAACCAGTCTGCCTGCAGTCAGGGCAAAGGAACAGCCAAGCTCCTTGGGTCATAAGCTCACATGTTTTAGGTTTGGACAGCTGTCCAGGGCAGCCTCATTGGCAGACGTGGGTCTGATGAATCGTAGTAACTGTTGCTTATCTGACGCTTAAGGTTGGCAGAATGCTTCCTGAACATTATTTCATTTGATCCTCACAGCCACGTGACAAGGTCATTCTGTAGTAGTGATTATCCCCATTTTACAGATGACAAAACTGAAGCTAAGGGCAGTGAAGTGACTTGGCCAGGGTTTCATAGCTAGTTGTTGTCTGAGGAAGGATTCAGGACTTGGGGCTTCTGGTGAAGCTCGGAGATGAAGGAGGAGGTGCTCATAGTAGAGGGAATGTCATTCACTTTGTTATTGCTTGAAGACCTCCCATGAACGAGAACCCACTGCCTCTTGAATCATCCTCCCATTTTTAGAAAGCTGTAACTGTTTGGGAATTTTCTTCTATTAAGCCTAAAACCACCTCTCTGCAATCCCTACTCATTTTTCCTTGTTCTGCCCTTGGTGAACAGAACAGTTGGGATTCCTTTTCCACATCCCCCCATTAAGTCCTCCCTTCTCCAGACTAAACATTTCCATTGTCTTCAGACGGTCCTTATGTGGCATGAACTCAAGACCCCTCACCATCCCCTCTTCTGGAGGCTGAGTAGCTCGTCTGTGTCCTTCCTCAAGTAGAGCCTGATCCTACTGTTGTGCTGTGGACCAGAGAGGATAACAAGAGTGATGCCTCCCTAGTCTTTGTTGCCAACCTTTTCTTACTGTTGCCTAAGATCCCATCAGCTTTTCTCATCCTGTCCCTCCCCTCAGGTCCTGTTTGAAGCCTCCATCTGACATAAAGGTCATGAGCTGGGGGAGGAGTAGTCATTCACCTATCTATAGCACCGTAAGGTTTACAAAGCACTTTCCTCACAGTCATCCTGTTTGGTTTCGAGTGCATGCTTATGGGACTCCATGCTATAGATTATGAATCTGAGTCTCAGAGATGTTAAGTCAGCCAGGCTAGAGAGTTGGGATTCAAATTCACGTCCTCTGACCCCCAAATCCAGGGCTATTTGTACTATGTAACACTTCTTCAATGCAGGGCTATTTTTTAACCTTTAAAAAAATGTAGAGTCTTTTCAAAGAGCATTCTTGACTTAAAATGTAGACAAAAAGTAATTTAGGCAGGGTGGTACATTCCTATAATCCCTTCCTTCAAGGAGCTCACATGATATAGGTATTAGAGAGTTGGAAAATCAACTGCTTTTTGTTCTATTACTGTTTGGGGAGATTACAAAAGGCTTCATGTAGGAGGTGGTGTATCAGTTACACTTCAACGGCTGAGTAGCATTCATTCAACAAATAAGGAAGGTAGGTGAGGCTATTCTGGGCATAGGGAGTAACACGAGCAAATACATCCAGGTGGGAGAATTGGGGGTTTGTTCTAGAAGCAAAGTATAATCTGGGTTGATAGGTACGTAGATTATATGGAGAGGAGTACTATAAGAAAAATCTGGAAAGATTGGTTAATCTATTGATGCAAATGGTCTTTAAAATTAGGGGAAGGAGGCTGAACTTAACAAGCAGCACAGAGCCAGTGAAGAATTTTGAGCAGGGAAATGCTATGACCATTTTATGCATATGAAAGATTATGGGTAAGGTGTATTTATGGATGGATTGGAAGAGAGAAGGGAGTAGAAGCAGGAAAACCTATTTACAGGCTATTGTAATACCTTAGATAGACAGTAATTTGAATTTGTGGTAATGGGACTATAAAAAGGAGGGTGTGGTTGCAAGAGAGATTGAGTAAAATGTGTAACTCAGGGCCACTGATTAGATCTAGCAGGTGAGGAAGGGGAAAATTTAAAAAAAAACAGGAAGTTTTTAAATGTGGGAGGAGGAGGAGGATGGTGTGCTACATACAGAAATAATGACTTTGCCATAGGTTTCAGGCTCAGGAAAAACTATGTAATAGGCATAGTTTGGGCAATACTGACTCTGAGTTGCCAGGTGGAAATGGACTTATATGGCTGGAGCTCTGGAGAGGGGACAGGTGAATATAGATACAGAAGTCAGCTGCCTAAAGGTGGTATTTGTTTTTTTTGGAGTGAATAGGATGGCCAAGGAAGACACCATAGAAGGGAGGACCAAAGACAGGACCTTGAGGAAAATACATATTAAGGAGTAAGGAAGAAGATGAAGAACTACATAAGCTGAGAAGTAGTCTGTTAGAGAGGAAAGAGGAGAACCAGGAGCACCTGGTGTTTCTGAGGTCAATGGAAGATAGGAGGTGATGGTTAACAGTATCCAAAACTTGAGAAAAGGCAAGGAGGATGAGTGTTGTGAGTTGCATTTGACAGTGAAGAAGTCACTGGCGACCAGTGAGAGCAGTTTCAGTTGATGGTTATGCTGCAAAGCTTTGGGGAGACAGATGATAAGGAAATTGGGACACTGTAGAGACAACAAGAAGTTTAGCAGTGGAGGGCAGGAGAGGGATGGGTTGGTAGCTTTATGGGATAGAGAAGATAAAGGAAAGCCTTGTTAGAACTGAGGACACTTGAGCACGTTTGTAGGCAGAGGAAACCAAGACAAAAAGGGCAGCTAGAAATGAGAAGGTGGGAGAAAGGGAGAAGAACCCTCTGCATGCTCTGTGCCGACCATTCCCTCTCTCCTCACTTCCCTTCCACCATTTAGATCCCTAAATCACCGTTCTTTCCCATCCTCTCCTCAGATTGTAAGGCCTTTTTGTGAGAACCATTGATGTGCAAATTATTATTAGGATGATATTTCCCATGTGATGATCCTAGCCCTGCTTCAGCAGTTTCCAGCCCCAGAACAGGGCACAGCTGACATCTGTGTATTGTCTTTGTAATTTCAGATTGTGACGCCAGGACTGAGAACAAGGAGTTGATATTAAAACAGGAAATCTCTGAAGAAGTTGACTCAAAAGGAGAAATATTAGAAATACTTTTAGGTGGAGTTACTCAGGATCTACTGCTTGAAGAATCTTGTGAACTTGAGGACCATTTAGAGAGGCAAATGGAAAATCTGGTAGGGGAGAGAGAAGGCCCTTTCCTGCCCCAGCAGAGAAATTCAAAACAAATGGCAGTTGCCTACCAGGAAACTCGAAGAGAAGACAGTGACCACATAGTGACATATCACAGATTTCCTACAGGAGAGAGACCTTACAAATGTGATACATGTAGCCAAGGCTTCAAACGCAGCTCTGATCTTATTAAACATGAGAAAATGCATAGTGGGGAAAAGCCCTATGAATGTAACGAATGTGGGAAAGCTTTTAGTTGGAGTTCAGCCCTTATTCAGCACCAGAGAATTCACACCGGAGAGAAACCTTATGAGTGTAAGGAATGTGGGAAAGCCTTTGGGTGGAGCTCAGAGCTTATTCGACACCAGAGAATTCACACTGGAGAGCGGCCCTATGAGTGTAGTGAATGTGGGAAAGCTTTTGTTAGAAGCTCAGCTCTCATTCAGCACCAGCGGATACATACTGGTGAGAAGCCCTATGAATGTAATGTTTGTGGAAAAACTTTCCGTCACAGGCCAACTCTTGTTTACCATCAGGGAATTCATACTGGAGAGAAACCCTATGGGTGTAGTGTATGTGGGAAAGCCTTTACCCAAAGCACTACCCTTATTGAACATAGAAGGATTCACACTGGAGAGAAGCCCTATGAATGTAATGAGTGTGGAAAAGCCTTCAGTCGGAACTCAGCTCTTATTCAACACCAGCTAATTCATACTGGAGAGAAACCTCATAAGTGTAATGACTGTGGGAAAGCTTTCCGTCACAGGTCAGCTCTTATTTATCATCAGAATTCATACTGGCGAGGAACTCTTTGGATGTAATGGAAATTTGAAAGCCTTCAGCTTATTTCTTGTACATTATCACCACTTATCTCATATTTAACCATGGAGAATTCACACCACAGGAGAATCCAAGGGATGTGAAGCACGTAGGAATGCCTTTCAGCACAGGTCAATTGCTGTCAGTGAAATTCAGCATTGTAAATTAGATGTTTCCGTCACAGTGAAGGGATTTGTGTGTTAGAGTGTGCCTAAAACATACTTTAGTTCTTCAACAAGCAGTGCCTCATTTGGGTAGCTACCAGGCTTTCCAGGTCCCCTCTCCAGTGTTCCCCTGGTCTAGCTTCACCTATTCTCAGCTGCTAAGTAGTTAGAGGGTTATAGCGTTAATAAACACATTCACTCTTTTTTAATATTTGCTAGGAACAACTCTGTTTTAAGCACTTCCCAACTTTTCTTGGCTTGAAGCATTTCACATGTCTTCCAGAGCAATGAGATCTTGTGCAGAGTTTAGTTCTTTGTTCTTTCTGTTTTTTGTTTTTAAAGTTATTGGTTTCTTTTTAGAAACCTGTGATGTGTTCTCTTCCCCTAGTTTGCCAGTTTTCTAAACTAGACGTTCTTTTTGGAATGACATATTGAATCAGCACTTTATGATCTGACTTCTTTAAGGAGCCAGACTTGGGGTTTTTTTTTTAACAAAACCAAACACAGTTTAAACAAAGTTAAACCATCAGATGCCTCAAACGTATTAGAAAAATAAAACAGATATCTTCTTCATTTTTGTTAAGGGAGGTCTCTTAGTAAAGCACAGATCTTGACCAACATCTGAAAAGCCACGCCACACAAACATGTGAATGGAATTAATTTGTGAGCCTCGTGGATCTAAGACTTCACATTGAGCCCACACCATTAACAACTGTAAGCTCCCAAGCAGGGCAGGCAAGGTCCATGGAGCCCCAAATTCCACATCACATGGAAATAAACTACTCATTAATGTTTGATGATTGATCGTCTGAAAGAAAAAATTCTTTGATAACGTTTTCATCTTACCCTCATAGAACAGTAGCTGAGGGAAAACATGGGAAAGTAGGATTCATCTCTACCAAATCTTTCTCCATTGGGAAAACAGGGCAAAATTGACTTGACTTTACAGTTCCTACTCAGGAGGACTGTGAGTCCTGGCAGTTCCTTATAATCTGAAAGGAGGCTGGTGCCTGAAACAGGTACTTAATACTTAATGTCTGTTTGAGGAATAAGATTCCTCAATTCTAATAAGAACAATTCCAATAAGGAATAAGAACTCTTGATAAGCAGAAGTCCAAATGAAGGCAACCTCTAGGCAACTATGAGAGACATACTGGCCTGGGAAGATTAGGACTGGAGATACGAATTTTGGAGCAGTCCACAAATGGAATAAAGCTATTCCAAAGCTTTGTGCTGTCATTTAACTGTAGTCAGGCTGTATCTGAGAGAGAGAGTTGGCCTTCTTGTGGGGAGCATACACATTGAGTGATGTTCCTGGAGGCTTAATGCTCGGCAAATGGCTAGAATATTCCTATTTTTTGGTGTTAAGCACTTGTTTCTGAACTCCAGAAATGAAGACATTTGGGTTTAATTGCAGTAGGTTAAAACCATAGTGATAAATATAAGACCAGCGGAAGAAGGGGGTGAGGGAGAAAAGGAAACCTGCTGTAACTGTCCCTGTTTGATTTATGATTAACAATAAAATGTCTTGTGATATATGTGATGTGATGCAGTGTGTGTCAGTATTGTGATTTTGTTCTTAACTCACTTTGAGGGTGAACCACTGAATCGATAGGCTGGACATCTAATAAAGCAGCAAACTCAATGGAGGAAAGAGTATTTGTGAATTACTTCAGAGATACAGCACGGTATGTTAGAAAGATTGGGAACTAGGGAACCCAAATTCTAGTCCTGGTTTTGCCACTACTTATGTGACCTTGGGCAAGTCACTTAACCTCTTAGCCTCAGTTTTCCTCATTTGTAAAATGAGAATAGATTGGAATAAATGATCCTTAAGGTCCCTTAAAGTTCTGTACAGATGTGTCATTTTCTTCTTTCTTTGATCTTTTTGTGGGTATAGACTTAGCATTGGTGTCACTGGGTCAAATGCAGTTTGGTAGCTTTTTGGTGTATTTGTAAGTTGCTTTCCAGAATAACTGGAACAATTTACAACTACAAAGTACATTAATGTGCCTATCTTCCCACAGCCCCTCTGACATTTGTTAGGTTCCTTTATCAACATTGCCAGTTGGAATGGGTGTGAAGTAGTACCTCAGAGTTGCTTTAATTTTAGTTTCTCTATTAATGAGTTGAAACATTTTTATATAGAATTGATAGTTTGAATTTCTTCCTTTGGAAACTGCCTGTTCATATCCTGACCATTTATCAGTTGAGAAAACCCTTTCATCTTTAATCCCTTCTTGTATTTTCTGGCACTAACTCCCCATTGTTTACATTGAGATGCATTCTCTCTCTCTCTCTGTCCCTCTGTCTCTCCCTCTCTGTCTCTGTCTCTCTCTGTCTCTCCCTCTCTGTCTCTGTCTCTCTGTCTCTGTCTCTGTCTCTCTGTCTCTGTCTCTCTCTGTTTCTCTCTCTCTTTGTCTCTCTGTCTCTCTCTCTGTCTCTATCTCTGTCTCTCTGCCATCATCATTTAACAGTCTCTCCTCATTGTAGTTCATACTACCTCATGGGAGCCTTTTCTAGAGCCTAATGGTTGCCACTTACCAACCTCCATGTCATTCTCTCTCTTTTCTCAGTGGACTTCAGCAGTAGGTTCATGATCTTCCTTTTCACTCCTATCCCCTACGTCATTCTTGGTGACTTCAATTTTCACTATGATGACCCTTTTAACATTCTGTCTTCTTTAATCAGTCTTCTCAACTGTTAGGACCTCCTTGTCCATTCTACCCTAACTACCCACAGGAGCAATCACTGAATTGGAAGGGCTGTCAGAGGACGTCTAGTCCAACATACACCTCTATAACACATCCTACGTGAGACCATCCTCTTCTAAGCTCTCTTTCCTTGAACACAAATAGCCCCTGGGACCGGTGGGCTCAACCTTAAAGTACAATATTAATAAGACGTGTAGGGGGACACATGTGGTAAAGGGATATCTTCTAACTTCTTGCCCTGGAAGTCCTTTTCTCCCTTCCTGGAGTCTTCATGAAGTCCCTAATTAGGTGTAGCTTTGAGCTGGGTCTAAGTATTGGGGCCTTTATAGAGTCCAAAACTGTCACTTCTCTCCATCATAAGGGGACTTGATCTCTGAAGTCAGTCATTCAGCGAGCATTTATTAAGCACTTACTATATACTAGGCACAGTGCAGAGCACTGTGAATTCTCAGAAGGACAATACAATCCCTGCTTCTGAGGAGCTAGAAACCTAATGGGGTGAGGGAAGACAACACGCAAACAACTGTGCACAAACAAGTTACATACAGAATAAATTGGAGAAAGGGGGCACTATCATTAAGGAGAATCAAGAAAGGCTTCTTGTAGAAGGTGGCACTCCTGGCAGAGACTTGAAGCAAGCCAAGGAAGCTGGGAAGTAGAGATGAAGGAGAGGATTCCTGGCATGGGGAGTTGGTGAAAATGTTTGGAGTCAGGAGATGGAGCGTCCTGTTTCAGAAGCAGCAAGGAGGCCAGAGTGGCTGTATCTCAGAGGGAGTGGTAGTGGATATGAAGTGTGAGAAGACCGTCGCCATAGGAAGAGCCCTGTGCATGAAGGGTGCTCTACGCTGAGTGGAGGATTTTGGATTTGATTCTGGAGGATGCTGCTGTCACCCTCCACTTGCTTTTCAGAAATGCCTGCATATGCTTCCTCCAACATTGGCCACTTCAGTTCTATGGGGCACTGTCACTGCTTCCTGTCCCCTTCTGATAGGTTCTCTGGGTCTCCTAAACTTGGACAATCCCCTCCTGGAATACTCGTTTGCCTGATACAAGGAAAGAATAAACATACATTAGTGAGATTCTGGATTCATTCTCTCAGGACGGATCAGGTTCTTTTACCCCTCCAGGTTCTAGGAAAGCAAGCATCATGAATTCTAGGAGCTGAAGTCCATGCCAGGATTTCCCTGACGTGCCAGAGGAGTCTTTCTCTAATACTCTCAGCTTAAGCCCCCTTTCCAGTGTGTTCTTCCCACTCTTCACTACTAGTGATTAGTGCCAGTTTCATTTAACTAATTAACATTGGTCAACTTTTACAAAAGGATATCTACTGTGAAAGTATAGCAAGAACAGAAGGTATAAGCGTTTCCCTCAACACATTGGGTCACATTCTTCCCTATGCCACCTCAGACCCTGGGGAGAGCAGACTCAGACTTGACATGGTTTGTACATAGCCTTTGCCCCACAAAGTTCAGCAGCATAGCCTATGGATGGATGAGTCAAAATCTCTGCTACCTTTGCTGCTACCTGGGTTTTTCGGATCTCTGGGGATGTTCACCCTATGCCATTTGGCTTTTTGGAATATCTTGGCATAGACTTCAGCTCCTAGAATTCCAGTGGCTTGCTCTCCTGACCTTTTGATGCTCACAAGGTCATCGCCATCATTGGGCTTCTTAACCTAAAATTAGGAGAGAATATATGGAACAGAGACAAGCAACAGCAAGGCCATAAGACTCTTGACGGGGAGATAAAGGCTTGAAGGTACTCTCCCCGCTGAGGCCTTAGTCCTTGTCTCCTCACTTGAACACAGCCAGGCAGGAATGAGGACCATTCCACTTTGGCCAATTAATTCCTTTTGAATGCACCCCAGTTCTGCCTCCCCAGCCAGTCAAGAATCTGGCTTTTCATCTTGTGGTTGTGAATGCTCCAAATCAAGGAGCAGGGCATGTGCATTGTACATCCTCACCTTCTTCCATGAGGAGGATTGCCATATCTGTGCCCCAGCCCCAGTTATACACAAAAGAAACAGAGGCACCGGTGTTCAGGTTCCCAAGGGTGCCCAGGTGAGAGCTAGGGCAGCCCTTCTTTCCCTTGCCCAGCAGTTCATAGGCATCCTTGCTTCACTCCTGAACGGGAAGGGAAAGAGTGATGCCCAAGTCCCACCTTTGCTGCGCACATTCACCTCTGGCTCATCAGTTCATCCTGCCCCACAGCCTACTGGATGACTTTTCCTCATCCTGTGATATCTACCCTGAGTCACAGTGGCCAGAAACTGACTCCCCCAAATTATACATTGAAACGGCCACAGGCAGGAATATTTTTGTATGCTTCAAGGGCAAGGCACTGATATTCTCCCTGATATGTGGAACCCAGAACTGAACACAGTGCCCCAGACGTGATCTGACCGGGGCAGACTAGTGAGACTAACACATCCTTAGTCCTTTACCTGATGCTTTTCTTAATGCAGTCGCAGGTTCCCTGGCTGTGTTACATCTCACAGTGTTGATTGATAGCAAGTTTGTGGTTCAGGCAGTGTGGAAGGGTGGATGGAGAGCTGCCCTTCGAGTCAGCTTGAGCTACCCTGGCCAGGTCACTTTACCCTTTAGTGCCCAGGCAACTCTCTTGAGACTATAAGTTGAAGAGAGCTATTGATCTGCATTGGTGGAAGGAGGTTCCTCTCTAGGGAGCTCCCTACATCAATGAAATCTGGATCGCTACTGGGTGGCACAGTGGTTAGAGCGTAGTACCTGGAGACCTGAGTTCAAATGCAGATCCAGATACTTCCTAGCTGCGTGATCCTGGGCAAATCATTTAACCACCATCTGCCTCTGTTTCCTCATCTGTAAAATGGGGATAATAACGGTATCTCCCTCACAGGGTTGCTGTGAAGATCAAATGCAAGAAATGTTTGTAAAGCTCTTGCAAACCTTATATTATTTAGGCATTTTTTTCAGTTGTTTTTGACTCTTTGTGACTCCATTTGTTTTTTTTTTGTTGTTGTTGCAAAGATACTGGGGTGGTTTGTCATTTCCTTCACCAACTCGTCTTACAGATAAGGAAACTCAGGCAAACAGGGTTAAGTGACTTGCCATAGGTCACATAGCTAGTCTCTACATAAATATCAATTGCTATTATTATTAAAATTAAAATGATTATTACCACGACCACTACCACTACTACTACCTATGGTACTACTACAATTACCACTACATCTTAGTCAATTAATAGCGTTTAGTGGAGTCAGTCCAATGTTCTAACCTGTTGAGAGCTTTTTGACTCAACTCTGATCCGATGTTAGTTATCCCTTCTTACAATTCACCCTCATATCTTCCAGGACTTCACACCTCCATTCACAACTTTCTAAAGCTTCTCTTGGCTCTTTCTTCACCTCCCTGTTCGCTTGGTCTTCCTTTTTTTCACAGGCTTGATCCTATGGTTAGCTATTTCAACTAGACATTGTCAATGTGTTTTATTTTTTTAATAGCTTGTTCTTTTGCTGATCTGTTCCTGTTAATCCTCAGCCTCGGAGTGTCCCCACCATCCGCCCCTTCTGCTTCTACTCCTGAAACACCCAATGCTACCGGACTCTCATTCCTACACAGCTACCCCTTTTATTTATCTTTAATTAACTCCCTGTTACTCTTGCCCTCTACAAATATTATCTCTTCTGCCCTGCCCCCAACAACCCTGGGAGGCAGGTGCTGTTATTAGCATCTCCACTTTCAGTTCAGGAAACTGAGGCAAGCAGAGGTGAAGCCACATGCCTGGGGTGACAGAACTAGTAAGCGTCGCGCCACATTTGAACTCAGGAGTGGCTCAGTGGAGGTGAATGTCGGCACGCTGAATGAGGGAGTGTGCCTTGGACTGCAGGTGAGGAAATCGAAGCCTAGAGAAGTAGTAAGTGATGGAGCCATCTTTCGAACCCAGCCCCACTGACTCCAGATTCAATGCTCCAGCGGAAAAAGGATAACGGCTAATTGTACATTCAAAGAGTTTCATTTCACAAATTTTTGTTGCTTGAACCATGAGCAGTAAGAGTAAGGATGCAGCACAGGCTTGGAGAGCCACCTGGTGGCTTGAGTAGGTATGGCATTCCGAGTAGCAATTCTGTGTGTGTGTGTGTGTGTGTGTGTGTGTGTGTGTGTGTGTGTGTGTGTGTGTACATTTGAATTGTGCTTCCTCCTTATCTTTGCTTGTTTAAATCCTTCTCTTCTTTTGAGATTTAGAAAAAGTCCTTCTTCTTCCATGGAGCCTTCTCCAGGTAAAAGTGGGAGCCTTCCCAGGGTGGAGATGCTGTTTTCCTCAAATGTTTCAAGAGCACTTTGCCCTTACAAAATTCTGCCTTATTTTCATTTGTACATAGACTGTATATTCATATCTGTAATGAGGGGAAGCCGCCAATGACAGCCCAGTAAAGGTCCAGAGGTACCTGGGGATGCAGAGTGGAGGGGCCCAGACCATGGGTATTCTGCTTCTTAACTGTCTACTAAATGGTAAATGAAGAAAAGGCCATTTGTTTGGCTACTGAGCTGGAACCTGGCATGCATACAGAAATGTGCATTGTGTCCGCGTTGTTGTCCCTCCGGAGCTGGCAGAGTTCAGACGAGGAAGATGAGAGGCAGTAAGCCTCTGAGTAGGGACAGAGGTCTCAGCTTTTATCTTTGCCACCCAGGCCGCTGGCCCATGGTGTGCTGGCCCAGCTGTGGCTTTTATCTCTGCCGTGTCTCTTCTTTCCTGCCCTTAGGTGAAGTATTGGAGATGGAATGACCTTCTGAGATTTAGAAAGACTCTAGAGATACAATGATAGGAGTCCGTGGCACAGGTCACTGTAGTGACCACAGTCAGTCTGGGTGAGGCATCAGCACAGCCCAGAGAGAGCCAGCAGATCAGGGAACTGACCAGGTAGCCAAGATGTTGTGTCCTGCCAGAAAGGAACTGAGTGACTCTGTCCATCAGCAGGGCCAAATTCGAGGGTGAACATGGTGGGATGGATGTTTGTAGCTACTGCTTTAAGTTTGAGGTGACTCTCCCCGGGGACCAAGGCAGCAGAAATGAGAACAGACTCCCCCTGGTTTGGGGAAATGTTTTTATACTTCTCTGAATGCAATTCCAGTCTTTCTCCTGAGCTCCAGTCATGAGTCACTAGCCGCCATTTTTACATCTTAAATTGGATGTTCCATTGGCATCTCAAACCCGACGTCCAAAACAGGATTCATATTTTCTTCCAGTAAACGCTCCCTTCTTCTCACCTTTCCTGTGACTGTTGAGGACACCCTTATCCTTCCAGCCACCCACACCTGCAACCCTGACTCCTCCCTCACCCCCATATTTCCAGCCCATTGCCACATCTTGTTATCCCTACCCAAATGACAACTCTTGTCTACGTCCCCTTCTCTCCACAAGCTTAGTTCAGACCCTCACCTCCGTGAGGCATTCAAGGCACGAGCCTTGAATAATGAAATAGCCTTCTAAGTGGTCTCCCCTGCCTCCAGCGTCTTCCCATTCCCATCTATCGTGCACTCAGTTGCCAGAATGATCTTCCCGAAGTGTCGACCGTGTCATCCCTCTGCTAAAGGAGCCCCAATACCTTCCGATCATACCTCCCATGCCTTCAGGATCAAAGGTAAATTCCTCTGTTTGGCATTGAGAGCTCTTTGTAACTCATCTCTTCACTTTTCAAAAAATCTTACACTTTACTCCCCTCCACGTATTCTATGATCCAGAAACATCGGCCTGCTTGCTGTTCAGACATGACCTTCCATCTCCCGTCTCTGTTTTCACATTGACTATCTGCCATTCCAGGAATGCCTTGACCCCTCACCTGGCTTCCTTCAAGACCTAAATCAAATATCACCTTCCCTAGAACACCTCTCACATTATCACCCTTGCTCCCTCCCCTGCTAGTGCCTTCATATACTTGTATATCTTTTATATACCAAGATGTTCATATGCTCTCTTCTCCTGTGTTATGCCTTTCATACTCAACATAGCACAGTGCCAGGCATATAATAAGCACTTAATAAGTGCTTGTGGACTGATAAACAAGAAGAATAGCTGGAAGGACTCCAGGAAGCTTGCAAGGAATCCAGGAATCTAGATGTCCCCTCTTGCTGGGCCTCACCTTTCCCGTCTCAGCTTCAGAGCTTCATAACTAAAGGATCCTTAGGACCAGACAACTTAGGTCCCTTAAAGGCCCCTCTCTGTGCCCATGTGTCTCCTCCAGGCTGGAGCCCTCCAAGGCCAGGGTCCATGAAGACCTCTTTCCCTCAGTACTAACCCATCCATCTCCATTCCTCATGTAGAGAGGAACAAACTAGTCTGCTTCTCCCCCATCCACAAGACTATCCGTGACAGACGGTCATGGGCCAAGCAAATGAATCCATCTCCCTTGAATCAACCACTCTATCCTATACAGAACTGTCAATTCCTTTGTCAAATGTGGTCCCCAGAATGGAGCATAAATCTCTGGATGTGGTCTGACCAGGGTAAAGTCCAAAAACATGACCACTTCCCTTGTTTCGGACAAGTTAGACTTCTTGGAATGCAGTCTAAGATGACACTAGGTTCTTTTGGTGGCCACATCTTGTTCAACTTGTGCCCACTAGAACACTCAGATCTTTTTCCCATGGACAAGTTACTAGTGTCATCTTCCCCTTCCTGTACTTGAAAAGCAAACTTTCTTGAGTGTATCTTCTGCTTGATAAATTCCATGGAGGTTAGTATTGGGAGCAGTGGACTGGAGAGCTTCCTCCTGCTGCTGATAGGAACAGGAATGAGCTTTCTGCCCTACATTTTCCTGGAATGTTAATAAAGGTACTTGTGCCCTGAAGTTCTTCCCAGCTGGCAGGCAAGATGCCAGAGAATAGATTTCAGTAGTGATTGGCTTGACTGACAACTGCTCTGCCCTTGGTGGCACCTTAGTGTGACCAGCTTATGTCTAGATCAACAATTCTATCACATGGCACCAAACTCTTGAAGCTTGAAGCCCAGACCTCGTTCCTTGCCAGCCCCAGTCTCAGACCTTGCATATTTTTGGTTTAGACCTTGTTTCTATCCCAGATGCTGTGTCCCACCCTGACCCTGGTTCTTTCCAGCTCATTGACTCGTCCATCTGGTTCCGGGCCTCCATCTGTGCGGTTGGTCCCCCATTACCTTTCCCGCCAATCTCCAATCAAGGGAAAGTCTAATCAGCACCATGGACTCAGCTCAGCCACCCTCCTCCTCCCAGTCCACATCTGGCACAAGGGCTAGCTTTGTAGTTGCCTCCATCAAATGTCTTACTAGGATAAAAGAGTTGATAGAGACAGGAAAAATAATGGCTAATATTTCAGTAGCACTTTAACTTTGGCAAAATGTTTTCATATATTAACTCATTAAAAGTGTGCTATTCCAGCCCATCTGGGTGTCAGGCAGGAGGACCACTTCCCCCTTGTAGTCTGCCCCACTGCTGTAGGATTGGGATTTCCAGGCCTTTCTATCCTGCATGCAGCTAAACTCTTAGATGTGTTATCTCTCCAATTAGAATGCAAGGGCTGCCTACGTTGTCTATTTTTATCCCCAGAATAGTATTTTTTTCTCAGTTTATTATTTAATATATTTAGTTTTCAGCATTGATTTTCACAAGAGTTTGAATTACAAATTTTCTCCCCATTTCTACCCTCCCCCCCACTCCAAGATGGCGTATATTCTGGTTGC
>CM053622.1:75188645-75254355 GCA_028646595.1 Phalanger gymnotis | reverse complement strand
TCTTGTACCTAGTGATTCCATCAATCTTGTTGCCAAATGTAGTAGGAAGGCCGAATTTATAATCTCAAATATAATCATGTATATGTTTGAATGGTTCAAAATCGCAAGGTATGAGAGATTCTCTAAGCAGAAAACAACAAGAAATTTATTTAGGCCCCACCGCAGCAGAACCGTGAACCAGCCTCCCCATTCTAACACCTTGACAAAAAGACTCCAGGCCCAGAAAGCCCATCTCACAAGAGTAACCAGGAGGCCACAGAAAAACAAGATAGTATTTAGCCAAATCATTTTTACTGGCCTCAAGTCCTTGCTCGCACTCCTGGTCTACACACGGGTGAGCCCTGCTTCCGCAGCTTCTGGCTTCTGCAGCTTCTGGCTTCTGCAGTAGCTTCCACTTCCGCTGAAACTGTCTCTTGGCTCGCCTTTCCTCCCAGCCAAGCTTCTGGCATTCTCAAGCCCCGCCTCAACGACCAGAGACCATTGGTTCCCGAGCTGGCCCCTCCTAAGTCACCAATCCACACCCACACAGGTTTCACACCTGACAGGGCCCTGGGCCTGGGGCTTAGCACTTAACAGCTGAAAGTACTTTCACTCAAAAGAAACAAAAGCCATGCTAATGAGACAATTTTGCTTAACAACACACCATGTAAACAGGCAGACATTTTTTTTTAATTTTTTGAATAGATACAATAAAAGGCATAAGACAGTACATAATAAAACATCCACCATACACTATACACCCACGGCTTCTCTTATGCCCAGGCCATTCCCAAACAGTTATAAATACATCCCAAGCTCAAGTGCTTTAGGAAGACATAATATATTTAGCAAACTCAGGGGTCACTTTTCCTGTAATAAGGCAAATGAGTTTAGGAAATACCTCTTAATTCCCAATTGACATTCAAATCTCAACATTCAGTATTTGGACATGGCACAGCCTCCGAAACTCTGTATCCAGCATGAGTTTTTCTTGTGGACAGTGGAAAAGGAGTCCATAGGCCCCAGGACAGACAGAAGCTGGAGGCCAACTCCTCTCCTGGGTACTCTGCTCAGGCCATGCCTCAAACTTTTTCTACCTTGCCATTTACTCTCTGACCTGGCTCTTGCTCAAGGGCATGCATTTCTCACAAAGATGAACTTCCTCTCAGGACTCAAAAATTGTTCTTTGTGACATTTGCCATCTTGTCTTCTCCATTCCTCCATGTCCTCTCTTACTGTACTGTCTCTCCTTGAGTTCTCATTTCTAGTGGCCAAGAATGATGTCATTGCTCTCTCAATCTCTTCCAACTGGCACCCAAGCTTGGCCACTGCCACATTACTTTCTTGGATGCCATATCCTTCTATTGATGCATATTGACCTTGTAAACACCTCCTAATTTTTTTTTAGACAAAATGCTGTCTAGTCATAGGTGACCACCCCTCTCCCCCACCTCGTTTTTGTTAGGAGAAATTCTTGAACTCAAGTAAAAGACTTTGCATTTATCCCCTTTTAAATTCCATTTTATTAGATTTACTCCAATATTGTAGGTTGTCAAGACCTTTCTGAATCCTGACTTTATCATCCAGTCTATTTGCTATCCCTCCAAGATTTGTGATTGTCATTTGTGACTTTGATATGAAAGCCATCTATGCCTTTCACCACTTTTTAAAATTAAAATCTTTTTAGTTGTCAAATATTTATTTTTTTCATCCTTCCCTCTACCTTCCCCCACTGGAAAGAAAAGAAAAAGGGGGAAAGAAAAGAAAAAACTCTTACAATAAATAAGCATAACCAAGCAAAACAAATCCCCATGTTAGCCATGTCCAAAAACTACATCTGATGGGAGAGGGAAGGATGTAGAGAAGGGAAGAAGACTGAAAAAAGGAGGGCAAATGCAAGATTCAGGCATCTAGTTACATAACAGCAACAGGAAGAAAAAGGTTAGTAGGGGTAGAGGCATAGTCATCTCTTAAATCGGGGAACTAAAGAGGATCAGGGAGGTCTGAGTCCATCTCCTTTTAGGAGATGAGCAGCATTCTCCATCATTGTTTCTCCAGAATCATTTTGTTGATCAGAGTTGTCTTTCAAAATATTTTATTTTTACAATATTGATGTTATTTTAGAAACTGTTTTCTTGGTTCTGATCATTTTGCTCTGCATCAGTTCATACAAGTCTTCTCCAGTTTCTCTGACATACTTTCTTTCATCATTCCTCTCTGATCCTGGGACCTTAACTTCAAGCTCTGAGCCCAATGAACCTCCCTGAACCTCCTTAGCTCATTCCCTGATATAAGAGAAATGGATGCCTCCCCCCCCCAACTTTTTTTCTCCTATTACTGTTGTGTAACTAGATGCCCAAATCTTTTTCAGTCTTCTCTCCTTCTCTACACCCTTCCCCTTACAGATGAAAGAACTAAGGCTTATTGAGTTGTGTGAAGTAGCTTGCCCAAGTTCGTGTAGGTATTAAGTGACAAAGCAGAGACAGAGTCTCGACTTCAAGTCCAGTGAAGTTTCCACTATGCCAGGCTACTTCCTTGTCTTGAAAGAACAAGAGAAAGATCTAGAGAGTAAGATGACGGACAGATATCTTGTTCCTTACCTGAAGTCCAACTATTCATACTCCCCAGGCAGGATTTATGCACACAAAAGTTTGTGCGACTGAGAGGTACAGAGGGTAGAAATTTTACTGAGGTAGGTGTAAGAAAATCAGACTATCAGAAATCTCTTCACAGTTCTTCCATATTGTTCCATGTCCCAAGATCCCTCCCCATTCTACAGGATGTTCCTAAAGTCTGGACGCATAAGCAGTTGATGGCAATGTGGAGTTATTGCATCAAGTTCACCTGAATCTTGCAAAGTGCATCAGCCTTTGCATCACAAATGATGGAAATCATATTGAAGATGTTATTTGTTAATAATCCAATTAAATAAAAATTTCATTCATTTCATTTCTTGAAAATACGCATTTTTGCCTAATGTGTCCAGACTTTAGGAACACCCTGTATTAATCTATGCTCTGTATCCTATGTTCCTTTGATGGTGGATAGAATGCTATAAGACCTTATTTTAAATCCAGCCTCAGGCACTTACTAGCTGTGTGGCCCTGAGCAAGTCACTTAACCTCAGTTTCCTCATCTGTAAAGTGAGAATAATAATAGCACCTACCCCCAGGGTGATGGGTTTTGTTGTCGTCTTCTCCTTCTTCTTCTCCTTCTCTTCCTCCTCCTCCTTCTTCTTTTCTTCCTCCTCCTCCTTCTTCCTTTACCAGCTGTAGCCTTCTATATCCTAAAGTCTCTTCCAAATCTGACACCCTATGTTCTAAAATCCCTTCTAGCTCTGACATCTCGTGTTCTAAGGTCTCTTGCAGGTTGACATTACAGGTTTTATGGCTCCTTCTCTTGCCCCTAGGTCTCTGTCCATTTCATTGTTGTTGTTCAGGACTCTGAAAACCAGACATGTTACTCTGCTGCCATCTTGTGGTAGATCAAAATATAGTAAAATATCTGCGGAGAGTTCATTTAACTACAGAGTGGAGAAATGTAGGAGCTCAGAGATCACTCGATCCAAAATCATCATTTTACATACGGCGACACTAAAGGGCAGAAGTTTAGACTAGAAGCCAAGTGCTCCAACTCCGAGGCCAGGGCACTTTCTGGCCTGTGGTGGTTCCAAAAAGCCAGCTCAAGTGTTATTGAAGACACAGTCCCTCTACAGATGTATCTGGCACCGTATGGAAAAGGTGCTTTGCTACGAACCTCGAAAATGATTTGTGTGTTGGCTCATCATATTCTAAATTTTTTTGAGTATTGTAAACCACTTAATAATATAGTCCTTTGTGTTGCTTCCTGCTTTGAGGGAAAGGGAAGAGAAATATCTAGGATATCTTATTCTCTTGCTGCTCAGAATAAATAAGATAATAAAAGACAATAGGGGGGAAAAAAAGGAAGACTTGCTCAGCTCTTGCTTTGATTTTATTTTTCTGAATTTTTTCTGCCAAAGAGAATGATTTTTGAACTGTGAAGAGCAGAAAATACCTAATAAGAAGTTGGAAATCAAGATATTTGAGATAGTAAATGAGTGGCTAGATGCTCTCACTGAGTTCAAGCAGCCGAGTCTCAGCTCAGGCTACTTGAAGAATTGGCAGGTTTGATTGCTGAACCACCAGTGGTGATCCTTGAAAGATCATGGAACATGAGAGAGGTGTCAGAAAAACTGGAGGAAGACAAGTATCCCAATTTATTATAAAGAGAAAAGATTAGGGTCTTTAAAGGCCGGTCATCTTGACTTCTCTTCCTGGAAAATTTCATAGGACACATTTTAAAAGAGATGGTTTGTGAGAACTTAGAAAGAGAGAGACTGTGATGATGCCGAGTCAGCATGACTTCCTAAAAAAAATAGATCATGTCAAACTAACTTTATTTCCTCTTTTTTTTTAGCCTGCCACAATTGTATATTTTATTCCTTTTTGTTGTTAATTAATTTAGTTTTAGTTTACAATTCAGTTCCTCAAGTTTTTGAGTTTCAAATTTTCTCCCCCTTATTTTCCTCCCCCCTCCACCCAAAATGGCATGCAATCTGAAATAGGTCCTAAATATACCTTCACGCTAAACATGTTTTCAAAATAGTCAAGTTGTAAAGAAGAAGTATAACCAATGGAATGAACCATGAGAAAGAAGAAACAAAAACAAACACAAAACAAAAGAGAGAGAGAGAGAGAGAGAGAGAGAGAGAGAGAGAGAGAGAGAGAGCAAACAGTTTGCTTCAATCTCCATAATTCTTTCTCTGGATATGAATTGCTTTTCTCCATCATGAGTCTTTTGAGGTTTAGAACCTTGCATTGCTGAGAAGAGCCAAGTCTATCAAAGTTAGTCATCACAGATACCATGTGTCTGTAATCATGTATAACATTCTCCCGGTTCTGCTCCCTTCACTCAGTATGAGATCATATAAGCCTTTCCAGGTTATTATGAAGTCTATCTGCTCCTCATTTCTTGTAACACAATAGTATTCCATTACATTAATATACCACAACTTGTTTAGCCATTCCTCAATTGATGGGCATCCCCTTGATTTCCAATTCTTTGCCACCATAAAGATAGCTGCTATAAATATTTTTGAACAGACATGTCCTTGTCCCACTTGTGTGATTTCTTTAGGATACAGCACAAGAAGTGATATTACTGGGTTAAAGGATATGCACATTTTTATAGCCCTTTGGGCAAAGTTCCAAATTGCTCTCCAAAATGGTTGGATCAGTTAACAGCTCTGCCAACAATGCATTAGTGTCCCAATTTTCCCACATCCTCTCCAGCATTTATGATTTTCCTGTTTTGTCATGTTAACCAATCTGACAGGTGAGATATAGTACCTAAGAGTTGTTTTGATTTGCATTTCTCTGCTCAATAGTGATTTAGAGCATTTTTTCATATGCCTGTAGATATCTTTAATTTCTTCCTCTGAAAACTGCCTGTTCATATCCTTTGACCATTTCTCAATTGAGGAATGACATATTCCTATAAATTTGACTCATTCTCTGAATATTTTAGAAATGAGGTCTTTATGAGAGACATTGGTTGTAAAAATTCTTTCCCAATTTTCTGCTTCACTCCCAATCTTGGTTGCATTGGCTTTGTTTGTACAAAAGTTTTTCAATTTAATGTAATCATAATTATCCATTTTGTATTTTATAATGCTCTCTATCTCTTGTTTGGTCATAAATTCTTCCCTTCTCCATAAATCTGACAGGTAAACTCTTCCTTGCTCTCCCAGATTGCTTATAGTATCAGCCTTTGTCACTGTAAAACCATTTTGACTTAATTGTGGTGTGTAGTGTGAGGTATTGGTCTATGACCAGTTTCTTCCATACCATTTTCTAGTTTTCCCAGAAGTTTTTGTCAAATAGTGAGTTTTTATCCCAAAAGCTAGTTCATTTCCTTTTTAACGGGGGTATTAAACTGGTGGATTAGTAGAACGCTAGGTGAGAGGACAGCAAGGCAGATTCTGAACTAGAAAACCAAACCCAAAGAGTATTCATTACTAATGAGGGAGCAAGGTGACACAGTGGATAGAGTTGCTGGGCCTGACATTAGGAAGACATGAGTTCAAATCCAGCCTCAGACACTTACTAGCTGTATAACACTGGGCAAGACACTTAATTGCTATCTGCCTCAGTTTCCTCAACTGTAAAATGGGGATAATGATATCTCCCAGGGTTGTTGTGAGGACCAAATGAGATGGAATTTGTGAAGTGATTGGTGCACTGCCTGGTACATAGTATGTCCTCAATAAATGCCTATTGCCTTCCCTTCCCATGCCTAATGGAAACCTGGAGGGAGGTCTGTTCTGGTAGGGATCCATCCATTCCTGACCCATGCTGTTCAATATCAATAACCTTTTATCAATAGCAATATCAATAACTTTTAAATCAATAATTTGGAGAAAGGCATAGACACCTTGCTGATCAAGTTTTCAGATGACACACAGCTGAGGTGAGAGACCTGCCGTGTTAGGTGACCCATCTAGCACAGCTTGCACTTATTTCGTGCTTATTATGTGCCAGGCATATAAGCCGGGGCAGCCAGGTAGTGCAGGGGATAAAACATGGGGCTTGGAATCTGGAAGACTCATCTTCATGAATTCGAACGTGACCTCAGACACTTCCTAGTTCTGCAGCCCTGGGTGAGTCGTTGAACCTCACTGTACCTCCGTTTCCTTAGCTGTAAAAATGAGAGAGTTGGACGTGGCCTCTAAGTTTCCTTTTAGCTCTAAATGTATGACCCTTCAACCTCTGCAGATCTTGGGGGCAGCTGGGCTATCAAAATCATCAAGGGTTGCTTCTGGAAACATCTACAAAAGGGACCCAGAAAGAGCCCTGCCCCAAACTCCTGATGGTCCTTGAATGGGGAGGGAAGGGAAGAGAGAGCTGTAATTCCTGCCATCTTAGGAAGAGAGCTGAAAAGGTGGGGCTCATCCAGAAGAGCATGATCAAGGTGAGGACAGGAACTCCCATGATGAGGAAAGCAACGTGGTCCAGTAGAAGGCATCCTGGATTCAGGGGCAGAGGATCTAGGCTCAAATGTGCCATCTGCTCACTACGTATTCATCCCTGAGCAAGTGACAAACTTCCTGGGCCTCAGTATTTTCACCTGCAAAATGAGAATTGGAAAAATATATAAAGAATTAATACATATACACATAAGACTAAAGGCCATTCCCCAATAAATGAGTGTTCAAAAGTTATGACAGAACAGTTGTCCCTTCCACATAGCAGGGGTTGGGGTGTGATGCGTCCCCACCCCTCACTAGATCTAGAAAATCTGTATAAAATTTTTGGCCCTCCCTTCATATTAAAGAAGTCTGAATTTTTTTTCCTTTTATGGAGTATTTATAAAGGTTTATTGTAAAATTTGGGTTAAGTATTTGGTCATAGGCTCTGTGTTGTCTGGCCTTCACATGTCATCTGTGGCTTCTGCAAAACACCAAAAAATTCCTATTTAATTTCTTTTGCCGACCTGAAATATATCGAAACCTGTGATGAAGAAAGTCTCAATGTGGAAGGGATAACTGTAGTATTAAAAAAAAAGCAAATCACTAATGATATGAAAATAACTCTCCAAATTCCGAATAAGAAGAGAAATACAAATTAAAACAACCATGAGATTTCTGTTTCACACTGAACAAATAGACAAAGATGAAGAGTATGGAAATAGCCATTATCGGAATGGGTATGAGAGGACAAGCAAGCTGATAAGCTAATAATAGAGCTGTGAGCTGGTTCATTAATTCTGGAAATCAATTTAGAGTTGTGTTTAAAAAGTGACAAAAATATCCATACCCTTTGACCCAGAAATCCCACTGTTGAACATATATACATACAACATATACATGTACATATGTGTGCATATATGTGTATATACATACACACAAATATATGTGTATATATAATATGAGAGAGAGAGAGAGAGCACAACATCTACATCTATCTATGTACAAAATACATACACATAAGGTCAAAGCGAAGAAGGAAATTTTGCACCACCTAGTGGCCCCTTGTGGGAAAACAGTTTACACCAACGCATTGGTGTTGGAGCTCTGTCTGGATCCTGCTACTTTGGAAAATCATTTGGAATTATGTTTTTAAAGAAAGCCACTAAACTAGGTGCACCTCTGACCCAGACATTATTGGGCTGATTACCAAAAGAAATCAAACACAGAGGAAAAGGACCCATATGTGCAAAAATATTTATAGCAGCCTTTTGCATAGTTGCCCCAAACTGGAAACTAAGGGTCTGCTGGGGAATGGATGTAATGTCATATTATTGCGCCATAAGAAATAATAAGGAAGGAAGGAACAAGCATTTACTAAGTGCCTGGCACTGTGCTGATAAAATTTCATTTTATTCTCCCAACAACTATGAGAGGTAGGTGCTGTTGTTATCATCCCTATTTAATACTTGAGGAAACTGAGAGGTTGAGAGACTGGGACAGGGTCATGCAGCTAGTAAGCGCCTAAGGCCATAGTCTTCCTGACTCTGGGTCTAGTACTCTATGAACTGAAACACCAAGCTGCCTCAAAGCAAAAAACAGTGATCATTTCAGAGAAACCTAGGAAGAGTTGTATAAATTGATGCAAAGCGAAGTAAGCAGAATCAGAACAATTTATACAATGACAACATTATAAAGAAAACAAACTTTAAAAGACTTTAGAACTCTGATTAACATCATGGCCAACCATGATTTCAGAGCGAAGAACTCCGCTCATCTCCTACCAGAGAGGCAATAGACTCCAAAAGCAGAATGAGAAAGGCATTTTTGGGTGTGACCAATGTGGGAATTTGTTAGGTTTGACTATACATATTTGTTATGAGAGTTTTGTTTTTCTTTTTATTGTTCAATTGGAGAGGAGAGAAGAGTGGGAAGGTGAGAAAATAAATCCTTGTTAATTGGAAAATGATAGAATTAAATTTGGGGAATAAATATTTTAACACCCTCAAAAACAAACAAAAATTAGAATCTTAAATGTCATGGAATCTTATAATCATCGAATCATAGCCTATTAGAGCTGCAACAGACCTAAGAGTATCAATTCCATGCAACGATTTATTCAGCAATGGCCATTGGCAAGGTTCTGGCCTCGGTACTGAGGAGGACAGAAAAATTAATAAGCTTTAGTCCCTTCCTTCCCAGAGCTCAGAGTTCAATCAAGAGGAGGATGAGCTAAGACATAGGGGGAGAGAGTTCTAGCACAAGGCAGGAGATGACGAGAGCCTTCAGAAAAATAGAATCACAAGGCTATGGGGACTGGGAGGATGGAGCAGTCCCTTCTAATCATTGGAATTAGCAAAGGCTTCCTGGAAACACATCTGAGCTGAGGGAAAGGCCGGTGTGTTCTCCTCTCTCTCCAACCAGAGCAGTTAAGCACAAGGCTAGATACAGTGACCTGGTGGCTGACTGAGGTCATTGCCCAAGGGCCCTGAGAGTGAGCTCACCTTCTAGCCTCCTAGTCAGGCCAGCTGAGAGTAAATCCAGATGCAGATGAGCATTAAGAATGGGAGGTAGGGATGGTTGGATGGGGAGCTTTCTCCCAGTCACCGATTCTAGTTCTCGTCAGCTGGTTGGTCCTGGTGGTTTTCTGACCCAGTCCTAGGAGGAAAAGAGATTGACTGATTGACCCCTAGTTGATGGATGGCTATGGAGGAAAAAGAGAAAATACTGAGCTAAGCAAGAGGGAAGGATTTCTGGGGAAATTCACTTGGGCCCAGCCCAGGAAATACTAAATTTTCTGTGGTTAAAACAAATACAATGTCAGGCAAGACAAGTGTTGACTCCGAGGACAGAGAAAGAGCATAAAGAATGGACAAAGGAAGAAAACATCATTTAGAAAGGGCCATGGCCCTTCTATTCAGCTCTGAGCTTTCTCCCCAGCTAGAATAGAGGGGCTTTCACATTTTTTCACCCTGGCAGCTTATCATATGATGTGAGATGTCTATTGGTGTCAAGGCACAGTCTGAGCTAAGGTTAAAGCTCTACCTATGATCAGAGTGAAGCCTTAGTCTGGGACTGCAGTTAAGGCTCATCTTGAACCCAGGGAACAGTTTTGTGGTCAGAGTTGGGGCTTGACCTGGGGCCAGGTTTGAGGATTAGACCTGAAGGGAAGCAGGAGGAAGAAGAGACCCCATGGTCTTTGCTCTCAGGTTTTCACAGTAGAGTCTGGGAGGCAACATTTAATCATATGATGAGTTCACTAGCACAAAATGTCAGCTGTGAGAGGGAAACCACAGGCCATTTACCTTTAACAGTTCAGTGCCCGGGACAGAGAATGAGACCTCTCAGCAGTGGTGGGAAGCCTCCTGGCAAAGGGTAGGAATGGAGAGGGTTGGAGATAGAAATGAGCCTCAGTTTGGCATTGAGGAACCTCCATAATCCTTACTCTCTTCCATACCAGCCCCTCCTGATTTCTCTGCTCTCCCTACCTCCTAATCCTGCCTACTCTTCAAGGCACATCTCAGATCTAGCTTCATCTAGGAAGTCTTCCCTGAAGGCTAATTTCTACTAATAACCCCCTTCTCTTTGACCTTCTATTTAGAGCCTCTATCACACCCATAGCATTTGACTCTCTTCTCTCCAATGTCCTCATTTTCTGGATGTGAGCCCTGCCTTTCCACAAAGACCTTCATTCATCATTTAACTTTGGTGGAGCTCTGTGAGGGCAGAAACAATAGTATTACCTCCTTCCTCTGCGTGGACCCAGATCACAGAGCTAGGCTCATTGGAGGGAGCTCAGGAAGACAAAAAGAGCCTTCTCACTAAATACTCCATCTCCAGAAACTGGAATTTCCAATGGCTCTTTAGCATGCCTGGAATGCAGTCTTCCTCCTTTTCTATACCTCCTGGCTTCCCTGATTTCCTTTAAGTCTCAAATAAATCCAACTTTCTGTAAAAAGTCTTTCCTGGTCCCCCTTCATGCTAATATCTTTCCTCTGAAATTCCCTTCAATCTATACTGTCTATGTATGCTTTTTTGCATGTTGTCTATCTAAGCTCCTTGAGGGCAGGAACTATTTTTTGCTTTTCTTTGTGCCCCCAACCCTTAGCACAGTGCCTGTCACATAGGGAGTGCTTAATAATGGCAGTTGACTGATTGGAAGGGGCTGGTTTACTGTAAGGGAAGGATTACTATATAGGAGGGGGCTCCTGAATATAGAGTCAAATCTGAACTGTAGAGCCAAAGATTGACAGAACTAAACCACAGAGCCAAAGATTCACAAAACCAAACTTAGAACCATGGCACAATGGACATAGCTCTGGTTCTAGATTCAAGGGGTATAGGTTCAAATCCCATCTTCGATGCTTAGAACTTCAGTGAGCTTGGGTCAATCATTTATGCTCCTTGAGCCTCAGTTTCCTCAACCATAAAATGACAGGGTTGTGATGGGGTTATGGGGGAAAGATCTTGTCTCTAGAATTTTGTTTCTAGAATTGTCTCTAGAAACAACCCAAGTCGGGAGTTTTCCCATACTTTCCAGCAGCCTAGATCACTGGCCCATCCCAAACTATTTGTTTTCCTCAATCCCACCTCGATCACCTAATTAGCCTACTCAATAATCCTTTCACTGCTGCACCTGGCCCACCCCACACTACTTCTCCTTAGTCTCATCCAGATCTTCAAGTTCACTAGAAAGCCTGCCTGCTACTCTTGACATTACAATAAACGTTGCCACTGACTGGGAGACAGTTTGAGTGTGTATTCATTCCAGGCAGACCCTCCCTGTACCCTGACATTTTGGGGCTCCTAGCAACCCCAAACTCCATCAGTTGGACTAGATGGCCTCTGAGGTCCCTTTCAGCTCTACATCTATGATTCTGTGATGCATAGAACCTTGGCATCTTAGAACCAGAGAACTGAAGGATCTACCAACAAATATTAATGAAATACCTACTTACTACCTGCCGGGCATTATGCTAGATGCTGGGGATATAACAGCAAAAAAAAGAACCAGCCTTTGCTGCTAAGGATGTGAGAAGTTCAAGAAGTTCACATTCATCAGAAGGAGAGGACTAGTTAGATGACTGGACCAGGCTCTAATAACAATAGTAGTTAACATTTACATGGCACTTACTATGTGCCAGTAAAAGATGTACAATTATCGTCTCATTTGATCCTCACAACAACCCTGAGAAGTAGATGCTATTATTATCCCTATTTTACACATAAGGGAACTGAGGCAAACAGAAGTTAAGTGACTTGTCCAGGGTCAGAGAACTAGGAAATATCTGAGGCCAGATATGAACTTGGGTCTTTCTGACTCCAGGTCCAGCGCTCCATCCACTGTGTCACCTATTATTATTTGTTATTATTTTTTATTTTGTTATTAATTTATTTGTTATTAATTGTTCAATGTCAGTTGGGAAAGGATGCCTCGGGGATTTGTGCTTGGCTCTGTGCTGTTTGGCATTGTAATCAATGACTTAGAAAAAGGAATAGGCGGCACGCTTATGAATCTATAGATGATGCAAAGCCGGGAAGCGAAGTCGACACTCGGGTCCACAAGGCAAGAATTCCAAAAGTTCTCCCCAGGTTAGAAAATTTGGTCAACTCCAATAAGATAGGATTTGATAGGAACAAATGTAAAAGCTGCCGCCTGGATTTAAAAAAACAATCAATTTCATAAGGGATCGTGCTCCAAAGTGACCTCTTCTCTCTCCATGCTTTAGACGTTGGTTGGACTCATCAGCTTTCATGAAGAGCAGTCTTTCAGAAAAAGATCCAGGGCTTTTAAATGGACTGCAAAATCAGTGAGTCACACGCGCGCTCTGAGAGGCAGAGTACCCAGGCCTAGGGAGGTGACAGTCCTGCTGCACTCTGTCCTGGTCAGACCACGAATGGAGCGAGGCAGGTAACTTTGATGCCACATTTGATGGACACATTGATGGGCTAGAAAGCGTCAAAAGGAGCAGCAATGAGGATGGCGAAGGGCCTCAAGTTCACATTGTTTGAGGAACAGTTTTTTAAAAGCGAAGCTTAGAGAAGAGAAGACCAGGGAGAAAAAGGGAATTGAACATCATCATGGAAGACAGAGGGTTGGCTTTGCCATGGGGTGAGGGAGACTCATTGCCTCAAAAAATGTCAACGTTGGAAGGGCCCTTTACAGGTCATTGGATATTCCCCTGCAGTTGGGGAAACTGAGAGCTAGAGAAAAGGAAGTGACTTTCTGGAGGTCCCATAAGTGGTAGGTTTCAAAACCTACACTTGAATCCACTTCTTCTAAACTCCCAGGCCACTCTACACAAGGGAGGGGGACCAGGTTTAAATCAGGCCTTTGGGATATACCTGGATTCAACAATCCAAGCAAAGTCACAGACCGGAGAACGTAGGTTGTCAGAGGTGGAGTAGGAATGGCAGAGATACGAGGGCCCTTGGAACACAGAATGTCCAAGATGAACACAAGGCAGTAATATTCTATGCTCAAAAGGTAACCAGGGCTGGGGGGAAGGGATGTGCTGAAAACCTTTACAAATGCTCTCAAAGGCTGAAGAATAGTTGAGTGGAAGGAAGTGAATAGTCCAATTGACCTGTTTGTCTTCCACAGTGCTGTTACACAGTAAGAGGGTTTAATGGTTCTAAGACTAGTCAGCAAGCATTTATGAATGAGGGCACAGTTTTCTCCTAGGCGTGATGTGGAAGAGAAAAGGGAAATTAGAAACATAACCCAGGATAGACAAACGTTCTCTTTTCCTTACATAGTTTGTGCCTTTGAGGAGTACCTGATCTCAAGGAAAAACATGAGCCAGACCTTTCAGGAGACACCAGTGTAAAGAAGAAACAGGAGAGAGAGAGGAGGAGGAGGAGGAAGAAGAGGAGGAGGAGGAGGAGAGGAGGAGGAGGAGGAGAGGAGGAGGAGGAGGAGAGGAGGAGGAGAAGGAGGAGGAGGAGAAGGAGGAGGAGGAGAAGGAGGAGGAGAAGAAGAAGAAGAAGAAGAAGAAGAAGAAGAAGAAGAAGAAGAAGAAGAAGAAGAAGAAGAAGAAGAAGAAGAAGAAGAAGAAGAAGAAGAAGGAGGAGGAGGAGGAGGAAGAGGAGGAGGAGGAGGAGGAGGAGGAGGAGGAGAGAGGAGAGGAGAGGAGAGATAAACAGATCCAGAACGTGGGATATTTAAGAAAAGAGTCTAACTTACATTCCCATACTCTTTTTCATCACTCATTCTCCACCACACCATCCTATGTTCCAGTCTAACAAGATTGCAAATCTCTCCCTTTGAGAGAAATTTGTTCCTCTCCCTCATTATAGGTAAATATCTCCTTTTTTACAGATCTTTTGAGAAGCAGTCCAAGGTAGTTTATATAACCAGCCCACTTTCCTAGAAGAAGATAGAAGACAAAAAAGCAATAGAGAGAAGCAGGAATGTACCTCTAAACCTCCACTGAGTGGTGCTATGATGAGTAAAAGGCATTCATAATCCTGAAGGAACTACAAGATTACCAATGGCCTGTTGGATGTGGCTTGGCTTCAGGAGATAGGGCCTGTGACTATAGATTCTGGATACTATAAGACTGTAGAGAAGAAGCATGGAGGATGGGAGGGTGACAAGGAAAAAGCATGGTAATAATAGGAATAATAATAGCTAATGTTAATAGAGCACTTACTATGTGCCAAGCACTGTGCTAAGCACTTTACAATTATTATCTCATTTGGTACATGTGGTATTTGTGGTAGTAAAGATAAATGTAAAGTCTTATACTTGGGATCAAAAAATCATCTCCCCAAGGACAAGGTCAGAGATCTGCAGATTAACTTCTTCCCCTCTTGTTCACCTACTTTCCATCTCTTACCCGGGGAATAGTAAATAAACCAATAGTTACTGGAAAAAGTATGACAATTTACTGTCCTATGACTCCACTCAAAAACTCTGTTATTGCTTAGAATAAATCTGGCCACCACCCCCCTGATACTTGTTTATTTATCTAGTAAACTAGGCTGTCCTTGAGGTCATATCCTCCCTTGCTTTTGCATCCCTCCACACAGTAACTAACACAGCGGCCTATGGCAGGAACTGGAACTAGAAATTCCCAGTATAGGGGGTTCTTCACTGGGGAAACTGTCTTAAGGAGTTACCAAGAGGAGAGGAATCAGTCTCCAGCAAGTGTAGCCCAAACCAGGTTAAGATGCAGTTGGAAAATGTTTAACAAAATAAAAATATAAAACAACAGAAAGTCATATGAATTAATGGTTTTCTAAGTCAATAAGCTGTAGAGATCTGTTTCTGAGTCAGAAACCACTGGCTGTGGGCACTTACAGTGCAACAACAGATTTGCTCAGCGTTGCAGCAGGTGGAAGACTTGAACCCAGGCCTTCCTGACAGAGAGGGGCCCTGGCTACATCTCTCTACCTGATACACAGTAGATACTTAACAAATGCTGACTGACTGATTAATTAAGAAGGTGATGATCCAAGTGTGTTTTGCCCTTCTCAGACCTCATATGGAATTTGTTCTAGGAGTCACATTTTAAGAATGCTATTGACTCACTGGTCCTGAAGTCAGGAGGACCCAAGTTCAAGTCTAGCCTCGGACAATTACTAGCTGTGTGACCCTGGTCAAGTCACTTAACCCCAATTGCCTACAGAAAATAAAAAGAATGATATTGACCAGCTGGAGTGCATGAAGAAGAAGGCAACCAGAATTGTAAACAGCTTCAAAAAGTACCAGGTGAGAGTCAGTCAAAGGAAATGGGGATGTTTAGACTGTAGACGACTATGGGGGGTTGGGAGACAGGACAGCTTTCCTTCCCCAAATATGTTAAGGGCTGCCATGTGAAAGAGAATTAGGTTCATTTTGCTTGGCCCTAGAGGGTAGAATTAAAATCAATTTGCAAAGAGGTATATTTAGGTTGGATGTAAGGAAAAACTTCCTAACATTAAAGCTGTCCCAAAGTGGAATGGATAGACTTGGGAAGTAGTAGGTTCTTCTTCAATAAAAGGCTTCAAAGGGTGGAAGACTATTTGGTCCTTGTTCAAGTAGTATAAGCTGGACTAGAGATGAGTCTTTCGATTCTGAAATTCTGTAATTTATAGAATCTCAAAGATGGCAGGGCCACCAAAGTCATCTGGTCCAACCTCTGCCCAATACAAATTTAACTGATGACGTCACTATCTTCCAAGATGATACGTTTCATTTTCAGATAGCTCTGTGTTGGGGTCCTTACCACCCCAAATCCCAGGCCTTTGTCCAGCAAAGGCCTGATCTCATGAACAATGAATGAGGCGGGAGGCAAGAAGGTGAGAAACTCCGTTTTATTCAGGTTAGTATCAAACTTTTATATCTTTGGTTACGTAAGCACTAGGGCCGCCCTGGTTCCTCCTACTCTCATCCCCTTTCCTTTCCGTGCTCTCCCCGTGATTCCCTTGTGCTCAGGCAAGTCTGTACAAAGACCCGGAACTGCCACGTTGCCAACAAGGGCAAGACCCTTCCTCCTGACTCCATCTTGTTCCACCCTTACCTCAGAGCCCTGAGTTTACCTCAGCAGGCCCTGGGTGCGGAAGTCCAAAGAGGGCAGGAGTCAGCTCTAACTCTCCCTGTTACAGCTCTAATCATTATAGGGGAAGCATGACAGGGAATGGAAAGCTGGCCTTGGAGCCAGGTCAACCTGTGACGCATACTGGTAGTGTGACCTTGGGCAAATGTTGGTAACTCTTTAAGTCTAGAGTCCAAAGGGAGATAATGTAGATAATGTGCTGACATTAGCATGACAGAATGACATGAAGACAGAAGAATTTCTTTAATGGGCCCTTTCTAAATCAACGAAATCAAAAGCTCAGTTCCTAATTGTTAAGATTTTCCTTATATTAAATAGCATTTTGCAAGATTTTGTTATTTTATTGGTAAAATTGTAAATTAGCCAAGATACTATAGGTTGCTTCTAATTTTAATTTATTCATAATTTTAATTATAATTAATAGAATGATTAATTATAATAACTAGTATAATTAACTTATTGTTTTAATTATAATTTTAACAAGTTTAATTAAAATTATAATAAATTTATAACATATTGGTTAATATACAATTTCTCACCAGACAATTTTCTATACCAGTACCAGTGACATTACAGGTCCTGTACCTGCCCTCTGAAAGTGAAAAATAACGAATATAGGAGGGGCTGTAGGAAAACAGGCACGTTAATACACTGTTGGAATACCTATGATTTAGTCTTGCCATTCTGAAAATCAATTTGGTACTATGCCTAAAAGGCACTATATTGTAAATTACTTTGAGCCAGCAATATTACTAGGGGGCTGAAGGCATAAAGGGATCAAAGAGAAAAAAAAGGAACCAAATATTAAAAAAAAAAATTATAGGAGCTCTTTTTGTGTGGGCAGCTAGGTGGTGTAGTAGAGATAGTTATGGCCATAGTGTCAGGAAGACCTGAGTTCAAATCTAGCTTCATACACTTATTAGCTGTGTAACCTTGGGCAGTTAATTTGCCTCAGTTCCTTCAACAGTAAGATGGCGATAAAGTAGCACCTACTTCCTTGGGTAGTGATGAGGATTAAGTGATATACTATGTATAATGTGCTTAGCACAGTGCCTGGCACATAGTAGGGACTATATAGATGTTAGCTGTTATTATTAACTAAGGGAATTTCCACCTGTTGAGAAATAACAAACTTTATGTATAAATAAAAAAGAATATTTTTGTACTATAAGAAATGAAAAGATGGTTTTAGAGGAGATTAAGAATACTTATGTAAACTGATGCGGAATAAAATGAACAAAATTAGGAGGGCAATTTATGCAATGCCAACAACATTGTACCGAAAACCAGCTTTGAGAGACTTTAGAACACTACTCCCTGAAGTGACCAATCATGACTCCGCAGCACTGACGAAGAAGCATGCCACCACCTCCTGAGAATAAGATAGCTGATGGACTCTAGGTGGAGAATGAGTCCTACATTTTTGTGCATGTGGCTATCGTGGGATTTGTCTTGCTTCACTGTGCATATTTGTTACAAGGGTTTTCTTTTTCTTTTTTTCCCTTTCTTATTGGGGTGGTAGGGAGGAGGAAGGAAAGAAAGTGTCAAAAGAAAATGCTTTTTAACTGGAAAAAAAAAGAAAGTAAACTACAAAGCAGGCAGCTAGGTGGCACAGTGGACAGAGCACCGGGTTTGGAATCAGCCAAAAGGGAAGGACCTGGGCATGATCAGTTTGTTGGTTAGGCTAGCAGTAACCAAGAGCCAGCTAGGTGGCACAGATAGATAGGGTGCTGGGCCTGGAGTCAGGAAGATCTGAGTTCAAATCCAGCCTCAGACACCTACTAGCTGTGTGACCCTGGGCAAGTCACTCTTGTTTGCCTTGGTTTCCTTATCTATAAAATGAGCTGGAGAAGGAAATGACAAACCACTCCAGTATCTTTGCCAAAAAGACTCTAAAAGGGGTCATGAAGTGTAGGACATGACTGCAACAACTGACCAACAATAAACTATAAAGCCCTTTAGAAATGAAAGCCAAAGGAAAAAATGTCCCACCTACACCAAAATATTTATAGCAGCATATTTAAAAGTACAAAGACCTCGAGATAAGGTAGATTTTCATCCATCAGGATTCGGCTAACACATTGTGGTACATGAGTATAATGGAATGTTACTGCACCTTAAGAAAAGATGAGTGTGAAGAATTCAGAGAAGCTTGAGGAGATTTCGATCAGTCAACAAACATCTATTTATATAAGGTCCCTATCTCATGCCAGGCAGGTACTGTGCTAGGCCTTGGGGACAGAAATCTCTCAGGGAGCTGGCAGTCCACAGGGAGAAAGAGAAACAAGTATGCATACAGAGTGTCCCAAAAGTCTTGGTGTAGTTTTAATCTCAGCGCCATCATCAGATCAGTCTCCATTCCACACACCCCGGCCCCTCTCTCGCCTTCAACTTTTCAGCTCCCTTTTGTCTGTTGTTTTCCTCCATTCTAATGTAAGCTCCTTGAGGGCAGGAATTTGTGTGCCCAAGCACTTAGCACAGTGCCTGGCATACAGTAAGAGATTAATAAATACCGTTACCTATCTACCTCCTTACCTGAATTGTTTTTTTCCCTTTTCTTTCCTGTTTGTTCTCTACTTCAAGGGATGATTCTCTGAGTGGGGAAAAGAAGAGAGATATATTTTGAAATGAAGGTAATGTAAACACAAAAGGCATAAAAAGTATCTAAAAAGAAATTAGAGCTAGTCATTCTTTCTACTGAGAGGCTGCCAGTTAGAGTGGATAAAGAAATAGAGAACTTCCTTGAGCCAAGACAGGACCTGGGTTCAAGTCCTGCCTCTGATCCATCCTCACTGTGTGACCTTGGCCAAGTCATTTAACTTGTTCTCAATGCTCTAGATACCTCCCTAAGTCACAAAGAAGGGGCCAGCCTGCATTGGTGGAGTTTCCTCATGGGTGAGTTCCCTCTATTAATGAAAGCACAAGCAACTTCTGTGACATAATTTTACCTTTCTGAACCTGTTTCCTCATCTGTATAATGCAAAGATTTGTATGGTAGAAAGAACACTGGAGTGAGAGGGACTGGATCCTATCCCCAGTGCCTTGCACACAGTAGGTAGATATCTACTTGCACACAGTAGGTAAAACCCTAAGCATCTGTTGAAGTGAACTGGCCATGAGACAAGCCCTAGCTCTAACACTTATCAGCTGGGGCGCTGCTGGCAAGTCCCTTACCCACGCTGGGTCTCTTGTCAAAGAAAGGTCCAGAATCACACACAGGACTGTTCTCAAAGATACACCATATAACCTTCAGCTGCCCAGCATGGGGAGCTGTGATGGTCCAGTGTAGAGAGCGCTGGGCCTGGAGTCAGGAACGGGAGAAAGGGAACAAGCATTTATTAAGTGCTTTCTATGTTCCAGGCACTGTGCTAAGCCCTTATTAGACATTTACTGCGTGACCCTAGACAAGTCCCTACCCTCTCTCAGCCTCAGTTTCCTCATCTATAGAACAGGGATAACAATAACACCTACTTCCCAGGGTTATTGTAGGGAGAAAATAAGATAATACAGGGAAAGCATTTAGTTTATCCTGTATATAGTTTGCTTTGTTTTGTACATGTTGGTATGCACCTTCTCTCCCAGGACCTTGTAAACTTCTTACCCGTCTTTTTTGCCTCTTTTTGCTTTCTCAGCATTTACTTAGCACGGTTTCTGGTATATAGTAGGTGTTTAATAAATGTTTATTGATTGTTTGATTTATTGATTGGTTCTTTGTGAATAAGAGAGACAGAGGGGGAAACAGTGGCCACAATAGTCTCTTATCCCTATTTTACAGCTCGCCAGGAAGCTTCCCTCATCCTGTAGAACATGTCCTGTGTCCAGGCTCCCAGAAACCCTAAGTCAGGGAGGGTCAAACATCTAGGTGTACTCAGGTCACCATTCCTAGGGCCACAGCAGAATGGCCTGGGCCCTCCTGCTAAAAGGTCAGCTATAAAGAGATAGTCAAGGGGAAGCTAGGCAGCGCAGTGAATAGAGCACTGACCCTAGAGTCAGGAGGACCTGAGTTCAAATGCTGCCTCAGACACTTGACGTACTTACTAGCTGTGACCTTGGGCACTTAACCCCAATTGTCCTGCCTTCCCCCATCAAAAAAAAAAAAAAGAGATGGTCACCAGAACTGAAAAACAGAAACAATCCAGCAAGTGGTCTTTCCTTGTTGTTCTCCTGGCTGCCAGCCTAGGGTCTCAATATAGTAAATCCTAACCCACTGTGGTCTCTCCAGACTCTGGGATCTTCCTCTTCTCTGTCTCTAAAATTAAGAATAATAGTTAAGAATAATGATGATTCTAGGATTATTAGACAATGAACTATCATTGGATCTATTCATGCAAATGCTAGAAGGTCAACTGTTGAGGATTCCGGAACAGGGGCTCCGATGTTGAGTAAGGATTTGACCAGATGCTTCCGATTCAAAGATGCCATCAGTTGGAAGGGAGGAAGAAAAGAAAGAAAGAAGAAGCAGAAGAGGAGGAGGAGGAGGAAGGGAAAAAAGGAGGAAAGAAGAAGGAAAGAGGGAGGGAAGAAAGAAAGGAAGAAGGGAAATTTTACCAAGTATATATTATTATTAAATATTATTTCATATGGAAACCCTGGGAGGTAGGCAGGCAAGGGTTTGTTGTACCCATTCAACAGAAGAGGAAACTGAGACAGAAAAGTGGGCATTAAGTTGCCCAAAATCACACAGCAACGAACTCAGGTCACAAAACATCTGATCCAGCGCAAACAGCCCTGGGTCTGGGAGGGAAGGGATTTAGGTTTTCTCCCTGGCTCTGCCACTGAGTCCTAGAGGCAAGCTGGTGGTGCAGTGGGTAGAACACTGGTCCTGGAGTCAGGAGGACCAGAGTTCAAATCCAGCCTCAGATGCTTACTAGCTATCCTATCCTGGGCAAGTCACTTAACCTTTGCCTCAGTTTCCTTATCTGTCAAATGTGAATAATAACAGCTCCTATCTCCTAGGGTTGTTGTGAGGATCTAAATGAGATAATTTTGCTAAGGCACTTAGCATAGGGCCTGGCACATAGTAGATGCTATAAAAATGATGATGATGATGATGCAACCTGGAACAAGTCTCAGAGAATCTCAGATTTGGAAGGGGGGGGGTTGTTTTATTTTACTTTTGTCTTTGCATCCCCAGTAGATGCTTAATAAATACACAGTATTTATTTTAAAAAAAAAACGTAGTAGATGCTTAATAGATGCTCATTGACTAACTGATCTTAGGGGGCCATCTAGCTTGACCCTTTCTTGAACAAAGGACTGTGAATCTCATCTATAATATATTTGATAAATGGTCCTTCCTCCCCATCCCAAGTCTTACTTGTTCCTGTCTTCAAAGGGGAGACATTGGGACATAGCCCATAGAGTTCCAAACTTGGGATAAGAAAGATCTGTATTCAAAACCTCCATCAGATACTTGCTAGTTAAATGAGCCTAGGGAAATTACCTGACCATTTGGAGCCCTTAATTTCCTCATCTAAATAGAATAAATAGGACTTACCTCACAGGGTTGTTGTGAGGACCAAATCTGATGAGATTTTGTACTTACATATATACATCTGTGTCTATGTGTGTGTGTCTGTCTTTGCAAATTTGACAATGCAATATAAATGTCGGCTACCTTCGTCATCTCATTCCTATGAGAAAGTGGAGGGGAAAACATTTTTTAACATATCAAGGGACTAAACCCATGTGAGGTCAGTTGCTATTATCAGTACAGCACAATGCTTTTCCAACTACATTTCACTCTGGGTGTTCAAAACAAAGGATTTCTCTTCCCTTCATGTCCAGCTTGGGAGGAGGGGACCAATGCCTTCAGGAAGCTTTCTTTATCACCACCACTCCCTCCAGCTTCCTTACACACTGAAAATAATTCCCTTCTCCTAGAGTCCTTCAGGTTTTTGCATGGACCTCTCCTTTGCAATCATCAGATTTTAATGCATGCTACAACTATTCGAGTAAATGGCTTATCTTTCCTACTAGGCTGTTCCTTGGAGGCAAATGCTATCATATTTTGTATCTTTCTGTCCCCAATCCTAAAAACAGGGCCCTGTACACAGTAAGCACTGTTTGTCAATCAACAAGGTTTTATTATGTTTCCTAGATGCTGGGTCCTCATAGCCCATAGTAAGCACTTAATAAATGCTTACTGACTTGTTCCCCGTATCTACTTTTTATCTCTCTGACCCTCTCTTTCTCACCTCTCTGACTGTCTGCCTCTCCCCTTCTCTGTCTCTGCTTTTTTTTGTCTTTCTCTGCCTCTGTCTCTTTCTCCTTCTAGGTATGTCCCTAAATGCGCTCCCCCCCCCCATCTTTTTCTCATCTCTCTTTCTCTCTCCTCCTCCTTTTCTCTCTCCTCTTTCCCATCCTCCCTCCTTCTCTCTCTCCTTGCCCCCCCATCTCTCTAATTCTAGCCCTTTTTCACTTTCTCTCTGAGTGATCCTGCCTTTTGCCCCTTACAGGGTCGCTCCTCAGTGTTGGCATGTAGATAGTTTCTTGCAGAAACCTGCCTGAGGATGCTTATTTCTCTTTGCAGATTGAAGGTTTCATGAAGGAGAAGATTATATACCCCTCAGAGGTGGGGAAAAGGAGCCCCCATCTGGGGCGGGGGGGACACACAATAGATTCTAAATATGCCACAGTGTGGGCACACACACACACACACAATACGGTGAGAGGGCACCCAGGACAGATAGTAGAATGTATTAGGTCTATCCAGGAAGGCTTCCTAAGGAAAAGGCTGAGAGTGAGGGAATTCTATAACAGCTGTGAGAAAGCTGTATACCACCACTATAGGTTGCTCAGATACAAAGACTAGCTGAGGCAAGGCCAGACTCAAGCCATCTCTCAGCTGATCCTTCCCCTCATGTCAAGTCAGGCTCAAACACTGCCAAATGCAAGAATACCAGCACGTGCTCTCCTGGACACATAGCCCGTCTCACCAGAGAGCACTGTGTAGATGCAGGTAAGAAATTGCTCCCTGGTAGCAAGGCAGGAGGACTCTGAAACCACAGAACATGTGGGAAGAGCATGGTTGAAGAAAGAAATGGACTCAAAAGTCAGAAGATCTTAGTTCTAACCTTCTGTGTGACCTCTGGCCCTCTCTGGGCCCCAGTGGCCTCATCTGGAAAATGATGAGGCTCTAAGAGCACCTTCCATTTCTAAAGTCTACGGCCTCATGACTTGGAAGAATCAGTCAGCCAGTGAACATTTCTTAAGCATTTACTATGCATTAGTAATACAAAAAGAAGGGCAAAAAATGGTCCCTGCCCTCAAGAAGCTTCAATCTAATGTAAATAAATAGGTTATAAAAGATCCATATGGAGTAGATGGGAGGAAGGTAATATCAAAAGAGAAGGCTCTAGCATCTGAAGGTAATGGCGGGGGGTGGGTGGGAGGCAATCAACTGAACTGAATCTTGAAGGAAGCTAGAGATTGTCAGATGCAGGAGGAAGGAGGGACAGCCAGGACAAAAGTATAGAGATAGGACACAGAGAGTTGTATGTGAAGAACGGTGAGTAAGCCAATATGACTGAATCATAGAGCATATGTATGGGAGTAATACATAAGACTGGAAAGGTTAGGAAGGGGCCGGTTTAGGAAGAGCTTTGAATGCCAAAGAAAGGATTTTATTACATTTGATCCTGGAGATAACTGGGCTGGCAAAGTGTATTGAGTAAGAAGAGAGTGATGACCTAGTTAGAACTTGCTGTAGGAAGATTACTTTTGTAGCTGAATGTGGGATGGATTGGAGTGGGGAGAGACTGGAGGCAAGGAGGTCAACCAGAAGGCTACTGGAATAGTCTGGGCAAGAGGTGGTCAGGGCTTTTGCCAGGGCAGTAGTTGTGTAAATGGAGAGAAGAGCACATAAACACGAGATGTTGCGAACATAAAGCTGACAAGATTTGGCAACGGATTGGGTATGCGGGATGTGGGAGAGTGAGGAGACACTGAGGTTTTGAGTCTGGGTCACTGGGAGGGTAGCAGTACCATAAATAGTAAACTGGAACTGGAGAAAGAGGAAATTGGGAAATCTTCTCACTCAACCCTGACTTTGCATCACCCTCCTTCCTCCCCCATCTTCCCCATGGGCTACACCTTCACAGGCAACATCAAGTCCTATGAGGCCAGTCAGGCTTCAAACCCTGGTAACATTGGCCAGAAACACCCATGGACCTGCAGCTACACAGACTTGTGCAACTCAGCGAATACTCAGCCAGGTGCAGGCCTTAGCCTGGCCACAGGACTCTCCTCTGGGCCACCTGTCTGCTCATCTGAACTCTTTCTCTTCCTTTTCCTACTCATGTCAACTGCCTTTGGCCTTGGTCCAACTCCAAGCTTCTGAGATGCTTGGGGAAATTTCAACAGAAGAAATCAGAGAGCAGAGTTAACAGAGAAGTCAAGTCATAGAGTCTCCCTAGAAAAGAATGTCCTTGTCCGGGCTTCCCTAAGACTCCGAGTCAGGCAGAAATCATAGGATCACCTAATGAGGCAGAGGCAGGAACGATTGGAAGGGGATGGTGGTAGGGGGTCCTGGGGAGACACATTCTGGCTAAGAAATGTCCCACAATTAGAGAGGCTTCCTAGGAATGGATGGAAGGAACTCTACTTGGAGCCACTCTCAGGGAGTACTAAAAGGGATTTCTTCTCAGACTGGACTAGAGCCTCATCTCTGTCTTTCTCTTGCCATCTTCCCTCACACCCCCTCACCCCATCCCTCTCTTCTTCTCTATTCTTCCTTCTCTGTGTCTTTCTCCCCACCTTGCTGCATCTCTTTCTCTGTTCCCAACCTTGTTTATCATTATTACAACAATTACTAATAGTAGTTGGCATTTCTATAGTATTTTAAGGTTTGTAAAGCACACTATATACATTTATCTCTAATCCTCACAGTTGCAAGAATCAGACTATAAGAATCTTGGGCCAGGGGCTTCCCAAGAGCAGGGCCAGGCCTTTTCCTTTGACTCTAGGCATTGAGTGTTTTAGGTTCCCCAGTGTCTCCCAACTTCTCACCTCATTCCTCTTCAATCTGCTCACACAACCGCCATCCGAGTCCATTACCCCTCCCCTAGACCACTGCCACAATCTCTTAACTGGTTTTCCTCCTTTGATAATGTTCTCCTCTCTAATCTATCCTTCACCCAGCTGTCACATCAATATTCCAAGACACAGGGTTTTCCAATCACTCCCCTGCTCCATAACTTTCAGTTTCTTCTTACTGACCCTAAAACAGGGATCCTTCCCCTTTTCTGTGTTATGAACCCCTTTGGCAGTCAGGTGAAATCTCTGGATTCCTTCTCCGAATAAGCATTTTAAATGCATAAATTAAAATACATAGAATTTCAAAGGAAACCAATTATAATGAAATAGTTACAAAAACTTTTTTTAAGTTCATAGACTCTAGGTTATGGGTGCCTTCTCTCAGATAAAATACAATCCACAGCCTAGCACTGAAAACCCTCCATGAATTGGCTCTCACCTCCCTTTCCAGACGTATTTTCTATTACTCCCCTCTCTGTGCTTTTTCTATTCCAGTCACACTGATCTACCTTATTCCCTGGACTTGACACTATCTCACCTCCATGCCTTGGCACAGGTTGCCCTCCAGGGACATAATACACTGCCCTCTCTCTTCTACATAAATGCCCAGTTTCCTGAAAGGCTCAGCTCAGGTACCGACTCCCAAGGGAAGGCTTTCCTCATCCCTTCAGTTAGTAAAGCTCTCTTTCTCTGTCTCCAGATTATTCATTTATCTGTATTCATTCTCATGCCTCCCCCCAAATTATCAATTCTCTGAACACAGGGACTGCTTTCTTGTTCTCTTTATTTGTCTACTCCCTACCTTGATACCTGGTACAAAATAAGGGATTCTGATCCCGCAAGCATTTATTAAGTATCTACTTTGTTTAAGATTTTGTGCTAATTGCAGGAGATGCAAAGTCAAAACAAATGAATAAATGTATGTTTAATTGACTTCAATTGAATTAAATCGATGGGAAAAGGGACTTGCACAAGGTCATAAAGAAAAATGGCGGTGAGCTGGGACTAGAATCCAGATCTCTATATCCCAGTTCAGGGTTCTATAAGGCTGTCCTTCCATTTCTCTATTTCTTTTTGTTGGTTTGTTTTTGAGGCATTTGGGGTTAAGTGACTTGCCCAAGATCACACATCATTTCTCTATTTCCAAACGAGGGGCCCACCTAGGCAGAGAAGGCTCAAGAAGTGGGAAAGATTTTGCCCCTGACAGATTAATAAGGAGTTTATGGATCATTTCTGCCCTTAAAGAGCTTGGGGCTAGGATCTCAAGGGTGATGGAGTGAGGGATCTTCGGGAAGAGGTGTCCCATGGTCTGGGAGTGGGAAGAAGGTTGTTGGGGGCCTTGTCATGGACAATTTTACTCAGTCATCAGCTCCAGCTGCCTGCTATTCCAAAGGTTTGATCCTGCCTCCAGAGGGCTGAGCTTAGAGGACAAGAATCAGAACCCTAAGGAAATAGGGAAGCTGGGCCAAAAAGAAATTAGGCAATAGTTTGAATGACCACCGGGATCTTCAGTAGTTGTATTCCATCTTCCTTCCCAAATATTCTCTCTCTCTCTCTCTCTCTCTCTCTCTCTCTCTCTCTCTCTCTCTCTCTCTCTCTCTCTCCCTCCCTCTCCCACTCTCTCCCTCTCCCCTCTTCCCCCTCTCCCTCCTCTCCCTCTCCCCCTCCCCCTCCCCCTCTCCGTTACACCCTCCGTCTCTCCCCCCTCTCTCTCTTGGTGCATGTGTAAAGCCAAGAATTCTAGAATCTCAGAGTCAGAAAGAGCCAGCTCTAAGTCACCCTGCTTAGAGTCAGAAGACCTGGCTTCATTTGACAAATATATTTTTCATTTGAGAATTTTTTCCCTGGGGTCTTGTTCCTGTCATTCACCAGCTGGGTGACTTTCCACCACTCATTTCCCTTTCCTAAGTCTTAATTTTCTCTTCTGTCAAATGAGGGGGTTGGACCAGACAACCACTAGGATCTCTTCCCATTCCAAGCTAATGTCCAGCCCTTTGTCCAGTGCGTGGAACATGATAAGCACTTAATAAATATTTATTAATCGATCTATCCCAATCCTCCACCCCATGAAAGGATCTACAGCATCCCTGACAGGGTGTCTATCACTTTCAGTGATAGATAGCTCACCCCCTCTTGAAGCACTCCATTCCTAAAGAGATGAACTTTAAGGAGATCAGGCTGGCAAAGAAGGGAGACATGGTCCCCCTTAGGAATGTGTCCATGTGTGTCAGGTTTTTTTGGAGGGGGAGTAGGGTTCCTGAGGGTGTCTGCCCTCCCAGAGATACCTCAGAATCTTAGAGTAGTTCTCAGAGAACATTTTCTCCTAATGTCCTCAGGGTTCCCAAGGTTGGATCTAAAAACTACCTTCTCTCTTATAGTTATCTATCACCTGTTCTCCTCTGGGGATTTTCTCTTTCCAGGTCCCACGGAAATGACCCCGAGCGAATCCGACTTCCCTATGAGGTTTTCAAATAGGCTTTGACTGCTCCTAACTGTAATAATGTACCAACTCCTATCTGCATCCCAATAATAAATCAAGGGAATTTACAAATATAAAAATTTCAAGTCTCAATAAAAGAAAAACAATTGCATAGGGTAAGTCTCTTGTAAATGAATGGCCTTACAGTGGGCACTTACTACTGAATCATTTGAATTCACAAAATCAGACGATGATAACATTCTTTGATTCTGTGGATTCAAATCGTTCAGCTCCAACATTCTGCAATTTTATAGATTCAAACTAATCAATTCAACAACCACTTATTAATTACCCACCAAGTACAAAGTACCCTACTAGCTGGGTGCTGGGGATTCAAGGGAAAATTGAAAACAGTCACTGCCCTCAAGGAGTTTATATTCTATTGGTCGTATACTACAGCCACTCAGAAGGTCTAGTTGAAATTAGATGACATCAGTTCACAGGGGATCAAATTTCTTGGCTTTGTAAGAGATGAACTTTGCTTTTGTTTCCAGAGAAAGTGTCATGTGCCAAATAATAATGTTGATTAGCACTTAACAAGGATGTGGGTGCCCAAATAACTGTAGGCGAACCACGCCTTCCTGGTACTTTAGATACAATCTTTATCTTCAAAGGCCAGAGAAGAATTTTATTACTCTTCTTATGTTAATGGTAAAGGAAGCTTGAAACTTCTTGGATAGGTCCCTTATCAATTGGGGGATTCCTTTGTAGAACCTAAATGTAAACAGAAGTGGAGACCCAGGTATGGGGGGGGCGGGGTCCCTAGGTCTTTTTCAGATTGTGAACTGGGAAGTGTACCTAACCAATGAGAGGCAGACGGGAAATTCAAATAATATAAAAAAAGCTGGCATTTGTCTGAACAAGCTGTACTCTCCATATGGGAGGTACCCATTCCCTAGGAATGTGGAATAATTGGCTGAGTCCCCTGTACTCCACTAGAGAGCTACCCATTTATTCAGAAAGCATAAATGTAAGATATAATGAAAACCTTCCTGGCTTTCCAACGAGTATTGTTTATTCCTAGACTAAGTATGTTTCTCACAGCTTTCTGCAGCAATGTTTCGCTACTCATGAGATGTGTAGGAACATAGACAGGCAAGATTCAGGTTTGGGTTCATCGAGGCATGAAATAAGGGGCAAAGGATATGCAAAAGTAGAGGCTATTGTATAACTGAACTGTTTAGCCAGAGTCAAGACTAAGAGAGAAGAAAATAAGACCAGAGTATAGATGGCAGAGTGGAGGACCAAGGAAGGGTGGTGTTGCTGGATTCACAGGGAGTATAAAAGTCAGTTTTGGATGAAGAAGGCAAAGGTATTGATGGAAGGCCTGGAGGCTAGAGGTAGGAACGTCAAGAGGAAGGGTAATAATGGGTGATGTTGTGGTCATTCATGTTATGGATGGAGAAGCAGAGATTCAGAGAAGAGAAGGGACACATATCAGAGCTGGAACTCATGCCTCAAGTGGAATTTCCTCTACAACACTCCTGGAACAAGTCATCCAGGCCCTGCTTGAAAAGCTCCATTGACAACTTGTAATTTTAAGTAACTTTAACTGTAATTTTTTTTTCTTATATCAAGACTATTATTTAAGAAAAATCAAGATTTTTCCAAAATCTGCCACCCTGAAACTCATCTACTTCTGCTGGTTCTAACCCAAACTCCCACCCCAGGGGCCAGTCAAGAACAAATTTAATTAATCCCTCTTCCAACTCACAGCTCCTTGATAAATATTAGGTGAATAAACTGAGGCCTAGACAGAAGTAACTTGCCCAGAGTCACATAGCAAGTCAATGTGGAGCCTAAAATAAAACCCAGGGATCCTGACCGAGCCAGCTAGGTGGCACAGTGGATAGAGCCCTGGGCCTGGAGTCAGGAAGACTCATCTTCATGAGTTCAAGTCTGGCCTCAGACACTTACTGGCTATGAGACTCTGGGCAAGTCACTTAACCCTGTTTGCCTCAGTTTTCTCATCTGTTAAATGAGCTGGAGAAGGAACTGGCAAAACCACTCCAATATCTCTGCCAAGAAAACCCCAAATGGGGTAACAAGGAGTGGGCCATGACTGAACAACCTCCTGACTCCAACCTAGACTCTTCTTAAAATATACAGTTCTCATCATACCATTCCTGTATTAAACACCAGACTAGAGAGAATTCCACTAACCCAGGAACCCCACCCCCTGGGGAAACCAAGGTAGGCTGTGCCAAGCGAAGGATAAGGGCTGCTGACATTTACATAGATTTTAAGGTTTACAAAGCAATTTGCATATGTCACCCTACTTGTCCGGTAGAAGGTATTATTTTATAACTATTTTATAAGACAACTGAGGTTTTGAGAGGTTGGCTGATTTGCTCAAGGTCACAGGGACAGAAAGTGTCTGTGGCACTATCTTTCAGACTCCAAGTCCCCTTCCTTGCCATATTGAAAAAGGAGGGTATAGGATTTAGAGCTGCTTGTGGGACCTTCAAGATTCTCCAGTCCAGGAGTTCTGAACCTTTTTTGTGCCATGGACCCCTTTGGCAGTCTGACGTGGACTGCTGTGAGTTTCTGCATCCTTCGTATTTGAAGGAAATGCTAATTTAAAGTAAAGGGTGATTAAAAATAAAGATGTAGCTTTTCCCCATCCCAGTGCCCTGAAATCTATCCCTGGACCGCTTAGAGGGTGTCTAGGAGCCTCAGTTAAGAACCCCCGCTCTAACCCATCATTTGCAGAGAAAACAAAGTGTGGCGAGGAAAGAGAAACCAGAGGCCAGAAGTCACGGGGTTTATTAGGAGACTAATTAGATATCGTTGTATTAGGAGCCTCGAGTCCTAGTCCAGCTTCGGCATTAACTAGCAAAAATGGATTAGACGAGCTCCAAATCTCCTTTCGGTAACAATGATGACGATAAATAGCTGCCAGAGTTCATACAGTCATCCTTAGAACAACCTGATGAGACGCTGTTTTTGTATTCCTTCATTCCTATTTATCCCCTTTTCGCAGAGAAAATAACCGAGGTTGAGAGAGGCCCAGGGTCACACAGCTAGTGGGCATCTGGGGCAGGATTCGAATTCAGGTCTTCCTGACTCCAAGTTCAGCGTTCCATCTTCTGCATGACCTTGGTGCCTCGGATATCTATAGATTTTCTGACTCTGCTAATGCATGCGGCACATCACCTTGCTACCCTCCCTAGGGAAAGCCAACATTCCCCCTGCCCCTCTGGGAGTGGTGTGCCCCCACCCTGAAATGTATAATGTATTCTGGATTCTGGGGAGAGCCTAGCTTCTGGACTGCGGCATTCTCCCGGGGCGGGGGGGAGGGGGGGAGGGGCGTGGCGAGCTCGCGCGCCCGGCACGCTGGACCAGCTGCCCAGGGCCTCAGCCTGCTGCGGCAGCATCTGACTTGCACATCCAAGAGAGGCTTGGAATATTCCTCGAGAGGCATCCGCCTGGGGGGGCCTGAAGTTCCGAGACTCGGCCGGCAGGTGGCGCCGTAGCTCTCACAGCGTTGGGTGGGAGCCTGGCAGGGACAGGACTCAGGGCCAGTGACCCCAGAGCTCTCGGGGAAAAGCGAAATCCGTCCGGGCTGGACCCGGAGGCGGGACGAACCAAGACTGGGAGGGGAGGGGGGGGTAGAGCAAGAGGAAGGGCGGAGTCACCTTGCGGGGGCCGCTCAGCCTCGCACTATCTCCCCTCGCCCGGCTTCCGCGGGTGGTTTCTCCCATGCGTCTGATTCGCTCAGCGTCTCTCTCTCGCTCCCGGTCTCTCTCCCGGTCCCCAGGCCGCGGGGGGGCCCTCGCAGCCGGCGTGCGCTCCCTCTCTCGCCGCCCGCCCGCCTTCCGATCCGTCCCCGCCCGCCGCCGGGATGCTGTGGCTGCTGGTGGCGCTGGGGCTGGCGGCCGCCTACTTCTCCCTGCTGGACGGCTGGTACCTGGTGCGCGTGCCGTTGGCCGTGCTGCGCGCCCAGCTGCTGCAGCCGCCCGTGCGCGACCTGCTGGCGGAGCAGAGCTTCGCGGGCCGCGTGCTGCCTTCCGACCTGGACCTGCTGCTGCACATGAATAACGCGCGCTACCTGCGCGAGGCCGACGTGGCGCGCGCCGCGCACCTGGCGCGCTGCGGGGTGCTCGGGGCCCTGCGCGCGCTCGGGGCGCACGCGGTGCTGGCCGCGTCGTGCGCGCGCTACCGCCGCTCGCTGCGCCTGCTGGAACCCTTCGAGGTGCGCACCCGCCTGCTGGGCTGGGACGGCCGCGCCTTCTACCTGGAGTCGCGCTTCATCAGCGGCCGCGACGGCTTCGTGTGCGCGCTGCTTCTCTTCCGCCAGCACGTGCTGGGCACCACGCCCGACCAGGTGGTACAGTACTTGTGCAAGAGGCGGGTGAGCGAGCCCCTATTCCCCGCGGGTCCGCACCCTCAGCGGAATGCCCTCCCTGGCCCTCCCGACTGCGCCGACGCCCCCTCCCCAAGAGAGCGGCCCTTGGATGGCATGCCCCAAGCAGACGTTCCTGCATGCCCCAACACCGCCCCCCACCCTCTAGAACTCTCCCCAGTGCACCCCTACATGCATCAACTCCTTGCTCCTAATCCCCCGCACCCCGCAAAGACCCCCATGGCATCCCCCAAGCAGATATCTCAGCATGTACCAACACTCCCCCCATCCTCTAGAACTCCCCCCGATGGCATCTCTAAATGCACCAACTCCCTTCTTCTAATCCCCCTGTCCCGAAAAGACATCCATGGCATCCCTCAAGCTTACACCTGCATACACCAATTATTCCCCCCTGCCCCCCCCCATGCATACCCTGCGTTGTACCCCTAGCAGCCTCGACACTGTACACAGGCATCCTGCTTCAGTTGCCTCCTGCATCCCCTTCCCCACAACCTCCTAATTCACATTCCCTGCAGTGCCCCCTGCCATCTCCTAATAGTCCAAGGCAAACCCTTTAGCAGATGGCCCTCTGGTTCTCTTGTGCCCCCACTGATGTCCTCTCTTCTCCCTTCTCATCTACTAACTCAGTGTCTGCTGCTCCCTTTGCCCAATCCAATGCCCCCCCCCCCGCCCTTTGTCCCTAATTATCCCTTCAGTTCTCCCCATCACCACCATCATCTAATTTTCATTTTAATTTACATGCCCCACATGATCCTAAAATGTTGGGCTGGGAGCTCCTCTAGAATATAAAACATAGGATGTCAGAGCTGGAAGGGACCTCAGAACATTCATTGTTGGAACTGGGAGGGCCTTAGAACACCATATCAGAGCTGGGTAAAAACTAAGAATATAGAAAGTAAGAAGGGGCGGGGGAGAACCTTAGAACACAGAATGCCAGAGCTGGGAGGACCTTGGAACACAATGTCAGAGTTGGGTAGGAACTTAGAATATAGAAAGTCAGAAGCGGGGAACCTTAGTATACATAATGTCAGAGCTGGGTAGGAACTGAACACGATGTTAGAGCTGGGATGGTCTTAGAACACGATATCAGAGTTGGGTAAGAACTTGGACTATAGAAAGTCAGAGCTGGGTGGGACTTTAGAACACAGAATGTCAGAGCAAAGAGCGACCTTGAACATATAACTTGACATTCTGGGGGCTGAGAAGGCTTTTGGAATGTAGAATATCAAATCTGGAAAGGCCCCTGGAAGGTAGAATGCCAGAGGAGGGAGGGACATTTGGCTATAGTTTTCTATTCTGGCAGCTTCTTGACTTGTCCTTAATCTTTCTTGACTACAGCCACATCCATGTCAGTTAAGTGTAATAGAATAAAGTCTAGGTTTTGGAACGTAGAATTCCAGCATGGCCTTAGAATACAGAATGTTATTAATTACCTGCTATGTTTAAAGTCTTGTGCAAGTCACTGGGAAAGAAAACATGCAAAGGATTCAGCCCTCAAAGAACTTATACTCAGTGGGGGGATTACAAAATACACTCAAATAAGAGACTAGAAGTTAATTTGAGGAGGGAGGGAGCCCTAACTTCTAAAGGGATTGGAGAAAGCTTTATGGTAGGATGGGATGGTGGCAAATGCCATAGACTTGGTGTCAAAGGGGACTCAGATTCAAGTGTTAATTATTGTTATTATTAATTATATCTCACTTCTGACTGGCAAGTTACCAAACCCCTCTGTGCCCCATCTCTATATTGACTTATATATAATTAGAATATATGATATGTTGTATATGATTCTTTACGTATATTTAAATTATATATTTTATGTATATAGTTACATTTATTTAATTCTTTGCATGGGTTGTTAGGATGGCATGAAATGACGTATGTAAAGTGTTTCTCAAACCTTAAAGAGTTTTATAATTAACTTTTATTATAGAATATAGAAAATCAGAGTTGGAAAGGACCTTAGAACCTAGAAAGTCAGAGCCAAGAGGGAGCTTAGGACATAGAAAGTCAGAGCTAGGAGGGACTTTAGAACATAGGAAGTCAGAGCTAGGAGGGACCTTAGAACATAGAAAGTCCAAGCTAGGAGGGACCTTAGAACATGGACTGTGAGGCCTGGGAGTTACTTTAGAAGGTAGACTTGACCAAGGTCACAGTGCAGCACTAGAAGCCATGTGTCCTGATTCCCCTGGGGTCCCAGGCTCTTGCCACTAATCCTGGCCCTGCTGAGGACTCACTGTGTGACCTAGGGCAGACTGTGAAGGGAGGGACTTGGATTATATAATCGCAGAATGTGAGAGCTGGAAGAAACCCCCAGGGATCCTTCCGCATCATCTCCTTATTATAATTCAACAGAAAAGCTTATGTTACTTTATATTATTTCAGTTGCTTCTCCTGTGAGGTAGATGTATTTGTGATGGGGGCCAATTTACGGATGAGAAAACTCAGCCCTCCGGAAGGGAAGGAAATGGTTTAATGAAATCCAGATAACAAGTGGTAGATCACAGGTATCCTGATTTAAGATCAGATTCTTCCTTGATATTTAAGTAATAACAGTATTTCAGGACATTTGAGTCAGATAGGTAGTTCTGAGCTTAACCTGCAGGGTCTAAGAGTGCGGAGGAGAACCAAGCCCAAAGTCAAGGAGTTTCCAGAATTAAGAGGGTCCTTAGAGATTGTCTAGTCCAACCCAGAACTGGGCACAAAGTCCCTTTATAATGTCCCAAAGTCAATATAATAATATGGAACTCAGTACTCCTCCTCCTCCTGTGGTCTGACCTAGGCCAAAGACAGTGACTATGGCCTCCCTTCTTGGGACTTCTCTGCATCTCTCAGTGCAGCACCAGCGAGCCTAATTAACCTTTTGGGCTTCTGATCCATGTAACCTTGCAGGCACCAAAGCCCAATTCTTTTTCATGTAAATGTGGCTGCTTCACCCATTCTGTTCTCCAGTTGATTTTTTTGGACCCCATTGTGGCACTTTGCATTTGTCCTAGTTGAATTCCTTCCTAATTGAAGGAATCCTAGCTTATCAGGATCTTTTCCAACCTTGGCCAGGTTGTCCAACCCATGAGCTGTCATACTTCCTAGACTTTATGTCATCTGCGCTGCTGACCTCACCTTCAGTGGCTTCATTGAAGACAAGAGATTGGACCCATTGGGAAGTCTGATGAAACCTAAGGACTCCACCTCACAATAATGTTTTAAATTTAAGGAAATGCTAAATTTCAGTTAGATGTTACTGAAAAGAAAGGTGCTTTTATTTTTCCACTGAAGCTCATGGTCCCTCCAGTGCAAGGCATTTTCATCTTGAAGCCAAAGTTTCTTCCTCTGTAAATGGGAGATAGTAATGCTTGAATGACCTGGCTTGGGCAGTTGTGAGGAAGAAACTGCTTATTAAACCTTTACCATAGGCATATGAATTTCGTTTGGTAATTATTTCCACCCTGTGTACTCCAGCACCTAAACGAGGCTCCTTAGGGACCTTAGAAAAGAGTGGGGGCAAGGAGAAGTCTAATAGGAGACACAGGAAGACCTGAGTGCAGATCTAACCTCCAGACAGGGGAGAAGACTCCTCTGGGACCCTTGAGCTGGTCCTGGAAGAGGGATCAGGAAAGCCTTCAGGTTTGGAGGTAAAGGAAGCCTTGGGTTTGTGTAGATGAGTTAGGCTGAGGTCAAGAGGACACTTGTACAAATATGAGTTTGGGGCCTGGAACGCCAGCCTGAGGGCCTCCAGCCACATGTTGTGGGGTGTTGGGAAGCAGTATCTATAGGGGTCTCAAGGTTTTGGCATGCGGAAGGGGCTCAACAGGAGCAGTTTCATTCAGGTGGTGGTGGCTGGCATTTTGTGCAGGGTACAGAGAAAGACTGGTGGTAGACATATGTCATCTGTCCTGAGCAGAGTATGGGAGTGATGAGACCCAGGCCCCCCAGGGGTGAGGCCAGGATTGTCCAGCAGCCAGATGGAGGTCATCGAGTCTGGTGTCTGGCAGAGCAGAGCTTTTTGTTTGTTATTTTTTAACTGATCAACATTTTTTAAAGTTTATTTACTTTTAATTTTCAGCATTCCTTTCTTTAAGTTTTAAATTCTTCCCCCTCTTGCGCCCAGCATAGCAGGGCTTTTTAACCTGAGTCTTGTGAACCTGGTTTTGAGAGGGCATTTTAATAACTATATTTCCATATAATTAGTTTCCTTTGTGCCCGGCCCCTAGTAGGTGTTTGATAAATATCGATTGATTGATTGTAATCCTGTGTGTTTTATTTTATGCATTTAAAAACATTCTTCTGAGAAGGGGAATGTAGGTTTCACCAGATGGCCAAAAGGGTCCATGTCACAAAAAAAGGTTAAGAATCCCTCGCATAGTCACAGAATTCATCTAAGTCCCTCCTTTTATAGATGAGTAAACTGAGTGGGGCTTACAGTGGCCAAGTGTCTTGCCCAGGGTCACAGATGGGATTTCAACTCGTCTTCTGATTCAGAATTCAGAGTACTTCTCATTGCATTCCCCTGTCTGATCCAAGTTCCCCCTGGGCCCCTCCCAGCTCTGGTGCAATGGCCAGAGCTCTGGGTCAGGAAGGATCTGGCCCCAGAGCCTAGCTGAGGGACCCCTAGGCAAGTCTTTTAACCTCTGCCTGCCCAAGTTTCCTTAACTGTAAAAAGGGGATAGACCACACCTACCTGCCAGGGTTATTGTGAGGATCACATGCAATCATTGTAAAGACCTTAGCACATTACCGAGGCACATAGTAGGTGTTTAATAAATGCTCGTCTTCACCCTCAGGAATATGATTTTTCTTAATTCTACACTATTTCTATCCCCCATGAGAGATGATAGAAAGCATGTTGAATCTGGAAATGGAGCCTCTGTTGGAATATGAGTCTTGGGCAAGTCTGCTTTATCTCTTAGATCTCAGCTCCTTATCTATAAAATGAGAGCACTGGACTGGGTGGCTTCTGAGGACCCTTCCCATTCTTAATCCTGTAATGCCATGATGCCTTCTCTGTTTGATCTCCCTGGGCTACAGAGAAAGGATGTGGGCACTAACCTCACAGGGAGAGACAGTGACTGATCATCACCTAAAATGTATGCAGCTGGGCATCCAGAGCATTGGCTTTAGAAGTCAAGAGACTTGAATGGTGGTTCTCCTGCTTACTCGCTTAAGTCCTTTGTGTGACTTAACTGCTTTGCGCGTCAGTCTTCTCGTTTATGGAAGGAAGGACCTGTTCGATGAGCTGACCTCTAGGGTCTGATGGCCTAAGCTAGACCAGGCCCAGCTGTCTACCAGTCATGTGCCAGCCACTGCACAGTTTGCTAAGATGAATGCATCTGAATGCTTTTTGATCTGGGGCAGAGAGAAGGCTGTGGACAGTTGTGACCAGGGAATAATTCCCCAAAGACAGGGAACTGGAAGAGAGCGGGTGGGATTTGGGGGATTATTCCAGGTCAAGTCAGAGAACAGACCTAATGTGTGTAGAGGCAGGAATGAGCTTGGCATGTATTGGAGATAGGGAGGTGCTCTGATCTTCATTGGCTTGTTAGTTCTAGAACTGGAAGGAACTTTTTAGAGATTATCTAGACCAGGAGTGGGGAACCTGTGGCCTTGAAGACCCAGGTTCCCCTCCCTGATCTAGACCCAGGTTTTTTTTTTAACCTTTATTTGGTGTTCTGGATCCCTTTGGCAATCTGGTAAAGTCTATGGACTTCTCAGATTAATGCTTTAACATGCATAAAATAAAATATGTAAGATTACAAAGGAGACAATTTATATTGAAATAGTTATCACATACAGGTCTTATGTAACCAATGATAGGTGGTAAGTAGTCATTCTGGGATTTGGGGCCCGGGCAATCATTGTCACCTACAAGTTAGGGACAGAACCCTAACCCCACCCTGAGATGGACCGTAGGCTGAGGCAGCCAGAGGCAGTGCTGGAAGTCGAGGGGCCTTCATGGATCAGAAGCTGGAGCTAGGGGGCGGGGCACTGCCAGGACCCATATCAGTCCTCACCTGTCTGCTTCTTCTCCCCAACAGGTGGAGTCTCCCGAGCTCCCTGAGGACCTCCAGCACTGGATTAACTACAACGAAGCCAGCAGCCAGAAGCTCCGGGCCGAATCTGGCCTCAGCAGCACCAAGGATCAGTAGCAGGCTGGCCCCTGCCCCTGGCCCTCTTCTGGAGGAAGGAACAACAGGGTCCCTGTCACTTATTAATTTATTTTCTACTTGTTTGCACTTGTCTGCTGGGGCTGGGGATTCTCAGGGAAGGGATGGGGGGAGGGCAAGGAGGCTTCTATCTGACCCCCTACCTGGGCAGGGCCAGATTTGGGTGATCTGAGGGGAGAGGAAAGGTCAGGCAGGGGCTGTCATTCTCATTTTACAGAAATGGAAACTGAGGCCCAGAGTATGGAAGCGACTTGGCCAGTTTGATAGCAAGTCATTAGCAGAGCCATCGGCCCCTGCGCCTCTCAGTTCCCAGCCCTCAGCTCTTTCTGTTACTCTGTCTATGCCTTCTTTCCTTGATTTTGCTGTTTATGCCTCCCATGGGGCTTTATTCTTGAATGAATGACCTACCTGGAAAGCCCCCTTAATGACCAACTTGGGGTGGTAGAAAGAGCCTTGGGTCGAATCTCAGCTCTTTCATGATCTCGCTGTATGACCCAGGAAAGTCCTTTCCTCTCTCTGGGCCTCTGCCTCCTTCTTTTTCATAACATTCAGAGGATTTGGGGCTGGAATGGACCTTAGAGATAGTCTAGTCCAACCAGCCTTACAGCAGGGATCATTGAGGCCCAGAGCAGGGAGAAGGCTCCTATGGTTTTGCAGGGAGTGAGTAGTAGAGTGAGCAGTTAATGCCCCTTCATCCCACACCCTGCTGGGGAGGAGGGCGGAGCTGGAACACCCCTGAGGCCTCTTCCCACTTCAGACCCCCCAAGGTTGACTTTTCCAACATGACAAGAGTCTTTTTGCTCTCTCTACCCTGAGTGGGGGGTCCAGAACAGGAGCAGAGGAAGAAGAGAGATTGGTGGCCAGCCTCCTCACCCTGCCTGTCCCTCAGATGCCTGAATGTAGTGACCAGATCTCTCTCCTACACAGGCTCCGCTCCAATAAGCACTTTACGGATGAGACTGTATTTAATCACCATACTCAATCTGCGTCAAGGCCTACACATTTCTGTCCATGTAGACCCCCCCCCCTTCATCCCGAGGAGCTGATGCCGGCATGTGCTCAGTCAAAACAGAGAGGGTGGGTCCAGGCAGGGGAAGCCCCCAAAGCCAGCAGGGCGAGGCCAAGCCCAGTCTCTTGCTGTTGTAACTGAAAAAGGGGACTCGAGGGCCCATGCCTACCCTCCACCATTGCAAACCTCCGCTTGCCTTGTGGCTGCCCCAACAGGTGCCCCAGGGACCGAGTCTCCCAAGCTCTCTTTCTCCTGGTTAGCCCAGCCATTTTCATCCCCTATCTCAGAAAAGCTGCAATCTTTTTGTTTTATTTAAGAAAGAGATATTAAAAGATTTTAAAACAAAATATCCTTCAGAGCTGATGGTCTCTTCATTCTTGGAGTGTCCTTGTTTCTGGTCCTTAAAGACACATTCATGCAGTTAAAGTCCTGGTCCTCCCAAGAAGAGGGAGACTTTTTTGTCTACTCTTCTCTCACACTTCAGTAGTTCTTGAAGGTTTGCAAAACCCTTGCTATGACAAAGGTAATAGAAATATTTCTACTTTATGGGTGAAAGAACAGGTTCAGAGCCATGAAGTGACTTCTGAGTGTCACACAGGGAGGGGGTGGGGCGATTCAGAGAAGGTCCAGCACCTACCGCAGCTGTGTGCACAGGGAGAAAGAAGCTTAGTGATCAATGCAGAAAGGCTGTTACCTGAGGGAAGCAAAAATGTTTCCCAGGGGCTGACACCTTTGGGTTCCAGGAGAAATGCTGGGAATCTGGCAAATCATTAGAAATCACCTTGAGGCAAGTGCATGGCTTGGAAATCCATCCTTAGGCACATTGGCTTTGAATCAGATAGTTGAACTGAGGGTGAATTGGGGCAAGTTTTTTCATTTCAGTTGAACTCTCTGCTAAAGGCCTGCAGGTATGCTATGCCCATGATACACTGTGCTGTGCTTGGGGCTGGGAGAGATGCAGAATTTGGAGAGGTTGTCCTTGGCCTCTTGGAGACCCCAGTGTGGAAAGAACATTACATAAATGCATCAGAGGGACAAAGTGTTGTGTTGGATCTGAGAGGGAAAGTCATTAATGGTAGAGATATCCAAGAATGGCTCCTGGAGGAGATGCTGTTTGAGGGAATCTTTGGAATGCAGTAAGAGAAAGCCTCAGCGCCTATAAGAGCAAGGTTCAGATTCTCCTGATGGGCCCTACCTGGATGGCCAGGGCCAAGTCACAGCCCCGGGTTACTCCATAAGGTTACGGATGAATTGCCAATATGTGTCATGGAGGAAGTTTCCCATGGGAGTTCCCAAACATGAAATCACAACTCTGGACCAAAATCAAGCAATGTAGGTAGGAAGGAGGTAAGCCAAGGAAGTCATTCTAGGTCTGGCCTGATAAAAGGCATGGAGGCATGACAGGGCAGGGTGTGTTTGAGTGTGTGAGACAGAAATGGGTAAACCACCATACCCCAGGATCATTTACTGATACCCCAAGACACATACATTTCACTGATTGAGAGATACTACTAATGAATCCTGGCCACTGTGGCTAGGCTTTCTGCCTGTGCACACACCAAGGAGCTGTAAGATAATCTCTCTGTGTTGCTACACCCTCTGGCTTCCTACCCCATCACCCCCATCACACCTATCAAGATCTGGGTCACCTGAATTCAAGTCCCAACTTTGCAACTGACCAACTGTATGACCCTAGGAAGTCACTTTCTTTATCTGTAAAGGAAATGCTTATATCACCTCTGTCCTACCAGGGGTTTGTGAGAGAAAGGCTTTGCAGACCCATAGCATCACATGGTTCAGTGTATTGTAAAATTTGGAAAGCAGTGGGCCTATATTTGATCCCTCACTATGCTGCTTGGTTATGGCCTTGGGGCCAGGGGAGGGATTTATTGCCAGCCTTTGGTCCTCAGTAATCTCATCTGTCAAATGGAGATCATAGGCTCATATATTTCGATCTAAAAGGGACCATAAAGCCCACCTCACATACTGTAAACCTTAAAATGTAATTGAAATGAGAGTAGACATGGTTGGAGCCCTTCTGAGCTCATTGTGGCTTTTAAAGCAAGCTTCTACAATGTTATTGATCTGGAGCGCTGGCAGAAGTTTCGCTTGGAGCTTGATGCCCTCCTCACCCCCCATGATTCTGAGCTGGGATCAGCTATCCTGGCCCCTGTGCCAAGCACTCCGGGCTTCTGATAGTGCTGCAAGTGCCTCGGTGGCCCACCTTGGCACACGCCTGATCATCCTCATTGTGGCATAGGTGTGCCTGTGAATCTGACTAAGCTACACGTCATAGGCATCTCTGTGCATATTTTGAGATTGGCAATAGGGGTAGCTGAGCCTGGTTTTAGTATAGGGCTACAAGACCCCAGGACTCCAACCCTCCCATTAGGCAGAAGTGAGACGCAGCTAAGCAACAAAAGGCAGTGGCAAAAGGACTCGGTGTATCTGGGATGATTAGAAACGGTGGCCTTGGGAGTTGTCTTTTGAGCACGATGGACTAGGAGACCTCCAGGGAGAGTACATGTGTTGCCCCCACATGTCACTTACCCATCAGCTGTTTCTACTCAACTGAAGGAGTACACGAGTTGTGTCTGACTCATTGTGACCCCATTTGGGGTTTTCTTGGCAAAGATACTGGAGTGGTTTGCCATTTCCTTCTCCAGATCATTTTACAGATGAGGAGGAAACTGAGGCCAACAGAGCTAAGTGACTTGCCCAGGATCTTACAACTGAGGCCAGATTGGAATGCAGGGAAATGAGTCTTCCTGATTCCAGGCCTGGCACTCTATCCGCTGTGCCACCTATCTGCCCAGAAAGCTCAGTGCCCTGGCCCAAAACACCATTCATCCAACCCGGGTTATGGTTTTGTTGTTGCATTGGCTCAATTTCCCAGAACTCCTTGAGGAAAGACCCCTAGGTTGGGAGGCAGGGAACCCTGTATTCATGTATACCTGTCACTAACAGGCCAAATAACCTAGAGCAAAGGTTCAATGAGATGAGGTCCCTTCCAAATCTGGCTTTCTTGAAGTTCCCTGCGTCGAGGACTCTGCTGTGTTGATTGATCTTACCCATTTCAGGGCTGAGCCCAAGGAATATACATTGAAGGAATTTAGCCTGCAGGAGAGAAGGCTAGGGCACCTGATTATAACCTTTAAATATTTTTTTTTTAAAAAAAAAAAAAAGGGTGTTCTGGGAACAAGGGATTGAAGTGTTCTGCTTGATCCCAGAGGGCAGATCCAGTAAAGGAGAGCTGGGACACCCGAGGGGGCAGATGGAAGAAGCCAAGTTTACTAATTACTCATTCTGACGTTGAACTGAGCACTGGGCTGCCTCAGGACTTGGCAAGGTGCTCTAGCTTAAGCAGGATGACCACCCGTGGGGTATGTCCAAGAGAAATTCTCTCCAAGGAGGGTTGGATTAGGCCCCCTTAGAACCCTCTTCCAACGTAGAGATCCTAATTCCACTTATCCCCTGGGGAAAGTCTGCCTTTGATTTCCAGGAACATAGAGCCTTATGGGTAGAAGCTGACTTCTTCCCTGGGGCTTAGGTACGACTTCAGTGCAAGATGAATCAGCCAGTAGTTAATATTTTGAGAACCTATTTTTTTTTTAAATCCTTGAAAGACTCAATGATTGTAAAGGGTCCTCTTGCCTTAGGGATCCGCAACCGGACTGCCAGCCTCTTCTAGGACCTCATTCAGGGGACCCTTTCCTCCTTACCCCCACTTCATCTTTCACCAGCATCTAAGCTTTCCAAGATCCTTGAAGCCCAAAACTTCTGGGCTTGTTGGGGTTCCTTGATCCTGCATAACTCACCTCTCCAATCCCTGCCTATATGGATCCCCTTTCGAAGCTGCCCTTCCTAAGTGGACGCCCCAGTCTAGAATGCTGCTTTTTCATCTCCCTTCTCCCTTGTCTCTATGAGCTCCAGACCTCAAAAGTGTTTCTCTCCAGGTATTCACAAGAGGAAAGACAACATGAGGTCCTTTAATCTGCCTAGGAGAATTCTGCTTCCTAAGCTCCCCTTTTTAAAATTTCTCAGGCTTTATATTGTTGTTATTGTTAGAGTGTAAAAGGACCTTAGCAATCATTTATTCCAACCTCATTTATTATTTTTCTTTTTAAATTATGAATTAAAGCATCAACAAACATTTCGACAAAGAACAAAGAATGTAATGTGGAACGTAACTTTTTAAATCAGTGTATATTAAATTTAACAAGATAGCCACAAAATTGCCCTGTTTGTCCCCTTCTGAACATTTTGGTTTTCCTCTGTGTATTTTAAATGTTTTATTGATGCTCTTGTGAGAAATAACCCCTGGAGCCTAAATAGACATGGTAAATTAGAGAGACTCCTGATGAGTGAAGCAGTTGGAATTTTAATACGTCCTGCAGGGTGGGTGAAGGGACCCAAGATGAGATCCTTCACTTGTGAGAAATAATCATCTTACCAAAAATTCTACATGGCCGTCAGTGAATTAAGGAAAAGATTTTAATTGTTGTTCTGCCAGAGATGGGAGGAGCCCGGTAAGGAGACACACCCATTCAGACAATTACAAAGCTATAGTCATTTATAGTCATCTTGATTAGAATTTCCAGCCTGCATCCCATTGGTCAGGTCAGGGTTCACAGCCTATCTGAAAACACCTAAGCCTCACCCCCATGTGGGTCTACACCCCTGCTTACATTTCTCATTTTCTTTATATTTTATTTAGTAAAAGAAAGCCAAGTCATAAATCCCTTTAAAGGAATTTCCTCAATTGACAAGAGGCAGAACCTAGAACTATGAAGTTTCCTTCAACATTAACATAAGAAGAGCCCCAATATTCAAAATATGTTGTGGAATGAAGATCTCCTCAGGCCTTTGTGGATCTTATCCAAAGTACAAGGAAGGAGATGTTCGCTTTTAGATATGCTGATAAGCGGGCACCGATGTCTAGTGGAGCGCAGTATTAAATCAACATTCCCAAGACTTTACCCCTAATCCATATGTTTGCCTGCATCCAGCATCAAATAAAAGACTTTCTGGTACATATTACATGTTTTCTGTGGAAACAAAAGTTCAATTCATCCCCTAGACTCTTTTAAAAATGTTACTTTTTTCTGGATTTAATGAACCCTCAAAAGGACATTTCCATGCATAAAGCAGATTTAAAAAAAAAAAAAAGAGTATTCTAGGTGAAACTGTGGATCTCCACTGTGTATAGCTTGCTTTTTTTAAAGTGTAACAGATCCATCACGTCACTTTCAAAGCTGTCCTGCCTTTCTCTCTTCCTTTGGACCTTCTGCTCTCTTTTATGTTTAAAAAAAATTCTGCAATGACCTTTTCTTTCTTTTCATCCTTTTTTGGGCAACTAGAATCTGCTAGTTCCTCTCTTCTCTCCCTTCAAATAAAGAAGAAAAAAATTCTTGTGGGAAAATAAGCAAAACAAATGGACAGACTTGACATGTCCAAAAATACATGTCTCATGTCTCATTCTGCACCAAGTCTTTTACCTCTGTTAGGAGGTGGGCAGCATACTTGCTTCGTTGTTGGTCTTCTGGTATCAAGGTGAATCACTGCATTCCAAGTTGCTTGTTTGTTTTTATGGTGTTATTGTAAAAATTGTTCTGATCCTGTCCACTTCACACTGCATGCCAATTCATACAAGTCTTCCCAAGTTTCTGTTAAAGCATTCCTTCTGTCACTTCTTGTGATGAAATAATATTCCATTACATTCATGTAACATGATTTGTTCAGCCATTCCCAAATAGATGGATACTCCATTTGTTTCCAGCTTTTTGCTAAAAGAAGAAAAAAAAGAGCTGCTGTAATTTGTACACTTAAGTCTTTTCCCTCCTTCTTTGATCTCTTTGGGGTACTGGTTTAGTAGTGGTGTTGCTGGGTCAAAGAGGGTGAGTTTAGTGACTTTGGGGGGCATTGTTCCATTGATGCTTTCTTCCCCCATTTCTATCACTATTTAGTAATTCACCTCCCACCCCTAAAAATAGAAGTTCTCTCTGGTAACAAATAAGTCTAGTCAAGCAAAACTCATCAATTCATTGACCATATCTGAAAAAAAATGTTTTGTTTTGTTTTTTCCCTGTTCTGCGCCTCTTCCACTTACTACCTGCATGATCATTTTGGGTGCAGGTTTCCTTATCTGTAAAATGACTACATGACTTAGAAGACTCACCTAGCTCTAAATCTGTGATCCTAGGACCTCTCTACAAGAGGCAGGAAGCATGTTTAATGCATTTTTCTAAAGCCATGATTAGTTATCACCTTTACCAGTGATCTAAAGTTTTGAAAGTTGTTTTTGTTTTCATTATTACGGTCTTCTTGTAAAATGTCCCCCTGGTTCTGTCAATTTCCTTCTTCAGTAGTTCATATAAAACTTTCCCCATTTCTCTGAATCCTTGTTTTGTCACTTCTTACATTACAATGATATTCTACTGCATTAGTATATCACAATTTATTTAACCTTTCCCCAATTGATAGGCCTCTCCTTGCTTCCAATGCTTTGCTTACAACAAAGAAGGTCACCATAACTGTTTTGTGCTTATCCGTCCTTTGCCTTTGCCTTCTCTGGAATATAGGTCTAGCAGGGCATCAGGTCCAAAGCAACCCTCCCTTATTGTTAAAGAAGGAAATCGAGGCTCTAGGTAACACTACTGCTTTGTTGTAGAGCTGGGATTTTAACTTGGGGCTTTGAATCCACATCTGATGCTCTTGCCACTAAACCCACAGCTTGCCATTCATGCCTCTCCCCCATGCCACGGGATAGTGACCTGAGTCTTTGTAACAAGATGCCCAACTCCCAGCCTTCACATATTCCTCTTTCATCCCAAACTTAAGGCTTTCTCTCCTGGACAGTTTTTTTTTGTTTGTTTGGTTTTTTTTGGCTAGTCTTCACTACTCACAATTTACTCTCTGGGTAGAGAGACTTTTCCATCAACTGAGGTTCAGAAAAAAAAAGGGAACCTTTATCATCAGCTTCTCGGGTTGTAACTATGTAAATTATCTTTTCTGGTCAGTTTTGCAGGTGGGAGTTTGGAAGGGTAGAGAGAATAGACTCAGGTGAAATCACTAAGTTCTCTGGATAACAACAAGACTGGGAAAATGGGTTTTTTTTGTTTGTTTGTTTTTGATATGGGCCATGTGGCTTAATGGTAAGACCGGATTTGCAAGCGGGAGGAACTAGATTCAAATCCCATCCCACTCTGCTCCTGTGCGGCATTAGGCACTCTTCCTTTCTGTGCCTCAGTTTCCTCATCTGTAAAACACAGGCACCGTACTAGGTCTTCAAATTCCCCTGTGTCTCTTGATGGCTTTTTTTCCTCCCTGTCTCCCTCTCCACTTCGGGCAGAGAAAAGGGAAATAGCTAGTGAGATGCTCTTATAGAAGAATCCGCCATCAACCAGAACTGACTTCCAGCGGTCCAAGAGTTGAAGATTATAATCCAACAAATAAGCCTCTTCCAACGTAGCGGGCTGTGGGAATCCCAAAGCCACCCAACAGGCATCTATCACGTGTGTACTAGGGCAAGGCCCCTTGCTGGCCACCGGGGATGGGTTCAGAAGCCTACAAGGAGCTCCCGTTCGTCTGGAAGGCCACGTCTTGTTAACGGGTGAGCGAATACTCTGGAATTGGCGGGGGGGGGCTGGGGAAGAGAACGCTGCCCATTAGGGAAACGGGGAAGGGTTTCCACGGGAGATGGTGTGTGCCCTTCTCGTCGAAGGCAGCCGGGATTCTGAGTCACGTGGAAAGGAGGGAGCGAAGGGAGGCGTGGCGTGGGGGAGGGATGAGTTCACGGAGCAGTCCTGTATCGTTCAGGACACACTGCAGCTGCTGTAAATGTTTTCAGTTGTGACCATTCTCCGCACTAAAGTGGATTCGGCATAACGTGTATTCTGCACGGGAGGGCAATATAGAGTGGTACCAAAGAAATACAGAAAGATGGAGATAAAGCTTGGCAGGGTAATCCGGAAAGCACCAACATCTGGCTGCGCGTGCTGGGGAGTCCCAGCTGAGAACATCCCGGGTGCGGTTTCAAAGAATAGAGACATTTTTCCAGATTATATTGCAGTTTCAAACAAAGAAGCAATTGGTTCAGCGTGACCTAGCACCTGATTGGCCCGGTACCAGAGCCTACCCTCCATGATCTAACACCTGATTGGCTCAGTGCCAGAACCTATTTCTGTGTCCTACCACCTGATTGGCTCAGTGCCAGAACCTACTTCTGTGACCTACCATCTGATTGGCTCAGTGCCAGAACCTACTTCTGTGACCTACTACCTGATTGGCTTAGTGCCAGACCCTACTTCTGTGACCTACCACCTGATTGGCTCAGCACCAGAGCCTGAGTGACCTTTGGTTCCGTGCCTAAGCTCTCGTGACCCAGCACAAGACGTGTTGGGGTTGTGGACTGGGTCAGAGTTCAAAGCATCAAGACTGATAGGGCAAAATGCCTGTGTCCGAGACGACACAGGATTGATTCCATGCATATGTATATATGTATGCATATGTATACATGTGTATATATGTATGCGTGTATGCACGTGTATATGTAAATGTGTGTATGTGTATATGTATGTATATGTATGTCTCACTAGCTCAGTATATTATATATACATATATACACATACATATATTTGTATGTGTATATGTGTATATACATACATATATACAGGCATGTGCATATGTTTTATTTATATATACATATATACATATACATACATATATACATATATACACACATACACACACACACACACATATATATATACACACACACATACACACACACAGACACACACATAGTAATAGGGAGCGGTGTAGGCTGGCAGGAAAAGTTGACCCTGATAAAACGTGTTGGCTGTTCCAGACCCATCCAGTCTGCACTGGGTAGATGCTTTTGTAGGGTTCTCACGCCCCTCCCCTGGTGCTTCTATCAGAGTCTTCATAGACTCTTTCCCTCCGTAGGCACAGTGGATACCCTGGCTTAGGTCCCAGAGGTCTGCAGTGTGCTGAGACAAAGAGAGAGGGGATCCAGGGAGTGCCCATCTGGATGCAGGGGCGGATAGGAGAAGGGGGAAAGTCCTTAGGGATGGCGGGCCTTGGAGCCCAGGGGAAGAGGAAGGTTAGCAGGCTCAGTGTCTCAGGTGGGTGATGGAGAGTCAGGGAGGTTTGGGAAATGGTGGGAGATAAAGGAGTCTCCGGCTCAAGTTCTCATCAGCACAGCCAGGAAGGGGGTTAATGATCTGCCTTGAATTATAGACTCCCGGTGACTCAGCACAGGCTGGCGATTCCTCCAGGCCCTGCATTCACCGCTCCCCAACCCCCTGGCATTCTCTTTTGGCCAAGACTTAGGGTCCTGAACGTGCAGCTTCCTCCATGGAGGGGGCAAAGCTTCCGCCGCCCAAAAGTGCCGCTATTTTAAAATCTGAAAGAGGTTGTGCCCCTTGATTGAGGGCGAGCCCCGGGCTGGGCCTAGGAGAAGAGAGGCAGACACAGCCAAAGGAATGACTCCCCAAGCAAGTCCCACCCAAGGACCAATCTTCTCTGCCCTCTCTGTGCCTCTTTTCTTCTCTTCTGGCTCTAGCTCTGATATGCCAGACCTTTCCAAGGCTTTTCTCTCTCCCAAAAACTCCATCCAGCTTCTCTCACTGGGGACCCCACAAAGGCCCCCATCTAACCAAAGTCCGTGCTGCCCAGTGCCAAGCATCCCAGATCAAGGGACCATCGCCATGAGGCTCTGTTTCCCAGGTAGCCTTATTCCTGTTCTATGAAGAGAGAAACCAAGGATCAGAGGTGGTTAGGGATGGGCCTAGAGGCAGCTGAAGACAAAGCTATGGGCCTGGAGCCAGGAAAACCAAGTTCAAATATATGCTCAGATACTTTACTAGCTGTGTGATCCTAGGCAAGTCACATAATCTCTGTTGCCTCAGTTTCTTCATCTGTAAAATGGGGCTAATAATAGCATTCACCTCCTAGGATTGCTACGAGAATAAAAAGAGATAATTGCGAAGCACTTAGCATAGTGCTGGGAAAGAGTTAAGTACTATATTAATGTTAGATAATATTTTTATCATTATGGTCAGTGCTATATAAATATTAGATATGATAACATTGTAAATATTGTGTAAATGTTAGCTACTATTATCATAAATGCTACATAATTATTATTATTATTATTATGAGTCAGATTTCAGAGCTGTAACTCAAACTCAGGTTTCCTGATTCCAAGTCTGGCACGTTTTTGTTTTTTTTTTTTTTCTCAACAAGACTTATTGATAACCTCTGTTTCTCATTAGTAGTATTAGTAATAATAATTAACATTTACATACCTCTTTAAGGCTTGCAAAGTAGTTTACAAATAGTCTCTCATTTTATCCTTACAACAACCCTGGGAGGTAGGTGCTATCATTACCTCCATTTTACAAATGAGTAAACTGAGGCATGCAAAGGTTTTTTTTTGGGCGGGGGGTGTTTGTTTTGTTTTTTTGTAAGTGACTTGCCTAGTGTCATACAGTTAGTAAGTGTCTGAGGACGGATTTGATCTCGGGTCCTCCTGACTCCAGGCCTGGTGCTCTATCCACTGGTACCATCCAGATGCTTCATTTCTGGAAATATCTTCCTTGGCCCCCTTTTCCATGAAACTTCCCAGTAACAAAGGAAAACTTGCCCAAGACATTAGTCAAATCCAAAAGCACATTCACTATTCTGCCCTATTAATTCCCCACCCCTCAGCCCAAAGGATGCATGTTTCATTCTCTCTTCCCCAGCACATGTTGCTTTGGTCCGTGTGTGTGTGTGTGTGTGTGTGTATGTATATATATGATGTATGTATATGTACATATACACATATATATTTCTTTGGGTCCTGCTTATTTCTCTTTGTGTCAGTTCATACAAATCTTCCCACATTTCTCTGAATTTCTCATATTGCTCATTTCTATTGCGCAGTAACAGTCCGTTACACTCACTTGCCAGTTTACTTAGCCATTCCTCAATCGATGGGCACCAGTTGGTTTCCAACTCTGTGATACCACACAAATTGCTGCTATGAATATTTTGGAATTTATTTTGATTTTTGTTTCTGTCTTTGTCTTCCCTTGAGTCTTTCCTCAATGGTAAGATTTCAGGGTTAGAGAGGTGTGAATGGTTTTCCGGTCTCTTCTTCCATCATTCTGGAATTGTTGGCCTAATTCACAGCTCCGCCAGCAAATTATTAACTAGCGTGTCTTCCCACAGCCCCTTTAGCCCAACTTTCTGCTTTTGTTATCTTTGCCAAAGATATGTAGGGCAATGTTAATGCTGATATAAAATGCTCATTTTTTTGCCTTATTGATTTGAAGCATGTTTTCAAATGCTTATCTTTAGCTTACAGTGGTTTTGATCACCATTCATATCCTTTGACTGCTTATCTATTGGGTACCTCTTCCTCATACCTCCCCTTCTCCATAGTTTGAGGAATCGCGGGATCCTGAGATTTAAAGCTAGAAGTCAAGTCAACAAGCATTATAAAAGAATAAAAGTGCTTGCTGCATGCCAGAAGCTATGCAGTACTGAGGGTGTGAAGAAAGGCAAAAAACAGTCCCTCCCCTCAGGGAACTTACAATCTTATGAGGAAGCCAGCATGTAAACAGCTAGACAAACAAGTCATACAGGATAAAGTGGAGGTAATTTCAGAGAGAAGGCGGTAGCATTAAGTTTGACAGGAGAGTGTGGGTGAGGAAAGGCTGTTTATAGAAGGTAGGATTTGAGCTGAGACAAGGGAACCCAGGAGACGGAGATGAGGGAGAGCATTCCAGGCATGGGGGGCCAGCCAGCAAATGTGCACAGAAGGGAGCTCAGAGATCCAGCCCCTTCATCTCATAAATGCGGTGCCTGTGGTCCACAGAGCAGGGAAGGAGCTGCCGAAGATCATAATATGGTCAACATGGTCAGTATTGGTCGGAAATAAATAGTGGATCTCTTGGGGGATGGGAAGGAACCCAGGTACTAGCCCAGGCCTCCTGGCTTTCTGTCTAGTATTGACTCTCCTTCCCCAGGGGTCCCCTGAGATGTTTCCATGATCTTTAGTTCACAAAATGTCAGAATTAAGAGGGGGTTTTAAAGATCATCTCGTCCAGTGCCCTCGTTTTACAGGAGAGGAAACTGAGACCCGAAGGGGTGATCATACATAAAGGGGCTGGATGGGGCTGTTTGAGGTGAGTTAGAAGGGGCCTTCGATGCTGCTGCGGCTGCAGGGAGAGGCTAGCCACCCGGGAGATAGCCACGTTCTTGCCAGAGACAGAAACGGTTGCTCTGGGGACCTAATCAGTTCTCTAGCAACGGCCAGCTGGCAAACACTCATTGTGTACTTGGCCTTGGGGAGAGGAAGACAAACATTTTAGGCATCGGCAGAGAGAGACTGGAGCTCAGTCATGATGTCCCCTCCCTACCCCTCCACTCCGCCCCCAACACCTGGACACCTCTCCAGAGAGCCTGGGGGAGCATGTCAACGGGCACCAGGCTCGGAGTGAAATAGAACTCTTTGCTGGAGACAGCTAAATGAAGCAGGGAATAGAGTGATGGGGATGGGGTCAGGAAGAGCCAAGAGTTCAAGCTTGCTTGGAACACTTATTAGCTGTGTGACTCTGGGCAAATCATTTAACTATTGCCTGCCTCAGTTTCCTCAACTGTAAAATAGGAGTAATAATAGCACTTTGCTCTCACAATTGTTAAGAGGATCAAATGAGGAAATATTTGTAAGCACTTGGCACATAAGTACTACATAAAGGCTTGTTCCTTCCCTCCTTCCTTGGGAAAAAAAAAGCCCATTGTTTTGTTTCCAGGTAGAAGATGCAGCCTTTGTCCTCAAAGAGCCCTTGGTTTGAGGGAAGAGACATACTCCACCCTCAGATAAATCTAGTCCCAGTCCAAGGTCTTGCTCAGACTCTCTATGCTTTTCTTTATCGGAACCTATGAGGCAGGTGGTCTGGATATTGTTGTCCCCACCTTGTAGAAGAGGAAACAGAAGCTCAGAATAATCAAGTAATTTGTCCAAGTTCACACAGAGTTCCAAATTCTCTCCCTCCTTCCCTCTCCTCCCCCCATACCCTGAGACAGGAAGCAATTTGATACAGGTTATACAGTTTTTCAGTCATGAAAAATATATGTCCATATGAGTCATGTTGTGAAAGAAAACATGGACTCTCCCTAATAAAAACACCAAGAAAAAGAAAATTTTTTAAAGTATGCTTCGACCTGCATTGGTTCTTTCTCTGGAATTGGGTAGTGTTTTTCATCATGAGTCCTTCAGAATTGTCTTGAATCACTGTAATGCTGAGAATAGCTAAGTCACCCACAGTTGATCATGGTACAATATTGCTGTTGCCGTGTACAGTAACTCTTTACTTCACTTTGCATCAGTTTATATAAGTCTTCCTAGGTTTTTCTGAAAGCATCTTGCTTCTGATTTCTTATAGCACAATAGTATTCCATCACAATCATATACCACAACCTGTTCAGCCATCCCCTAATTGATGGGAATTCCCTCAATTTCCAATTCTTTGCCACCATGAAATAGAGCTGCTATAAATATTTCTGTATATAAAGGCTTCTTCTTTTTTAAAAAATCTCTTTAGGATATTGACCTAGTAGAGATATTACTGGGTCAAAGGGTATGCATGGTTTTATAGCCCTATGGGCATAGTTCCAAATTGCTCTCCAGAATGATTGGATCAGTTCACACCTCTATCAACAACAGTGCATTAGCATGGGACACACTTTTAAGTTTAATCTGCATTATTAAATCCATCACATTAAGTCTAGACAATCAATAAAACAGCAAATCACGCACTGATATGTATTCAAAGCAAATTAAGCAGAACCAGGAAAACATTATACACAATGACCACAACAGTGTATATTATTGTTATAAAGAAGAAGAAGGAGAGGAAGAAAAAGAGGCATGTGCTGATTTCTGAAGGGGAAATGTTCCATTGAAGATTTAACAATAAATTCTCATGTTCCTGTTAGAGCTGGCTGCAGCACAACCCTGTTCCTGACTCTCAGTCCTATGATATGTGCTCTAGTATAGGGCACTTTCTTGACAACTAATTCTTCCATGAGTGACTTTACAGTGAAAGTTGGTCCAGGATGGAAAGGGGAGCAGAGCCTGATCAGGGAATAGGAATTCATGATTCTATCCATGACATGGCCAGCAGCAACAGTGGTTGTTTGGTCAGGACACATAGGTTTTAGAATGGAAAGAGACCTTAGAGAGTCTCTGGTATTATCTCCTCATTAAAAAATGTTATCTTTTTGTTTGAAGTCACTTTAATTTCTGAAAATATCTTTCCCCTTCCCCTACTCAGAGAGCCATTCCCTAAAACAAGAATAACATGTTTTTAAAAATCTTTTCAACAAAAACAGCCACCACATCTTCAGTCTGGCAACATATTCAATATTTCACATCCACAGTTCTCCACCTCTGCAAAGAAGGGAGGGAGGTACATTTTTTCATCTCTACTCCAAGGTAAAGTTTGACCATTATAATGATGAAGTTTTTAACTTTCTCTTTCCTCTCTTTCTTCTTCTCTTTCTTTTTCTTTTCTATGATTTTTTGGGGGGAAATTAAACTTGAACACCAATAAAATAAACATTTTCATATACATAGTAAAACAGAAAAATAAGGTTGCACATGACATTTCTAAACACTGGAAATCTGCTTTTCTTTGAAATACATGATAAATTTAATACTTCATTTTCAAAGCTGTCCTGCTTGTTTGTGATTTTTTTTCTGGTCTTCCCTTTTGTTTTCTTCTGTGCATTTTAAAGAATATTTCTGTGACGTTCCTTCCTTCCTTCCCTCTCTCCCCTCTTCCTTCTTTCCTTCCTTCCTTCCTTCCTTCCTTCCTTCCTTCCTTCCTTCCTTCTTTCCTTCAGTCCTTCCTTTCCTTTTCCTCCTACAACCCTATCGCTACCTTGCTACCTTCCTTCCAAAGCCCCAAACCCAGGAAAAAAAAAGATAAAGACAACATGATAAATATGCATAATCAAACAAGAAAAATCCCACCTTGGTGGTGACCTAAAAATGTGTATCTTATTCTGTAACTTAAATTTGCAGAAAGTGGGTAGTATGCTTTAGCATCAGTCCTCTGGAATCATGAGTTCTTAAGTCTTTGAAAGTTATTTTTCTTTACAATATTTTTATTATATGAATTGTTCTTCTGGTTCTGCTCTCTTTATTCTGCATCAGTTCATAAGGCTTCCCAGGTCTCTGAAACCATCCCTTTTGTCATTTGTTACAGCACATAATATTCCATTACATTCATATGCCATAGTTTGTTCAGCAAATCCCTAATATGTGTGTCTCTGCCCCTCTCCCCTATATTCCAGTTCTTTGCTATAACAAGAGTGGCTATAAATTTTTTGTATTGCACTATAAGAAATGACATTTCTGCATATTCTTTCTTTGATCTTTTTGGGGTATTGCCTTACTGATATGGTATATATTGTTAAAGGGTATGTAGAGTTTAATGACATTTTGATCATAGTTACAAATTACTTTCCAGAATAGATGGAATAATTCACAGGTCCACCAATAACGTATTAGTGTGCCTATTTTCCTATAGGTTCTCCGACAATTTTCATTTTTCTTTTTCGTCATCTTTGCCAATTTGATGAGTGTGAGGTGGAATCTCTGAGTTGTTTTAATTTTCATTTCTCTAATTATTAGTGATTTAGAGCATTTTTTCATGTGCTTGTTGAGAGCTTGTATTTCTTCCTATGGAAATTGCCTATTCACATCCTTTGACCACTTATTTATTGGGGAATGGCTTTTGTTCTTAGGAAATCTGGTTTATATGTATTAGATATGAGATCTTTATTAGACAAATCTGTTACAAAGATTCTTTTTCTTTTAACTACTTCCCTTCTAATTTTGACTGCATTGGTTTTGTTTGTATAAAAGCTTCTTTTTCATTTTATATAATTAGAATTGTCCATTTTGTCATCTGTCTTCCTCTCTATCACTTGTTTAGTTCTTCCCTATCCATAGATCTAAAAGTCATTTTCTCCCATGTTCTGCTTGTTTAGTTTGTGTCCTTTTTTAGTTAAGTCCTATATACCCACTTGGAGCACATCTCAGTGTATGGTGTACATGTTGGTCTATATCTAATTTCTGCCAGACTGCTTTCTAGTTTTCCCAGTAGTTTTTGTTGAGTAGTGAATTCTTTTTTTTTTTTTTGAGTAGTGAATTCTTATCCCCACACATGGGGTCATTGGGCATATTAACGATTATGCTACTATACTTGAATCTATATGTTGTATCTGTCCACTGATAGACCTCTCTCTTTTTAAAACTAGTACCAGAGAATTTTGCCGATTGCTGCTTTATGCTATGGTTTGAATCTGGTACTACTAAGGTGGCATGGGGGCAGCTAGATGGCACAATGGCTAGAGCGCTTGCCCAAGAGTCAGGAGGACCTGAGTACAAATCCTGCCTCAGACCCTGGGCAAGTCACTTAACCCTGTTTACCTCAGTTTCCTCACCTGTAAAATGATCTAGACAAAGAAATAGTAAACCACTCCAGTATCTCTGCCAAGAAAACCCCAAATGGGGTCACAAAGAGTTGGACCCAACTGACATGAATCCACAAAACAAAACTACTAGGGCCATTATCTTCTTACTTTTTTCATTATTTATCTTGAGATAAAGTCAGGTTCATAGCTTTTCATCAGAAAAGAGGGAGAAAAGATTCCAGGTTTGTGCAGAGGCTAGAGCATATGCCTCAGAGAACTGTGATGAATGGCGCAGTCACCATAAAGCGTAGGAACCACCATCAAGCTGGCATGGATTCTAGATGAGAAGCGGGTCTCGTAGCAGTTATGACTATCTGAGTAGCAGGAACAGACCCCCCACTCACAATGGGGCAGCCTGACTGGGGTAGAGGAGCTGATATGTATACACAAAGAGAAGAGTCAGGGGCTAGAGAAATCACTCACGTGTGGGTCACTGAGACTCATGCTGAGCTGGACCAAGATAAAGCAGACCTTGATAAACACCTTTGGATTGTGATTGCTTCCTTTTGGACTCCTGTTCAGTCTTCTCTTTCCCCCAGGACTAAGCAAACTCAAATGAAAGGAACAGGGAAGTCAACTCTTGGAATCCTGAATAGTCTTTTGCCTTAATGGCCTTGAGGTTTATCTGGAAGGAGAGCATAGATTATATTCAGGCATGCCCCAGGAAGAATCAGATAATCCTCTGCTTTCTCTTCTGTTTCCTTGACAAGAGGAGAATCATCCTTGTTCTGTGTCTTTATTGCTTCACTGATGAAGACTTTGCTTTGTCAAGTTCCTGACTTCCTTCACTTACCTGAGCTATACCTTTCTGCTTATTAACTCCAAGACTAGACTCAAATAGAGAGATTATACAAATGCAGAAGGAAATTGGGGGTTGGACAAAGGAAGGATTAATTCTCTAGTGAAAGATTTGTGCATCATTTGGTTCCCTCCAGGGAACCACATATGTTGAAAAAATGTCACCAGGAAGAGACGCTGACCCATGGGGAAATACACATATTAGGACTTGAAAGGAGGTCTGCTCTCCTCTGAGACCCTCTGTGGTTATTTGTTCTTTGTTTTTGAATGAGACCGGTGACGTCACCCTAGTGTTGTTGCACCTTCTCCCTAACCCCACTCCAGAAAAAGGAACTAACACCAGATAGATAGAGTAAGAAAGAGGAGCCTCAGTAAAAGGCGAGAGAGGAGGATGAAGCAGATTCAACCTCACAGGGACACAGAGAGAGGCCCATGGACCACACCTACCCAGCCCCAAAGAGAAAGAAAGATTGAAAGAGCAGGGAACCGTATATGGAGGAAGAACCCAGACCTATCCTTCCAGTGGTATTGTGACTCATGTAGACCGTGTAGATCCTGAGGGGAAGGCAGGGTTAAAGGAACAGTTGCTAGACACATCTTTCCCCCATGGCTTACCTCAACTCCAGAGTGGCTCTGAAAACACTGCATATTTCCCTAAGGGTGGTGGGATTTACCATAAAGGAGAGTTGTCTTAAGTATTTATTGACTCAGGTTCACTTCTCTATATCTCCTGTTGATTGAGTGGAACATCCTTTTTTTTTATTTTTATTTTTTGATGTTTCGTTACCCTGAGGTCTTGCATGAGAATGAAAGGCCAGTCAGTCAACATGCATTTATTAACCATCTACTGTGTGTCAGGCACTGTTGCTAAGCTTTGGAGCACTGTGCTAAATGCTAGGTCCTTCTTAGGCAATGACAAATTATGATGTTCCTTGAGAAAATTTGCATCGGAGCTTGAACTAGATTGTTGGGGTTTTATCTTATTTTAATCAATATCTTCAATTCAAACATAACCTTCCATCCCTCCCCAACAAGTGAGTCATCTCTTGTAATGATGGATTTTTTTTTTATTTTTAAAGATAGAAAAAAACCCACACAGTTCAACAAAATCGACTCATATCAACCCAGGCTGACAGTGTATATGCTATCCCACACCCCACAGAGCTCTGTAAAGAAGAGAGGGAGACATATTTTTTCATCTCTTCTCCAGAGCCACATTTCTTGGTCATTACAATTACATACCACTTTCAGTTTACATTGTTGTTACCGCTCACAACAAATCAGTGTAGGATTTTAGAGATCTTGTTAAATATTGTTAAACATTTACTGGCTTACCCAAATACACAATTATACAGTTTTAACAAAAAAGACATCGTATTATAAGATTTTCAGAGGATATTCGTATCTTGGTGTTTACAAAGGCCTGCCTCAACCCAAACATAATAAAGAAAATAAAAGGTAAAAAGGAAATCAAACTTTCCCCTTCCTCCTCAGAGGAAAACTCTGGTCCAATTAGAGCTCCCAACATAGATAGAGGCTGTGGAGTTGATTGGAAATTACTCCCTCACTTCAGGTGAGAAACCAAATTGTCTTGGGTGAAAATTCTTCTAGTCACCTCTAACAAGGATTCCTTCAACACATAAGACAATCCAACTGGAGGTTTGGGCAAAATATTTTCAATGGGTTCTTGAAGCACATAGGGCACCCAGAGTTTTCCCAATGGACCCCTGGAACTCATTGCAAATGGAGATCTAAATTCACCTTTCACTTTAACAGCAGGTTAACTTAAGGGCTCCCAAAAAGATATGAAGCAGTTGGAGTTGGTTCCTAACACTTGTTATGCCACAGATTTAGGCCCATCTTATCAAGCCAATAAAAAAGCTCTCAAGTATTTCTCATGTTCATCCAATGCTTTTTGAAATACACAGAGATGTTCCAGATTGCCCAACACCTCTAGGTAATTTGTAACCCTTACCACTTTTCCAATGGGTAAACCTTATTCTATGGACCTGGAGTCTATATAGATCTCAGACAAACTGTCCATACATCATCATACAATAAGGCAAGCAGTTTAGAATGGATCAAGAGTAAAGGAAAAGAAATGATTATGGATGAGTTCCCACAGTGTACTGTAGGAGAATCACCAGGTACCAGTTTTCCAAAGATACAACATCCATATTGCTCACATCAGCTTCTTTAGTCATAATGGCCACATCAATATAATAGAGATCAGTACATAAATTTTCAACTGTGCAAAAATTATCTCAAAGAAACTGGCCCAGCTTTTGATAGCAATGGAGCAGATAATTACGTTAGTTCCCTCTATATCTTGGATATCACACACACCTTATTAGAGATATCTGATGCAATTTTCTCCCAGACAGGCACTTTCATTCTTTTCATAGCCATGCTGGTTTTATTGATGCAAAAATTGCTTTTTAAAAATTTTATATAGGTAACACTACTTAATCTTTTGTAATCATTTCTATCCTTTAGTTAAGAATTCTTCTCCTACCTCTATCTGTGAAAAATAGGTAGTGGACTTCTCTTCTAATTTTTTTCCCATGGTATGCACCCACAGCTTTTCAGTGGTTCATGGGAAAAGTGGTAAGGGTTACAAATTACCTAGAGGTGTTGGGCAATCTGGAACATCTCTGTGTATTTCAAAAAGCATTGGATGAACATGAGAAATACTTGAGAGCTTTTTTATTGGCTTGATACGATGGGCCTAAATCTGTGGCATAACAAGTGTTAGTTTTTCTAATCATCTCTGGGTCTTGTATATGGTTCACCTCAGCAGGGAGGTAGTATTGACCCCGAGAAGACAGAAGCACTTGTCACCTACACAAGTTTAAAGAATTATTGTCAGTGAGTGATATTTCTGGGGATTTGTGATTATTGTCAGAGATTCATGAAAAAAAAACTTTCAATGAATCTCACCCATGTATGTCAAGTTGTATCAAATCAAAAAGCATTTATTAAGCACCTACTGTATGCCAGGTGCTGGGCTATATGCATGTGTATATAATAGAGGGAACAACCATAAGCAGAAGAATGTATAAGAAATTCAGAAACAGTGTCTTAGATGAAAGGAATATCCTAGACTTGATCCCTTGGCACCCTTTAGAAGCTGCTGGGACGGGAAATGTGACCAACCCAATAAGGATCTAATTAATTGCCTCATACATGCAAGGGATTATTAGCCTTCACCCATTTTAGTAAGCTTTTTGTGTTACACAGTGATGCCAAGCTTGATGTCTTGAGAATAGCCCTGTACCAGGAGAGCTCTAGCTACTCAAAGACTCTTATGTTCACCTGCCAGGAACTCTCTGGTAGTGGGACTGACTATACCATCCATTCTTAGCTTTGGAGTGGGCCTGACCAAGAAGTTCTAAGACTATGTGTCTGGAGTGCCTTTTTATTTATTTCTTTTTTTACTTAAAAAATTTTTTTGTACTTAGTAGTATTTTATTTTTCCAATTACATGTAAAGATAGTTTTCAACATTCATTTTTCTACGATTTTGAGTTCTAGATTTTTCTCCGTCCCTTCCTTCCACAAGACAACAAGCAATCTGATATAGGTTATACATGTACAATCATGTTATATATTTTATTTCCACGTTAGTCATGTTGTGAAAGAAGAATCAGAACAAAAGAGAAAAACCATGAGAAAGAAAAAACAAAAACAAAAAAAGTGAAAATAGAATGCTTCCATATGCATTCAGACTCCACAGTTCTTTCGCTGGATGTGGATAGCATTTTCCATCATGAATCGTTTGGAGTTGTCTTGGATCATTGTATTGCTGAGAAGAGCTAAGTCTGTCATAGTTGATCATCGTACAATGTTGCTGTTACTGTACAGTGTTCTCCTGGTTCTGCTCACTTCACTCAGCATCAGTTCATGTAAATATTTCCAGGATTTTCTGAAATCTGCCCGCTCATCATTTCTTATAGCACGATAGTACAGAACTCCTTTTTAGACATGGATGGATACCAGCCCGTCGATCTGCCTAGTGTTGAGTTGAACACTGTGACAATCTGACCAAGCGAATTAAGTGTCAGTCATGTCAGTAGTGCCAGCCCTATTGCATTTTCACTTCATGTTCAAGTTTGAGCCAAGGAAGGAGTTGACAATCACCTCTGGGTTGATCGAGCTCATTTATTAGCAAGAATCCTTAATAGAAATATGTGCATTTTGGCCTGAAGTTACTTCCATCCCTGAGAATTCCCAAACCCATTAGAAAATGTCATGGCTCAGTGTTTTCTGGTGGGCATCCCACAAAATGGTGGAACACTTAGTTGAGTGGTTGGCTCTCAGGGATGCTACAGCTCAGTCTGGAGTCAGCTGATGCTAAGGATTCTTATTAAGCCTTGACCCAGTTGTGGGGACTATTGGCATCCCCAGGGCAAGATGATGCAGTGGGGTGGTTGAATGGATGGGTTTTTATACAGTTTCTAGGAGCATGGATCAGCAAAAGTCACAATCCATGAACCAATCAGCTCTTAGCATTACAAAAATAATACTGTGCTTGAGAGAGTAGAACATTATACCAGAAATAATGACTTTCCAATTCTATCGTCAATTCTTGTTGACTGACAATCCTGATCAGGGGAATACAGTCTCAGTTGCTTCTGTTTCTTTGACATCTTCTTGCTGTTGTTGAAGGAGATACTGTTGTTCTTTTTGCTGACTTGTTCACTAAGCCAAATTAAATAGGGTTTAATAAGGCATTTTGGCCAGATATACTTATCTTAGATCATAAGACTATGTCAGCCACTATCATAAACAGGATGATACTCTTTGAAAATGGATGGTTCTAGATTGCCAGAGCCAGGGAAAAATCTACACATCGACTAGCCATTTAGCATATAGCCCAAGAAGGTTTAAAGTTCTACTATGATGCTTTGATTGCGGTGGGCTTCTTGGAAGGGTAGGACTCTGGTGACAAACCTATGTTGTAAAGACTGAAATTAGGGTGAAGGCACTGGACGCTAAGGAGAAAACTGATAGCACATGATGTCATTAGGTGGAATAGAGATAATTCGATGGAGCACATCGCTGAGGTGGAGCAGTGTGACAATGAGTTGCTTTATGGAGGCAGGACAAATGTATTTTTCCTTTTTACCAACCAATTTTCTCTTAAGTGCAAAATTTAATGTCCTTTTCTTAATACTCATCTTTCTTTCTTTTTTTTTTTTTTTTGGTTTTTTGGCAGGGCAATTGGGGTTAAGTGACTTGCCCAAGGTCACACAGCTAGGACATGTGTCAAGTGTCTGATGCCACATTTGAACTCAGGTTCCAGGGGCGGTGCTCTGCTCACTGCGCCACCTAGCTGCCCCAATCCTCATCTTTCTTGATCTCTGTGTAGTGCCTGCCACTGTTGACTACATTCTCCTGGATATTTTCTCCTTTCTGGGTTGATAAGGGTATATAATGCATATGATTTTATAAACATACACATACAGATACACAGACACATATATGTGTATATATGTTAGAGGAAGATTTGAGAAATGCTTGAGGGAGGACCAACCCCCACCCCCATCCCCAAACCTCCCCCCCACCCCCTGCAACTTCCATACCCAGGGCCTTCTGCAGCAACCCTGACCAGGGCAATGTTATGTGTGATGGAGACTGTTCGAGAATGTTTTCTTGCCTCTGATGTTCCTGTTTGTTTTCTTTATTCTCTAAATAAATATGTTCGTGTTTTAGGCCTTGTAAATCTGGGTATTTGAGGGGGATTTGATTACTGTTCCACTAAAGAATGGGTGGCATCAGACTAAATTAGAGTTCCTAGATTATTTGAGTCAGTGCAAGTAAGAGATAGGTACTTAGACCTTCATGGCAGCAGGGAGCCCTGGATTTAAAGTCTGAGGCCCTGACTTTGTTGACCTGCATGACTTTTTTGGCCCTAAAGTCCTCATCAGCTCTAAATCTAGGAGCCTGTCATTCAAGGGTTACATATTCTTTGTCTTTCCTTTGGCCAGAGTCTTGCAGCCATTGTTTGGTAGGAATGTGGGCAGAGCGCACATACCAAGCTACCATGAAATTAGAAGCTTCCTCCCCGATGAGTACCAGTCCAACACTGTAGAATGAGTCCCCCTGACTCATCCACCACACTGGTCTGGCTCCCTGGAGGAAGTAAAGATCAGAGAGCTTCTTGTTTCATGGCCTAGGACCTGGCACAGAAAACCACTCATCTGGCACCAGACTTGGCAAAACCAAAGGCCCCTTGGCTCATGGAAGGGCCACGGACCCTAGAGTCAGCGGTGGGGCTGTGGGTAGGAGCAGACCCTGAGACAGGGCAGAGGAGGTCAGGATCTCAACCAGGCCGGACATGCCAGAGATGAGTCAGAAATAATAATAATTTTAAAATCAATCGTACTTCTATAGTGCTTCCAGATTTATATAGCACCTACATAATTTACAAAAGCATATAATGTAGGTTATCTCTATCTTGCAGAAGAAGAAATCAAGGAATAGAGAGGAAGCTGCTGGTAGATGTCAGAAGCTGAACTCAGACCCATATCTTCTGGCTCTAAGCTCGGGAGTCTTGAAACTGCACCAGCAGCCTCCTCTGAATAAAGCCTCTTCCCTTCCCTCTACATCTGATTGGCAGTGGCATGACTAGATAACATCTGGGGTCCTATGATTCTGTGACTCCTTGAGGCTCTGGGTCTGTGATGAAGATATGGAGCAATAATGAGTAGGTGGGGCTGGCCGTACAATAGCTCAAATTTATATAGTGCTTCCAGGTTTACGTAGTTCTCCCAACTCCCAGGCCAGAGAGGGACAGGATAGGGGTTAAACCAGTATCAGTGCCCAGGCCTCAGTATCACGGGCTGGATCTGTCCTGGGGAATTGGATGCAAACCAGCTAGGCCACTAGCATCAGAAAAGATAAAAAGCAAATAAACGAATGAGTGGATGGATGAATAAATTGATACATAAGTGAACAAATGAGTGAATGAATGAATAAATTAATAAGCAAATAAGCAAGATACAGATAGACACACATTTATATACATATAACTATATATACACATGCATGTATACATAAATGTGGGCTGCTAGGGGGAACTGTGGAAAGAGTATTGGGCCTGGGGTCAGGAAGACTCTTCTTCTTGAGTTCAAATCCAGCTTCAGACACTTAATAGCTATGTGCTGCTGGGTGAGTCATTTAACTCCTGTTTACCTCATTTTTCTCATCTGTAAAATGAGTTAGAGAAGGAAATGGCAAACCACTCCAGTAACTTTGCCAAGAAAACCCTGAATGGGGTCACAAGGAGTCAGGCATGACTGACATTACTGAACAACAACAAATGTGTGTGTGCGTGTGTGTGTGTGTTTGTGTGTGTATGTTGAATAAATTAACTAAATGTCCCTAACTTTTGTTCATGTCTCTCTGTGTCATTCTTTCTGCTATCTCTGTCTCTGTCTCTTTTGCTCTCTCTCTATTACAAGTGGGTATCTCTGGGTGTGTCTTTATCTGTCTTTCTGACTTTTAATCTTTCTTCCTTTTTTCCTTCTCCCCATCTCTGCCTTATCCTAATGGGGCCCCTGGAGTCAGAGACTTTTTCCCCCCATCAGGCTGGAAGTTCCCTAAGGAGAAGAGATGTATCTACTTATCCTGAGGACTAATGTCTTCCCTTGGAACAGGTGTACTCTGTGGGCAGGGGCTTGGGTCTCTTTCTTAGATCAGGGCTCCCCGAGGAAATCCCATGTCTTCCCCTCAGATCAGAACTTTCCTGAGGGCAAGGGTCGGGTCCTCTTCTCAGGCCAGGGCTCCCTGAAGGTTCCATGTCTCTTCCACAGACTCTGAGACAGGGATCGCATTTCTTCCCTCAGACCCAGGAAAAAGGTTTAATATCCTATTTCCTGGAGAAGCCTCTAGGCTTCCTGGATGGGAGGTGGTTTCTACAGAAAATGGCAGAGTCATATGTTTATTCAAAGGCTGTTCCATCTCCTTTGCCAAATTCTCAATGTGCCCTCTTCCTCCAGAGGAAGGCATTTCTGAATGGGTCATAGAAGAAGGGTGGAAGATAGTTCTCCAGATCCCGAGCCATAGGCAGGAGATGTGTCTCACCACAATGGCAAGAAAAAGATTACTTTGCATCTTGGTGACACTCCCACTGCATGGCTCCAGGGAAGTTTCCAGGTTGGAGGGGGTGGTAAGGAGTGGAGAATATACAATGAGAATTATGATGGGTCCTGAATACACAACCCAGATACCTATGGGACCATCTAGACTAGAGTAAGGATATCAGGTGGAAGAAACAGATAAGAACTATGAGCCCCAGAAGGGCCCTGGACCTGGTCCCATCTCCCAAGGCACTGACTGTGTTTCAGAAATCCCCATAGTAGCAGGAAGCAGGTTGGGCAAGACGGATGGTAGCAGGGTCTGTGGCCATGCAGGTGTGAGAGCAGGAATAGGTCACTGTGGCATTGTTAAAAAATGGATAGTCTGGAGACAGAATGGGGATAGGGTGAAGAAGGAAACAGTTTCCTAGGCAGTCTCAGATTTGTACTCTTTCCTCTCAATTCAATTCAATTCAAAACACTTATTAAGTTTCCGTTGTGTAGGGAATCTTGTGTTTGAGGCTAGAGAAAGAAAAGTGAAAAAAAATGACACAATTCCTGGCCTCAGTGTGTTTACAGTCTATAGTCTAATCGGGAAGACATAGCACATACACTGTATGTCACAAAGCAGAGTGCGATGGAAGCCAAGGCAAAGTAAATTCTGACACTAATGGGCTGTATGCCCTTGGGCAATTCATATGTGCTATCTGGGTCTTAG
>CM053622.1:75146369-75188545 GCA_028646595.1 Phalanger gymnotis | reverse complement strand
CAAGAAATTTATTTAGGCCCCACCGCAGCAAAAACTTGAACCAGCCTCCCCATTCCAACATCTTGACAAAAAGACTCCAGGCCCAGAAAGCCCATTTCACAAGGGCAACCAGGAGGCCAAAGAAAAGCAAGAGAGTATTTAGCCAAATCATGTTCACTGGCCTCACGTTCCTGCTCGCACTCGGGTAAGCCCCGCTTCCCCAGCTTCTGGCCTCCACACCTTCCGCTGCCGCCGCCGCTGAAGTCCGCAGCCTCCTGCCTCCGCAGCTTCTGGCCTCCACACCTTCCGCTGCCGCCGCCGCTGAAGTCCGCAGCCTCCTGCCTCCGCAGCTTCTGGCCTCCGCAGCTTCTGGCCTCCACACCTCCCGCTGCTGCTGCTGCTGCCGTTGCCGCCGCCGCCGCCGCCGCCGCCGCCGCCGCCACTGAAGTTGTCTCTCGGCAGCCGAGCTTCCGGCGTTCTCAAGGCCCACCTCAATGACCAGAGACCATTGGTTCCCCAGCTGGCCCCTCCTAAGTCACCAATCCACACCCACACAGGTTTCACACCTGACAGGGCCCTGGGCCTGGGGCTTAGCACTTAACAGCTGAAAGTACTTCCACTCAAAAGAAACAAAAGCCATGCTAATGAGACAATTTTGCTTAACAACACAAAATACTATGAGAAATTTGAGTAGGGGGAGATTACTTTTAGCTGGGAATCTCAAGGGGATAGAGGAGTAAAGACGACAAAGATCTGTACATTATCTGATAAAGGCAGAGCAAAGGGCAGGAGACCTTATAATACAGCAGCGTATGAATGACTTGGGAGAAAGAATAGTTTTAATATGGTTTCATTTTGTGACAGCAACAGTATGTCTATGGACACTCAGTTGGCTCAGAACATCTGACTTTGACCAGATGAAACTGGATCAAGTTGGCTTTGCCACCTTTAGCTAGTTATATATCATCTGCGTGCTGGATTTTATGCACCTTTCATTGTTCTCTTTTGTTGAATTTTTAAATTCTCTGGTTTGTGGTTTTTTTTTGAAAGAAAATATTCCAAGAAAACATGTAAAATTTGTACTTCTTAAAGAGCACACTTCAGTGACCATTAGAGATACTGTAATGGGTGTTGGTGTGGCAAAGTAAATCAGTTCAAGGAGCATCCAAGCCCAGAGAGAAACAAAACCAGTCACCAGAGTGTGGTCAAAAACGGAAAAGAAAACCAAGAACTGGCAAACTATTTCTGTGCAACAGACTAATCAATACTCAGAAAACAAGCAAAGAACTTTAGAGGGACCAGCAGCTAGAAGGATTGTTATTGATTCCTAAACGGTTCAGGTTTCTTAAAGTTGGAAGAACGTTGGGAAAACCAGGAGAGGAAAAAAACCAAAGAGCTATGATGAAAAAAATGCTGCAATTAAGAAAAGAATGATTGTTTTGAGTAAGATAATACAAAGCCCGTCATACTGAAGATGGGGAGAAGGCAATTTTTATTAAGAAACTCACTTTTTCATTCAAGACTCTCTGACCCTTACCCCAGACTGTGCCCTGACCTTGGGCAGAGATTGAACCTTGACCCTGGTCCCACTCTGAGCCTTAACCTTGTCTCCATTATGAGCTCCAACCCTGGTCCTATTCTGAGCCTGATTCTGTAAACTGACCGAAGCCTTACCTTGGTCCCATGTTGAACCCTGGACCCGGCTCACACATTCTGAACCCTCACCTCTGTAGAGGACAAGAGGCACTTCTTTCCCCTTAGCCAGGGCAGAGGGAGAAGTTTCTTCCATGTCTTTCCTTTCTTTACTCTATTTTTGCCACCTCTTAGTCCTTTTCTTCATTCCATCCCTCTCTTCCTGAAGTCATTTGTTCCCAGGAAGAATCTAGTAATTGCTTCTTACCCACCCATTGAGGCCTGCTTGTTTCTTCCTTTTAGGATACTGGCATTTTAAAGAAAAGACTGGGGGAGGGCAGTGCTGATCTCGAAGGGATGAAAAGTTAGTGGTGGAATTTTAGGCACAGGGGCAAGCTAACTCAGTAGAATTTTGGCTGCCCTGAGAGGTTTCCTTGTGCCTCTTCTATTATAGGACCTGGGACGGGGGAAAACAACCCAGCCTGCTGTCAGCTTTTACCTGACTTCACATTCTACGTCTTGGTCATGCAGAAAGTCCCCCAGTGGTTACAGATACTGATGTTTCTGCATTTATAGATGTCACTTGGCTCTTTGCAGATGTTGCATTTCAAGGTGTTGCCCGAGTGGGTAGGAAGGGAAGGGAATTGCATTTGTTGTCACAGGTGTCATATCTAGAAGGGATGTAAGAACAAAGAGCAGAGAATGTCATGGGAAAGTGGATTAGCCATTCTATGTAAGGTATGGAGCCTAGACATGGGACAACAGGAACCCCATTCTGAATGCCGAGTTTTTTCCTGTGGCCAGAACCTCAGGAACCTACCCATAACCACCAAAGCTTTATCCCCTGCTGACCTCCTGGTGTTAAGAGCAGAAAGCCAAGCGAAAGGGAAAGGATCCTGGAGGAGGAGTCAGGAGACACAAAGTCTAGTTCTAGTATATTTACTGGTTGTGTGTGCAAGCTGGGGCAAGTTGCTACAGCATCCTGAGTGTCCTCTGTCAAACAGGCATCAAGAGTTGCTGATTCAAGTTAGAAGCTCAGACCTCACCCAGTTAAAGTATTCTCATAGTACAGAGAAGGGAACGGGAGCCCGAGGAGATAGAGTGATTTGCTCTGGTCATTGCTCCTTTGTCCTTCATTCTCAAAGAGGACCGTGACATCAGGAAGGAGATGTCATGACTTGCAAGTGAACTGGATTTGCCCAAGGTCATGTGGGGATGAGCAACAGAGTCAATCAATCAACAACTTAAGGAGCATTGATTAAGCACTTAGTACATGCTGAGAATAAAAGACAAAAATGAAACATCCCCTGCTTGTAATGGAGTTCATATTCTATCAGTGGAAATAATGTTCACATAACTGCATGGGACACAGCAAGGAGGATTTGGAGGCGCAAGACCTGGATTTGAATTCTGATTCAATTACTACCTGTGTGAGCTTTGGCAAGTTGCTTAATGATTCTGGGACTCAGTTTTCTCATCTGTAAAATGTTTCCAAAGGTCGCTCCTAGATCTAAAGATAGGATTCTATGATCTTCAGTAAATACAAAAATACCAATGAAGTAAACAAAAAGCCGTTCCAGGAGCTGTGAGCACTTACAGAGGGGACGTTTGGGGAAAGGTCCCAAGGAGTATAACTGAACGCTGAAGGAAGCTGGGATTTCAAAAGGCAGAGGGGAAGGAGGGGTGCATTCCAGGCACGGGGCATAAGCTATACAAAGCACAAAGAAAGGAGTTGGAACATTGTGCATAAGGAGCAGCAGGTGGGTCAGTTTGGCAGGATAAGTTTGGCTAAAATATAGACTATACGAAGTGGATGAATGTATGATAAGCTTAAAAAGGTAGTCTGATGCCAGATTTGTGTTTTATTCTAAAGATGATAGGGAGGCACTCAGGCTTTTTGAGCAGGGGAGTAATGTGTTTAAATCTATGCTGTAGGAATATCAATGTGGCAGATGCGTAGAGAATGAATGGGAGAGAGGAGAGGCTAGATTCAGGGTAGCCAATTAGGAGGCTATTGCAGTAGTCCAAAGAGAGGTGATGAGGGCTTGGGTGAGTGGAGAGAAGAGGATGGGTGGGAGAGATGTTGGGGAGCAAGCATCAACCAACCTTAGCCCAGGGAGAGTGAAGAGGTGAGGATAACTCCAAGGTGGTAAGCCTGGGTAAAGGGCAGGGTGATGGTACCCTTAACAGACAAAAGAAAGTTTGGAAGAGAGGTAGATATAGAAAGGGGAGGAGATTACGAGTTCAGTTTTGGACATGTTGAGTTTGTTCCCAGTTTTTTGCTATTACAGGAAATTCTGCTTATAAATATGTTGATACATATGAAATTTGTTTAATATGTTTGGTTATAGGCCAAATAGTGGGATCTCTGAGTCAGAGTGTGGATATTTTAGTTACCCATGGGACATCTGTTTGGAAAAGTCCAAAAAGTAGCTGATTGTGTGCGGCTAGGACTCAGGAGAGAAACTAAGGCAAGATACATAGACCTGGGAGATGTCTGCACAGAGATGACAATTGAATGTATGGGAGCCGGTGATATCACCAAGCAAGAGAATGTATAAAGACAAGAGAAGAAGACCAAGGAAAACGCTTCTGGAGTACATTCGTAATCAGGTGAATCCAGAGCTAGGTCACAGATGATGATACAGCAGAAGAGATTTAGAAGATGCTTTCTCTAGGAAGAGAACCAAGGGAGAGCAGTGTCGTGAATATTCAGAGGCAAATTACATTCTAAAACAATAATCACCAAAATCATTTTGTGTAATACCAGCTAAAAATTAGAAAAGTTGGCCAACTGAGCAAATTAGATTCTTCGTGTTTTTGTTGCTTGTCCTTTGTTCTGGAAAAGGACCATAAGGTCAGGGAGGTGATGCCACGACTTGCAAGGAAATTGGATTTAAGCGAGGGAGGGCTATGTAAAGTCACCCTTTTCCCTTTCTCTTCCAGAGTCATCTGGATCCAGTAGCAAGATATAGATCAGAATGACTGGAGGTGACCCTGGATGCAGTAGGAGACCTTGGCCTTTTTCAGCTCAGGATCAGTTTGACTGAGGCAATGCCCATTCAACCATTAAAGCTAGGTCAGAAATGAGGTAAAGACCAGATTAGATAAAGAAGAATCAAAAACAATTAAATTCAATGATCCAATGATTGGCAAACCCCAAAAGGTAAATTGCCCGAGGAAGTTCCAATTTTATTACGAGGCATATATATGTGTGTTGATATAGATTATACATATATATGTGTGTGTATATCTATGTCTATATCTTTATATATGTCTGTACCCAAGGAGGATAAAGATAGAGAGAAAGGTCACATATACACCAACATTTATAGCAACCTTTTCTTTAATAGCAAAGAACCGGGAACAAAGTAGGTGTCCATTAATTGAGGCTGTGACTAAACAAATTGTGGCCCATGAGTCTGATGGACTCTAACTCTGCAACGATGTGTGATGAATATCATACTTTCAACAAAGAAGCATAGGAAGATTCATATGAGCTACTGCACAGTGAAATAAGAAGAATCAGAAAAACTGTATATGCAATGACTACAGCAATGTAAATGGAAGCCACAACAAAACTTGGACCAAGTTTGACCTTGAAGAACAGCACTCCCCTTTCACTTCTTTGCAGAAATGGGGGACTATGGGTGTGGAACACTGTATATATTGCCAGATGTGGCTCGTGTGTTGGTCAGTTTTGCCAATTTTTTAAAAAAATTTCTCCCCTCTATTTCTTTTTCTTTGCTGTAGGGAGTGGTTCTCTGAGTAGGGGAGTGGGAAGGATATAGATATAAATGGATAAATATGGAGATCAAGGTGATGTAGAAACAAAAGATATTTTTAAAAACACAAAAAGGAGAGAGAATCCAGGAAAGATTCTCTGGCTCCAGATCTAAAGTTCTTTCCCACTGTACCACAACTACTCTGCCTTCTTTCCCTCCCAGGAGAAATGAAAAAGTGGCTGTAAAGGTGCAAAGAGTTGCTGTGGTGATGATTACCAGCAGATCCCCCGGGTTAGGTCTAGGTTTGGAGTCTACAAGCTCAGGAAGGTGATAATGAGGGGAAAACTCTGGGCCTCAGGGCTTCTCTGGGAGCTGGAAGGAATGCCCAAAACTTCCTAACCATAAGAATTACCCTAAAGTGGAATGAAATGGGATTGCAGACCTAGGGTGAAACAACATAGGGACCACAGGATTTAGAGCAAGAAAAAGTGCTAGGTGTCATCTGCCCATGGGTAGGGGAGCATTTGCCTTGCTCTTGCTCTCCAGCTATGCTGGGAATCACCATCTTCTCTACCAGACCCTAAGTACCAGCTGGCCTTTCCATTTGCTGTGATGGTTAGCGCTCCTTTATTGTTTCCTTTCATCAGATGTGAGCTCCTTGATGGCAAGGACTGCCTTGCTTTTCTATGTTAATCCTCAGTACTTAGCACAGTCCTTGGCACAAAGTACCTTTCCATTCCATTCCATCCTGAGTCTATCATCCCATCAACAGGCTAGAGCACTGAGTTGAATCTAATGCAATTAAATTCATCAGGGATAAATGGAAAGTCTTACACTTGGGCATGAAAATCAACTTTACAACTATAAGATTGGGAGAGGCAGGGTTGGACAGCGGTTGTTCTAAAAAAAGATGTGAGGGATTTCAATGGATGGAAAATTCAATGATGGATCAGCAGTGTGCTACGGTGGCCAAAGGCTACTGTGAACTTGGGCTGCATTAAGAGGGGCATAGCTTACTACAAACAGCAAGGCAGTAGTACCATCATACCAGCTCTCTCCAGACCCTAGCTGGAATACTGTGTTCAGTTGCAGGTGTGACAATATAAGAAGAATATTAATAAATTTTAGGGCGTCCAGAGGAGCGAAACCAGGATGATGAAGGGCCTCGCATCCTTGTCATATGATGATCAGGGAAGAAACTAGGAATATTTAGCCTGAAGAAGAGAAGACTGGGGTGGGGAAAGGGATATGAAAGCTTTCTTTAAGTATTTGAAGGTCTCTCATGTGGTGGAGCGTTTAGATTTGTTCTGCTTGGCCCCCAGAGGGCAAATCCAGGTAGATGTTGTTGCAAAGAGGTAAATCAAGGCTCGATATTAGGGAAAACTTCCTAACAGAGTTATCCCAAAATAGAATGGACTGCCTTGAGAGATGGTGAGTTTTCTTTCCTAAGGCCAAGCAGAACACATCTAATCCCTTTCCCCCATGACAAACTTTGAATACTTGAAGACAGCTATCATGTTCCCCCAAAGTCTAGGCTAAACCCCCCTAGTTCATGTAATGGATATGCATATGTCATGGTCTCCATATGCATCACTATCTGGTCTTCCCTCCTCTGGACTCTCTCTAGTTCACCAGTGTCTGCCCCCCCCCAACTAAAATGTGACTCCCATCACTGAACACAATGCTCTCTCTGGATGTGTCTAACTGGAGCAGAGTGTGGTAGGCCTATCACTGCCCTACCCTGAATATTCAACATCTAGTCTCATTTAAAGCCACTAGGCCAAGGACAAATGCTTCATCATTGTGTCATTGGTAGAATGATCTCTTCCAGAGGACATGGCTCTATTATTCCTTATATTTTGAGTCTGTTCAGCAAGAGGAGAAGGCTGATATTTGAAATTCACATCCCAAACGTTGGTAAATGGAGGCCACTGGGATGTAGTGAAAAGAATGTTAGGTTTAGCATCAGTGAAGTCTAAGTTTGAGACTGCCATTTATAAACTGTGTGACCTGAGGTCAGTCTCCCTACCTCTCCGGGTCTACTTCCTCATCAACTAGGTGAGAGTTTGGACTAGCTTTGTTCTAAGGTCTCTGTCCTTCTGAGGCTTTGGAAACGTCTGCTCTCCATCTCTGGCTTCTGCATTTCTCTTCACCCTGTTCTGTCCATAGGAGAGAGATTTGGGAAATGTGTATATTCCTTCTTACTTCCCCAGATTTTGGTTTTTAATTTTTTTTTAAACAAAGCGTCCTTATCCAACCTTTCCCTGGGATATCTGAGAGTATTTTTCCCAGCTTATTTCCCATTTTTCCAAACCTCAGAAGCCATAGAATCAACCTAGAGGGAGAATTACTGTATCTTTTCTCTCATCCTCCCTTCTCTTCCTTACTTGTTATTTCTTCCCTTCCTCCTTCCCTCTAATCTCTCCCTCTACTCCTTCATTCCCCCCTTTCTCTTCCTTCCTTTTCTTCATTTTTCTCCTCCCTTTTTCTATTTCTACATAAAGGAATTGATCTAGAAAGCCCAGTATTTAACTACAGAAAAGCAGCCAATTATAAAATGTGGAACTAATTGTAAAATTATGGCAACCTACATGATCCTTTATGAGTAAATCCTTTTAAAAATTTTAAATAGATTTTTTTATGTCCTCTGTTTTGACATTGTTATACCAGCAGCGAGCAAGACACATCATAGAGTATAAGTTTTAATTGGAGAATTTATTAGCCGGCAGCTGTCCGGGGCACAAGCAACCCAAACCAGAGCACCCCGAACAGAGCTCAAGGGGAAGCTTTTATACAGAAGCAGAGGTTCAGCGCTTAGATATTCTCTTAACTGTATGGGTGTTGCACAAGGTTTTTACAGAAAAAAGGCCAAAGAACAGGAATGTTAGCAAATGTCCGTCTTTGCATAACCTTATCATTTTAGCTGACAGGAACAGGCCTCGAAGGTCATACCCATAACAGGACTTGTGTGTCCACTTTGGGTGTAGGTCAGTTCCTTGTTCCTAAAGCCTGAGTCTTGAGACAGGGTCTTGTGCTAATTCAGGTTGAAGCAAGAGGGTGGGGGTCCCTTGGAGGATTACAGGAATGTGTGGCAAGGCATTTTCTTCTTGGTACACGGATGTGTGCTGTAATGCAGGGAGGGGTCAACAACTGTCCTGAAACAGGGTTCTTTATTATAGATCAAAACTGCAATCTTAATTCCAAGCATTACAATGTCACCTAGCTTTCCCCCGTACTCCTCCCTTCCCATCCCTTACAAAAATTTAACAAAATGAATCAATATACCGAAAACATCTGACATTCTATGTAATGTTATACACTTGCGGGACTCCCAGCTCTGCAGAGGAGTGGGGAGAGGTATCTTCGCCCATCTTTTCTTTGGGGCTAAACTTGCTCTTCATAAGCTTTAGATTATGTAGTGGTGGTTCTCTTCATTTCCATACTGCGTTATGTACTTTGTTTTCTTGGCTTTTGCTTACATCACTTTGCATTGACTCATATAAGTCATAAAGGCTTCTCTGTCTTTTGTCATTCAAAATGTAATACTTCGTTACATTTATCTTAATTTGTTCAGCCATTTCCTGTGAACGAATCCTTTGACTGAATTGCTAAGGAAGAAATGCCATTGGATGAAAAATGATTGGCCAGGCTTCTGCTTGACCTTTCAGAGCTACTTCACGGGGTCTAAGAAGTGGGAGGCAAATCCAACTCCTGGAGGGGTGAAGAGGAGCCCTGAAGAGTTGGAGAAGCCAAAGGGCAGGAGGAGGAGACCACTACAAGCAAGGGGATTGGGTCAGGAGGAGCACGAGGGAGGATGCTAGGTTGGCTGGACCCTATCCCCTCCCACTCTACTACAGGCAATGATCCTTTATCCTCCTTGTCCCCTTGGATTCCCTGTGGAAGTCTGAATCCTTTCCTGGGGGAATGGGAATGGGGCAGGGGGGGAGTTTGTTTACTTTTCTTTTTTTAAATATTTATTTTGTCTTTATAACAGTGCTAATCAAAAGCCTTTGCTGGTAAGGGTGGTGGTGTCATTGCTCAATAGTTTTCAGTTTGTGTCTGACTCTTCAGGACCCCTTTTTGGGGGGAGGGTTCTTGGCAAAGATACTGGAGTGGTTTGCCATTTCCTTCTCCAACTTATTTTACAGATGAGGAAATTGAGGCAGACAGAGTCAAATGCCTTGCCCAGGGTCACACAGGTAGTAAGTTTCTTGGGTCACATTTGAACTCAGGTCTTCCTGACTCCAGGGTTGGTGCTCTATCCACTGTGCCACCTAGTTACCCAGTCTGGGTGTAGTTATCAGAAATACAGTTGAGGAAGAGATCCTCCCCAGAGAACAGTGGAAAGTATATTTAACACTAAACTGTTTTTTCTTCTTTTTTTCCAGAGTATCTCATCCAGCAACTCATTTTACAATGGCAGCCTCTCAGCTAATAGTTCCACTTTTCCCAGTGAGTTCTCAGTGGCCTTCCCTTTGTCCTTCCATTCCCCACACTCATCCTTTTTCTTCTTTCTTTAAGATTTTTTGCACAAACAAAACCAATGCTACCAAGATTAAAAAGAAAGCCAGAAAGCTGGAAAACAATCTTTACAGCAAGTGTCTCTGATAAAAGCCTCATTTGTCAAATACATAGAGGACTGAGTCAAATTTATAAGGATTCATGTCATTCCCTAATTGACAAATGGTCAAAGGATATGTATTTAGTTTTCAGATGAAGAAATCAAAGCTATCTCTAGTCATATGAGAAAATGTGCTAAATTATTAGATTTAAATTTAGATTAAATTAGATTTAAATGATTAGAGAAATTCAAATTAAAGATTGCAAATTAAAACAACTCTAAGGTACCACCTCGCACCTATCAGATTGATATAACAGGAAAGGAAAATGACAGATGTTGGAGGTGATGTGGGAAAATTAGGATGCTAATAAATACACTGTGTGCAAACTAATCCAACCATTTTCAAGAGCAGTTTGGAACTATACCCAAAGGTCTATAAAACTGTGTATATTCTTTGATTCAGCAATATAATTACTAGGTCTGTATCCCAAAGAGATATTTTTTAAAAAGAGATAAGGTCTTATTTGCCCAAAAATATCTGTAGCAGCTCTTTTTTTTATAGTGGCAAAGAATTGGTTATTGGTTATAATTGGTTATATATATACATATATATGTACGTATATATAGGTTATATAATTGGTATATAATTGGTTATATAATTGGTATATAATTGGTTATAAAATAATTGGTTATAAAATGGCTGAACAAGTTGTGGTATAAGATTGTAATGGAATATTATTGTGCTATAAGAGATGATAAACGGGTAGATTTCAGAAAAATCTGGAAAGACTTACATGAACTGATGAAAAGTGAAGTGAAAAAAAACAGGAAAACATTCTACACAGTGACAGAAATAGTGCGTGATAATTTACTGTAAACAGCTTAGCTATTCTCAGCAATACAATGATCCAAGACAATTCTAAGTTATTCATGATGAAAAATGCCATTCACCTCCAGAGAAAGGACTGATGGAATCTGAGTGAAGATTGAAGCATACTATTTTTTATTTTTTTGTGTTTTTTTTCCTTTGGTGTGTCTTCTTTCACAATGTGACAATATGGAAATATGATTTGTATGACTGCATATGTATAGCCTATATCAGATTTCTTACTGTTTCAGGGAGGGAGGGAGGTGAGAAAAGAAAAGAAAATATTTGGAACACAAATTTTTTTTAAAAATTAATGTTAAAAAATTTTCCTTGCATGTAACTGGGAAAAATAAAATATTATTAAGAATAAAGAAAATAAAATAAAATCCCACCTCTTACAGGAATCCTTTCCCAACCTGCCTTAATTCCAGTGCCTTTTTGTTGTTCAGTTGATTTTCTCTCATGTCCAACTCTTTGTGACCTCATTTAGGGTTTTCTTGGCAGATATACTGTAATGGTTTGCCACTTCCTTCTCCAGCTTATTTTACAGATGAGGAAACTGAGGCAAACAGGGTTAAGTGACTTGCCCAGGGTCACACAACTAGTAAGTGTCTGAGGCTGGATTTGAACTCAATAAAAATGAATCTTCCTGAGTCTCATGATCAAGTCACGTTCTCAGCAGGAGGAGCTGAAGACTTTTAGCTCACCTTCTCCTTAATATGTCTACCCATTCATTTAAGGATAGGCAGGAATTCAGGGATAAGTAAATGAAGAGGGGGAGTGGAGGATATTCCAAGAACAGGCAATAGCAGGAGTAGGTAGAAATGGACCATGTGTGGCCAGTGACCAGGTCAACATATGATGTTTTAACTGTGGGTGTCCCTCAAGACACTGTCCTGCGTCCTCTTTGTTTCTCCCTCTCTACTCTTTTACTTGGTGATCTAATCAGCCCCCATGGATTCATTTAATACCTCCATGCAGATATTTCTCAACTTGATTTATCCAGCCCTAATCACTTTCCTGACTTGTAGTCTCATGTTTCCAATTGCCTATTGACCATCTCAAACATGATGACCATAGACATTTTAAATTCAATATTTCTAAAACACAGCTAATTATTTTTTCCCCAAACTATTGCCCCTTCGCCAAATTTCCCTATTACTTTGGAGAACACTGCCATCCTTCCAGTTATCCAGGCTTAGTAACTAGGTGTCATAAACGACTCCTCATTCTGTCTTATCCCTCATATCCAAGTATTTGTCATTTGTTATTGCCGAGTCTTGTCAATTCTGCCTCTGCAATATATATTCTCCCTTTTCCCCTTATCACCTCAAATGAGGACAGTTGCAACTCTGGTTGGCCTTCCTGCCTCAATTCTCTCCCCACTCCAGTTCATCTTCCACTTAGCTACCAAAGTGATTTTCCTAAAGTGCAAGTCTGACTGTGTCACCTCCACCCTATCTCCACCCTCCAACTCAGTAAATTCCAGGCTCTCCGGGATCAAATATAAAATCCTACTTGCCTCTCAAAGCCATTCATAACCTGTTTCCTTTTTACCTTTCTAGTCTTCTTACACATTACTCCCTCCATGTATTCTACAAACCAATGACACAGACCTCCTTGCTATTCCTCAAAGGAGGCACTCCATCTCTGGACTCCATGCATTTTTCCTGGCTGTCCCTCATGTCTGAATTTCTCTGCATCCTTATCTATCTCTCCTTTCCTTGGCTTCCTTCCACTGCCAATTGCCTTCCCTCTAAGATTATGCCATTTGCTTGTGTATATCTTGTATACACATAGTTGTTTGCTGCTTGTCTTCCCCATTAGATTGTAAACTCCCTGAGGGGAGGTAATCTTTTTGCCTTTCTTTGTGTCCTCAGCACTTAGCACAGTTCCTGGCACATCCTAGGCACTTAATAAATGCTTACTGACCGAGTGACTGAGGTATTATACATACAGCCATAAAGCACACTTTGTGTATATAAAGTATACTTTGTATGAAATCTCAATGTGTGATGTATTCCATATTTGGTATAATCTATGTTATGTGTATTATGTTTCTGCCTGTGCACTCTTGTGTTTGGCCAACACTAATTTAACATACATACTTTGTATCTACATGTGACTTACGAATCTAGAGTAATTGCCTTTGATTGTGCATAAGCAGATCAATCAATGCCTTGGACCTTCTTCTCAGTCTTTCTCCTTATGCTCTCTTGTCTTATCAACTCCCATGGATTTTTAAAGCTGATGACTCTTAGATCTCTATAGCCAGCCCTTTTCTCCCCTCCTGACCTCCAATTCTGCATGACCTGTTAAAAATATCCGATGGACATTTTTGCCGAGACATCCCACAGACATCTCAAACTCGACATATCCAAAACAGAACTTAGTTTCATTTACTTTCATGTTAGCAAAGAATTGGAAACAAAATAAATTTCCTTAAGTTGGGGAGTAGCTAAACAACTAGTGGTACATGAACACAAGGGACTATTATTGTGATGTAAGAAAAGATGAATAGGAAGAGGACGAGGAAACATTAGAAGTTATATGAATTGATGTAGAGTGAAGTCAACAGAACCAGGAAGACAATATACACATTAACTATAAGAACATAAATGAAAAGAGCAAAGGTAGATACTGGGCCCTCTTGACACTACCCCGGCCTACTTCTGTAATGGAGAGTTTATCTTATATACTTTGGGAGCAGTTGTGGTACAGTGGAAAGAATGCATTTTGAGTCCGAGGACCCAGATTCGAGTTCATTTCAATTCAATCCAATTGGTATTTATTAATTGCCTACTATTTTTCTGGTGCTGGCGAAAAAAAGACAAAAGCAAGAGTCTGTGCCTTCAAGAGCTTGTGTTCCTATGTTCTGAATCTTGGTTCTGTCAGTTACCAATCATGTGACCTTGGTTATTTCATTTCCTATCTAAGTGCACTTTCTAACCATGAGTTCAAAGTAAAAATGCTCTGATGGTGAAATCTCAGGCACTGTGACACACCAATGGGGAAGAGGCCCTAGGGTGGAGAATGAGGGCAGGCAGGCTTCTTTGTCTAGACCACTTAAATAACTAAATTCGAAGAGGACATCGTGTTTTGACTAATCCTAAAAGAAACCCTAACAAACAAGGGAGTATTGTGTGTGAAAGAGTTTTAACACCTTTCCTAGGCTCCTATATTCAGATTTCTATGCAAGCCCTGGATTAATTAATTTTCAGTTCCCACCCTATTAATTTCTCAGTTCTTAGTATGCTGGGTGTTGAGCAGAAAAGAAAAGCACTTTCCCTGTCCTGGGGATGCTTGCAATCCCACAATCCCTAGTTATGGCCAATGTCATGAGCAGAGAGAAATAATTAGCAAGCTCATCAAACTGGGCTTCCTGTTTGCTCTCAGATTTCAATGGCTAACCAGGATTATTGTGAGTCTTGTTGGTTTCAAAATCCCAGCTATTTGTATATGATAGGTCTGGACTTGTTTTTCTCCCTAGACAAATGTAAAAGGAAGGAAATGCAAACAAATTTGTGGGAATTCAGTAGTTTCAGGTGCCAAATGTCTCATTGATTTTCTTTCTCTCTAGCATTCTTTCCTGACAATACAAGCAATGTTTCTCGCTCAAACCAGAGGTTCCTCCAGGCAAATGCCTTGTCTTCTCCCCTCAGATCGGCTGCTTCCTGACTAGGCTCCCTCCCTCTGAGGACAGGGGCCATGTCTTTCTGGCAGGGCAATCCAGGGCAATCTCTGTCCATCCCTCCCTTCCCTCCCCTCCCCCCACCATGATCTAGTGCCTTCATCTCAAGCAGCTGGTGTAAATCCCTAAATTCAGGCTTTCAGGGATGGACAGAGATTATTTAAAGTGGGTAGCAGCCTGACCCTGACCTCCCCTACCCTCATCAGCCAGCACTAAGCAGGGCAGACAGGAATCCAGTCAGGATAAGACCAGATCCTTGGAGCACCAGGGCACTATTGTCAACACAGAGGTCGGTGTTGCAACAGAGTATGGGCTGAGATTCTCCAATGGCATCAGCATCTGTGGGGACACAGGAGGCCATACACCCTCGCTGAACTGTCTTCTCCTCCATGAAGGGATAACCTGAAAAATCCCAGAGGGGAGAAGAATGAGATAAGGTCCCAGTCTATCCTTTGCCACTTTAAGCTAGACTTCTATATTCCTATCTTCTGTGGCATTAATAACACCACAGATATCCAGAGCCATAATAACCAAAAATTCCTGGATTCCTGGATTCTCTCTCTCTCTCTCTCTCTCTCTCTCTCTCTCTCTCTCTCACACACACACACACACACACACACACACACACACACACACACACAGAGGAAGGGGCCTTAAAGGTCATCTAGTCCAACTTCCTTATTTTACAGATAAGGAAACTGAGGCACAGAGCAGGAGGAAGTGATTTGTCCATAGTCACACAGATGGTAAGAACAGCGCTGGGATTCAAATCATGGTCCTCCAACTTCAGATCTATTCCTCCCTCCATTCCTTCTTTCAGCCTCTTATTTCTTTCTTATAGCCATTCATGGTAACACAGAGAATTCTGTATCTCAGTTTTAGAATGGACTTTAGAAATCATCTTGCCTTCCTTAGTAGAGCACATATACTTGACAAGGAGGCAGCCTGCTTCTGCTAGAATACCTACAGTGATGGGGAGCTTACTACTTTCCGAGGTAGCCTATCCCATGGGGGAACAGCTCTATTGTTGTTTTCTTATATTGAAGTGGGGGTGGGGAGAAAATAGAAGAAAGATAGGAATTAGGACTAGGAATTGGGAGATCTGGGGTTCTATTCTTGACGATATCTCTGTATTGTTGTGTGACCTTGTTCAAGTCATGGACCCTCTCTAAGTCTCAGGTTCCTGCATCAATAAAATAAGTCATTGAATGACTACCATTCTATGAACATACGAACTGAAATTTGGCCCCCTGTATCTTCACTATAGGTTTCAGCCTAAGACCTAACATAGCTTGGAATCTTGGATTTAGATCTAGAAATCTTAGACATCAACCAATAAGCATGTATTAAGCAACTATTATGTGCCAGGCACTACACCAGGGTTCTAGGTACACAAATATAATAGTCCCTACTCACATGACTGCTCAGGGATTTGGTTAGTGAATTTGCAAACAGATAACTGGGAGCTGGCTGTTTATAAGGTGGCCGGGGGCTGCTCTGTGCCCCATAGGAAGTACTCAGACTTGGGATTTCAATTTTCCCTTGCCTTCAGAGGCCTTTGGACCTTCCTAGCTATCTCCTGGCCTTACCTGATTGCAGAGACAGCAGCCTGGTTTCACACCATCCCTCTGTGGCTGAACAGTTGGCTACATCAGTACATTGAGACAAGGGGGTGGGTTTGGAGCAGGAGAAGCAGCTCAGGGAACCACCTGCAATGCAGAAGCATTCTCAGTACACACACACACACACACACACAGAGGCACACATAGACATACATGGACAGATACAGAAATATAAACCCAGATAGATAGAGATACACATAGGTATAGGCATTGAGAGAGGCACAGAACCACAGACACACAAAGACAACAGGCAGCATGGACACTGTGCTCAACATGAGTTCAAATCCCACCACAGGCACTAAATAGCTGTGTGACCTTGAGGAACACACTTAACCTCTCCATGCCTCAGATTTCTCAATTGTAAAATGACGGTGTTTGATTCACTGGCCTCTAAAGGTCCTCCAGGAGCTAAATCTTTAATCCTAAAACACAACCTTGGGCCATGGATTTACAACTGAATGGTTTCAGAGGTCGTATAATCCAACCCCCTCATTACACAAGGGCCCTAAGGTCTAGAGATGGGAAATGCAAGCATTTAGTTTGAACTCTGGTTTCATGACTCTCCAAGCTCCTTTCCATCCTTCTGTGATGCTGGTTCAGGAACATTCAGATAAACAGCGACATAACAAGACACATACACAGAGTCACACTGACACATCCTTACAATACATACACCTAGTGCACAGAAAGATAGATTCAAATATACCAATAAACACATAATCGTGAAACCACACAAATACAAGGGCAAATACACTATTGGTGCTGATGCTGGATGTGTGTGGCTGCTGCTTTGTTCAAGCATAAGGTGACATCATTCTGGAGAACAGTTTGGAACTATAAAGGGTTTTATGGCCAAAGGGCTATAGAGCTGTGTGCGCCCTGTGACCCAACAATACTGCTACTAGTTTCATGCCCCAAAGAGATCAAAGAAAAGGGAAAAGGACCCACATGTAGAACAATATTTACAGCAGCTCTTTTTACAGTGGCAAAATTAGAAATTAAAGGGATACCCATCAACTGGGGAACAGCTGAACAAGTTGTGGTATATGATTGCGATGGAATACGATCATGTAAGAAATGACAAAGGGCATCCCCTTTGACTTTAGAAAAGCCTAGGAAGACTTATGTGAACTGATGCAAAGTGAATCAAGCAGAACCAGGAGAACATTGTACACAGTAACAATAATACCGTAACAATTAATTGTAAAAGACTTAGCTACTCTGATCAATAAAATGATTCACCAAAAAAATGCTATTCACCTCCAGAGAGAGATATGGAAATATGTTTTGCATGACTTCATATGTATAATGGGTATCACATTGCTTGCTTTCTCCAATCGATAGGAGAGAGGATGGAGGGAAGGAAGGACTTTGGAACTCAAAATAAAAAGAGAATGTTAAAAATTAAAATAAAAAAACTATAGAAGGTGAAGGTAATTTTGGAAAATTAACTCCTATCCACAAAAGGAGGTAGGGGGTGGACATAATACCAGAGATGCCTCTGGAGCCTGGGATCCAGGCACTAACAGAGCCTGAGGGCTTATGTAGAAGAGGCTGGGCTGGCCCTTCCAGAATAGGGACCCTTTAGCTCTCTTCAATTCCAGACCAACCTTTAGGGATTTCACTCCTTCCCACCAGGTCTCTTTGTCTAGTCTGGGTCTGTCTCAGTGGCTGAGGACCCTCTGCAGAAGAATTGATTTTGAATGCTAGGTCTTTTACCTACTATGCTAATGACTTGGGGCAAGATAGTTAACCTTTCTGGGCTTTAGCTTACTTATCCATTAAAGAAGGAATCAGATTAGATTAGGTCCCTTAAAGCTCTAAATCTATGATTCTTTAACTTCCCCCAGTGTAAAGGCACTTATTATATGCTAAGCAATGGAGATTTCAAAACAAAACCAAAACAAGAATGAAGATAAAATCCCTGCAGGTGGGAAGACCTTAGTCTAAATCCAGGCTCAGATACTTACTAGCTACTTGACCCCAACTCCACACTTAACCTCCCTCAACCTCATTTTCTTCATCTGCAAAATGGGGAGAATAAAAGCACCTGCCTCCCAGGATTGTTGTGGGGATAAAATGAGATAATGACTATAAAGCATTTAGCACAGTGCCTGGCACAGAGGAAGCACTACAGAAATGCTAGATGACGTTGTTATCTAAAGGAGCTCACATTTTAGTAAAGGGAAACAATACTTATAGGAGGGTTCAGCTGCAGGACAGATGGGAAGGTTGAGTCGTCCTCGGGGTGTGGAAGCAAAGCAGCCGGTAATGCATCGTCTTTTTTATTTAATATCTATTTTATTTATTTTTGGTTACATTTTTGAGTCCCAAGTTGTTACCCTCCCACCTCCCAACCTCACACTAGAGAAGGCCAGCATTTGACACAGATATCTTCCTTTATGTCTGGGTCAACTATCCATTTTGACCTTATCTCGGTAAATGGTGTAAGATAATAATCTATACCTAGTTTCTGTGGGACCGCTTTCCAGTTTTCCCTGCATTCTTCTTTTGTCTCATTTCTAGCTTGGGACTGGACTCTATTCCATTTTCTCACAGCTCCCTAAGACTCCCCAAGGGATGGTTTCCTGGGTTCTGAACATGTCTAGGCTCTGCTTGTCTTCTCCATGAGGTTATAGGCATTGATTCTGACCCTGCTCAGCCTCCGTCTCTTCAGAAAGGGCAGGCTTACTTTTTTAGTCTATCCTCACAAGAATGAACTGAACCAAAACATTTATCTTGTTTGCCCTGAGTTCTGATGCATGGTAGGGGAGACATGAGGAGGAAAAGGTTCGGCCCTTGTCCCTGGGAGAATTCCATGAGGGAGACAGGACTTAATACACAGGAGGTGGTATAGTTCAGGTGCTAATGGAGGGAGAGATCAGCTTGGACTGGAGACAGTTGGGGAAGAATAGAGAAGACACAGAGTGAGACCCGAGCTGGGCCTTCAAGGATGGGGAGATTTGGGTCAGAGAAAGAAAAAGCTAAGATATTTCAGGGAGGGGAACAGCCTTGGCAGTGGTGCATGAATGAGGATCATAGGATTTAGGGTTGGATGAGACCCTAGAGACCATCTAGTACAACTAACCCACTTTACAAAGGAGGTAATTGCAACCCAGGGAAGAGAACATGGTGGGCCATGTTAATGATGGCCCATAAATACTCCAAATCCATTTCTCTTTTCAAACAAATCTAACTGGAGTGGAGGGCGCACGTTAGGAACGAGGGAAAGAGGACATCAGAATTCTAGTCATTGGCTCCCTTTGTAACCTCGTGTTAGTCACTTCCTTTCTAGGAATACATGGTCTCCTAGGCCATTTCTGGCTCTAGCTTTATCTATTTAAGGTCCCTTTGGTCTAAGAGGTGTGTGAGGCCTTGAACATAAGGCCAAGAAGGACAGAAAGTTTCTCCAGCTTCTTCTACACTTTGCCTGGTGCCATGATGCCCGTCCAGAAGCAGTGAGACCCGAAGGAAGGCCTTTTCTAGACCACAGAATTCTCTTTCCTCCTCTTCTCACCCCAAATTCTCCATTATAATCTCTTTGAGGGTGAGGGTTATTTCATTTTTTTTTTCTCTTTGTATGCCCATAGCCTCGCTCAGTAATGTATATAGAGCGGGTGCTGACTGATGAACTGAAACCTGTAGTTCCACATATCTAATTTGCTTATGTGATCCAGCCACCAGGCAGGACTGTCTGCCCCCTGCTGGCCAAGCCCTTTTATGCCTGACTAGATGCCCCAGCTCTGACAAAACTAAATTCTTTTTCTGCATACAGTCTGAGCTTACAGGACCTCTGAGATCATTTGGTCTACCTTGTACAGATAAGAAACCAAAGCCTTGAAAGTAGAAGCAAGACTGTGTTGGTAAATGTTTAACAATCAGTTCTCTGAAAAAGAAAGCATATACAACATACTTTTAAGTATTATCTGCATCATTAACATTTTTTTTCCATCAACTTCTTAAGTCTAGAACTAGCAGTGGGGGACCTGCGGCCTCGGGGTCACATGTGGCCCTGTAGGTCCTCAAGTGCGGCCCTTTGACTGAATGGAAACTTCGCAAAACAAATCCCCTTAATAAAAGGATTTGTTCTGTAAAACTTGGACTCAGGCAAAAGGCCACACTTGGGGACCTAGACGGCTACGTTTGGCCTCAAGGCCACAGGTTCTCCACCCCTGGTGGATAATCAATACAACAGCAAATCAAGGGATGATTTCCAGCTTTGCCAATTTCTGAGGTGTAAATGCTCCTACTCAAAATTTAACAATCAGTCCCAGTTAGTTCCAGCCTACCCCTTCTAGTTCTCATGCTAAAAGCTATATTAAAAAGATATCACAACATGAGAAAGCCAAGGATACTTCTTCTTTTAACAATGAAGAAAAGGTCTACTTTAGAGGGTTTTTAAAAACATGCATCCCTTACATATTCGATGAATGCATATACTACACTGGGCATTCTTATCTCTATGCTTTCCCTTCTCTGGATTCCTAAAAGACTCACTCATCGAAAACAAACATGCAAATCAATCCCCGTGCAAGAATCCTTTCTGTAATACTTTAACTACACCAGGTCATAGAGCTTTAGCTTCAATCAGTCTGTCAATCGATTAGCAAGCACTTATTAAGCACCTATAAATTGCCACAAATAGATGGCACAGTGGATAGAACACTGGGCTTGGAATAGGAAGATTGGTGTTCATGAATTCAAATCTGGCCTCAGGCACTTACCAGCTTTGTGACCCCGGCCAAGTCACTTCACCCTGTTTGCTTCAGTTTCCTCATCTGTAAAATGAGCTGGAGAAGGAAATGGCAAACCACTCCAGGATCTTTGCCAAGAAAACCCCAAATATGGTCGTGGAGAGTGGGGCACAGCCGGAAAACAACTGAACAACCACAAATAAAATGCCAGGCTCTGGATTATGTACTAGGCATACAAAAATAATAAATGAAATAGTCCCTGTTATGAGGAGTTTACCTTCCAGTGAGGAGGACCGCTCTCTCTCTGTCTCTCTCTCTCTCCTCCAGTCTATTCTATTGTGGGTCAGCTTTAATTATTAGAAAGTTTTTCCTCCCATTGAACCAAAAGTTCCCACCTGTAATTTCATCCCATTGGCCCTCATCCTGTCGTCTGAACAAATCTAATCTCTTTGTCCTATGACAGTCCTTCAGATATCTGTGGTCAGCTCTCGTGCCAAAGTCTTCACTTCTCCGAGGTAAACATTCCTATTTCAACTGCTCCTCCCTTGACATGATCTCTTCCTTTCATTACCCTGGCTTGACCTTTGCTAAATGGAATTAAGCTGGTCAGGAGCTGTCCTAAAATCTGGCATCCAGGACTGAATATGGGAATCATATCACAGAGGGAGGAAGTGACTGGTCCATAGTCACACATTAAGTCACCGGCTGAACCAGGATTTGACCTCACCTTCTGAGACCTAGGCTAGGGGTCTTTCCCCTTCCCCACATGGCCTCTCATTCATTCAAAATTTATGTAATTAGCATTTCCCACCGTGTTGGGTCCTTTGCTCAGCAAGATGTGGGGATGAGACAAGGAAGAAGAAACATGAGCCGAACCTTCCAAGAGTTCCTGGTCTGGCTGCAGAAAAAAGATCACCCAAGAAGACTGCTTATGATACCTCAGAGTCCCCAGGTTCAGGTAGTCAGTAGGGAAAAGAACACACTTGACTTGTATTGGTGTGATCTGGGAAGGCTTTCTGAAGGAGGTGACAGAATCTTGAGACCTGGGTTCCAGTACCAGCTTTACTAGTTAACAGCCATGTAACTAAAGGTAACAAGTCTCTCAGAGTCTGTTTCCTCATCTGCAAAATGAGCATAATACCATCTCCCTCATAAGTTTGTAGAGAAAGTACTTTTTATATATAAAAGCTCTATACAATTGTAGTTATCATAACTATTATTATTTAAGGAGGGACAACAGTATGGTAATGGACAGATATGGTAATGGGTAATGGATAGAGTTGGCCTTGGAGTCTGCAAGACCTGAATTCAGATTCCCCCTCTGACACATCTTAATTATGCGGCCTTGGGTAAAATCATTTAACCTCTCAGTGCTCCCTCTATGACTTATCCAGAGCTTCACTGGATGAAGGAGTTTCAGTAATAGAAATAGCATTTACAGAGGGCTTTAAAGTTTTTTTTCAGTTGTACCAGACTCTTTGCGACCCCATTTTGGGGGTTTTCTTGGCAAAAATACTAGTGTTTTGCCATTCCTTCTCCAGCGCATTTTATAGATGAGGAAACTGAGGCCAACAGGGTCAAAAGACTTGTCCAGGGTCACACAGCTAGTAAGTGTCTGGGGCCAGATTTGAGCTCGTAATGATGAATGTTCCTGATGCCAGGCCTGGCACCCTATCCACTGCGCCACCCAGCTACCCCTGAAGTTTGCACTAACTTTAAAAATGCAATCTCATTTTATGTTCACCACAGCCTTGGGAGGTAGGTGCTATTATTATCCCCATTTACACATGAGGAAACTGAAGGTGAAGGAAGGTGACTTTCCCAGGGTCACACACCAATAAGTGTATGAGGCAAAATTTGAACTCATCAAGTCTTCCTGACTCCAAGTCTGGCACTCTCTGTCCTGTTTACCACCCAGTACTGGTCTTGTCCCAAAAAGGAGTGGGATAAACAGAGAAGGCGGAAGTAATGGTTAAAGAAAGCCTGGGTATAAGCCAGGGACTTTGCTGTTGTTGTTCAGTCACACCCAACTCTTCATGAGTCTGTGGACCATAATGGCCGTAATTTGCCATTTCCTTCTCACTGAAGAAGGGTTAAGGCAAACAGAAGTTAAGTGACTTGCCCAGGTTCACATAGCTAGTATCTGAGGTCACATTTGAACTCAGGTCTTCCTGACTCCAGGCCCAGTACACACTATCCACTGAGCCACCAACCTGTTCCTAGGTATGTGCCAGAGATAGCACTTGGTAATCACGGGCTTAGCTGTTCTGCCCAGGAATTGCTGAGTTCCCAAGAGTGCTTGGGTCCTTTGCTCAAGTCTCGGTAAACAGGGCGTGGAGACCAGGAAGGCTTTGGCCAGGAGTCCATCCCTAGTCCTGGTTTTTTCCTTCCTGTCCTGTTCTGGGCCTGATGTTCTCTAGAATCCCAGCTGGAGGAAGGCCAATGGCTATACTGCAACTCCTTAGAAACAAGGGGCACTTTGATCCCATGGCCCAGGGATAGAAACAAGTGGCTTGAGGAAGGAGGTGTCCATAGGAGAACAGGGGCTCAAGTCTTGCTGTCCAAGCCTAGCCAGGGACTTCACACTAGGATTCAAAGCTCTGCCCCCAACTTAGGGGCCCAAGGCAGGCCGCTACTGATGCCCTTGAGTATGTGAAGAGAGTTTACCCCCTCCAGGTCTGACAGGAGAACTGACAAAAGACTATGTGATACAGCGGAAGCAGTCCTGGGCTTGGAATTCAAAGACCTGGGTTCCAGTGTGGCTTTGTGACTCACTGCCTGGGCATTGTTGTGAGACAAGCCATTTGACCTCTCTAGGACCCCATTCGTATACTGGAGAGGGGTTGGTTGGGCAAGATTATCTCTCAGGTCTTTTTCAACTCTAAAATTCTATCCCCTTACAAAGGACCAGCTCAAATCATACTGCCACCAGGAAGTCTTCCCTAATTTCAACTCTCTGAGTTCTAAAGACTTTACCTTCACTTTGGCAGTTCACTAATGTTTTGCAATGTCATGCTTTCTGTTTTTCATTTGTAAATCATCTCTCCAACCCAGACCATGCCTCTCTCCCACAATATGGACAAACAGGAAGATGGGGAGTTATATGGGAAGGTAGAGGAAGGGAGAAGAAGACTGGATATCGGTGGTTTTTTCTGCAAAGTTTTGTCTATACCAGGGTCCTATGACCCTGGGGCTGCTGCCCCTCTGCTCTGCTATACTTCTCCAGACATCCTTCCTCTCTAACCACAAAGAACCTTTTTGCTTCCCTCATTGACATGCCCTTCTACCCCATCCCTGCCCCTAACACACACACACACACACACACCACAGAGCCTTCATTTATCCACTTTGAATCATTAGAATCAGAGTATATCATAGCCAGAGGTTCTTAACCCTAGAGTTTGTGAACTTTTAAAAAAATATTTTGATAACCATAATTCAATATAATTTTTTCTTATTAATCCTCTGTATTTTATGAATTTAAAGGCTTTATTCTGAGGACTCCATACATTTCACCGGACTGCCAAAAAAATTGAGGACTCTAAAAAGATTAAGACCTCTTAACATAATCTGTAAGGGATGGAAGATATGTATTAGAACATTAGATCTGAGAAACACCTTAGAACAAAGAACAAAGATCTGAGTTGGAAGAGGCTTTAGAACATAAAATATTAGAGGTGGAAGTGCCTTAGAACACAGAATAATAAAGCTAGAAGGGTTCTCACTTAGGACATAGTTTAGAATATCAGTGAGAAGGAGGTGTGGAATACTGAATGTCAGAGTTAAAAGGAGCCTTAGAACATAGAATGTTAGAGCTGGAAGGAGACCTAGAGCACAGAGTGTCTGAACTGGAAGGCACCTTAGAGAGTATTGATGTGTACTGAATTCTAAGACTGGGGGTCTTCATTTCAACTCCAAGGACTTCAAGAAAGTATTAAGTAGGAGAATTCCCAGTGTTAGTCCTAAGGGGATGAGGGTCTTAGATGAAGGTATCAGATCACGGATAAATCTAATCTTTTCCTTAGATGGTAATGGGTCTAAAACCAAACCCACCCCAGAAGGACCTTGAGTCTTCATACCAACATTTGGCAACCTGTCCCTGTTCCCCTGCCCTACCCCCCCCCCATTAAGGATTGTGCTTTTAAAATAACCACACATACAAACTTGCTCTAAATCACTACTGTGAATGTGGGTGGGTCAGTACATGCCATCACACTGTCCCTGTCCCTGTCCCTGCCCCTAAGTGGGAAAAGTTTTTGATCGTGTTAACAAAGGAATCCTGCTAAACAACAAATTAATTTGTAGGGTAAGTGATTGGATTGCCAGAACTCTAGGGTCACTTTCTGCTGTCAATCTATACTGTGACCTATTCCTTAGGGACTGAAGGGGCTTCCATCCGGAATGAGGATAACATAGAGGAGACAATCTTTAGATAGAGCAATTAAAATATTAAAGAATATGTAAGCTGCATATTTGTTACATACATACGACCAGGGTCTGGACACGCTTGAGTGGCAGGAAGATCAGGGCTGGAGGAAACCAGTGAAGTCTCCCCATCCCATACAGGCGGCTGCCAGGGAAGGTTTAATACTCATATTTTAATACAGTGAATTCTTCCCCTAATGAGAAGTCACCTTGAAGGACTGTTGTCCCTTTCTTCTCTACTCAGCTCCTCGCAACCTAGTGGAAAAGGGAGAGGGCGGTCTAGGCTGGAGACAGAATGGCTGATTCTGAGGCTCTTGGAATCACGGAAGCTGAGAATCTTAGGCTGCAAGAACCCCAGTACTGCTGAGGGGATAGCAGGGTACAGATCACTCCTAGTAGAACTTTCAGCTCCCTGCCGGTCGGACCCCGCACCCCCAAGCCCTCTCTGCCAGTCTGCGGGTCAGGAGGGCCTTCCAGTCTGCTTATCGCCCAGTGCCTGGAGGCGCACTTCCTTTCCAGACAGACAACCTACTCCACAATGGGACAGAGCAGATTGTTAGAAAGTCTTTCCTGAAAATAAACAAAGAAACAAACATGCCCCCCGAAGTTTTGGAAAAAACCAGACAGTGGGAACTAAGCTGCTCCAGCCCAGGGGGGTCATCTCCCCGCCCCACCCCACTCCGCCCTTCGGCAGGTCGGTGCCGGGATCTTAGGAAGCCCGGGGTCGCCCAAGCTCTTAGAGACCCCTTCCTCCCCACCTCCCTGGAGCTGGCACACAGCTGGAGAGCATCAGGTGGACTTTCTAAAGGCTCCCAGGCACTCCCAGGGTGCCCGCCCCCTCCCTACATCTCCTTGCTGAGGCTCTAGGGGTCCTACTCACCTAGGGGCAGGGCGGTCGCAGCCAGCAAGAGGACCGCCAGGACTGGCCTGGGCATAGTGCACAAGGAAGCTCGGCGAGGGGCGGGGGTGTCCTGAGGGTACTGTGGGGGCAGAGCGGAAGCCGGACGGATAGGAGGGCAGAAAGTCCAGAGGCACAATCCTTGGGGAACGAGGGGCTGGCGGGAGAGGAGGGCAAGGCCGGCGCGATGACCTGGGAAGCTTGGGTGGGTTCGGGGGAGAGCGCAGGTAAGTAGTAGCCCAGGGGGTGTGGGCTGGGCGGGGCTCGACTGCGGAGGAGGGTGCCGGGAGCGCAGAGAGGTAAGCAGAGCAGTCAAGCTTGGAGAAGCCTCGGAGGAAAGGGGGGTGTTGGCGGGGGCAGAGGTGGTGATAGAGGGGGCACAAGAAGGCAGAAGGGATGAGAGGGGGGAGCGCTAGGAGCAGGGAGGGGTGCGGGTGAGGAGTGCTGGTGCGGAGTGGCGAGGAGGGGCGGGGTGCGATTGGGAATTATTGGGGAAAGAGGGTGAGAGAGTATGTATATGTACTTCCTGGTCTGCTAGGATCATTCATTGAGGACCAGAATAGACTAAAGCAGTTGGTCTAATCTCACCCTTCTCATTTTACAGAGAAGGAAACTGAGGCCTAAAGTGACTGGCTCAGGGTCACGTAGGTATAGTAGAGTTGGTGGACTGAGTCCCCCAAGCCCTGCTCTCTTCCCGATGCATGGGCGTGAGCGTAGGTGTACAGCAGGGCAGGAGACTGCCAGGTCAAGCTGGGCCAGCGTCTGCATGGCACTGGGGAGAACTGGTTGGGACAGGTGAGGATACATGGGCAGAAAAATGTGAGGTGAAGGGCAGCAGAGCAGACAGCTGGGTAGCTCTGTGCTCATGGGGGAGAGCTAAAGGGGTAGAGGAGAACATGGGGTAAGGGCAGCTTGTGGACCAGTACAATGCAGTGTTCAAAGGGGATGAGCAGGAGTGGGATGGGAGGGAGGGAGGGAGAGAGAGGGAGAGAGAGAGAGAGAGAGAGAGAGAGAGAGAGAGAGTGAGTGTGTGTGTGTGTGTGTGTCTGTGTCTGTGTAAAGAGGTGGGGGCAGAGAGGGGTTATAGGCTCAGCATAAATTTGTGTGACTTCTGGGGTCTGGGAGATGTGTGGCCACATTACGCCTCTTAGAGGGTCAGAGGTGGGACAGGAAGCATCAGATACAGCACCGGGAAAACGTCAGCATACAGACCGGGTCTGCTGGATTCCTCTGCTCGCCCACTGGCCCTGGTGTCTGCCTGGGGATCAGCCATTCTGGAGGAGCAGCAGGGATCAGGCCTAGGGGCTTTTGGAGAGCGTGGAATCCGACTTTCTCATTTACAGATGAGGAAAGTGAAACCCAGATGAAGAAAGGCACTTGTCCGAGGACTTAGGGGGTCAACGAGAGCTGGGACTGGAACCCAGATCTAAGCCACTTCCTCATTGGAAGACTAAACATAACTGACATATGTACAGACCATCCTTGCTTTGCCTAGTGGACCATTCAGCAGACCTCTATGTAAATACTTAATTCGAATTTGCCGGGGCCTGAGGAAAGGAGGGAGGGAGCAGGAAAGGGGCCACATGCAGGTAGAGGGAGAGGGCCTGAACATGAGTCAAGGACACGCTGGGGGCCAGATACAGAGAAACAAGAGCAGCAAGAGGAAACACAGGCCTCAGTCATGTGTGCGGCTAGGGGAAGGAAGAGGAGGGGGGGCAAACACAGACATGGACAGGAGAGGGTGGATGACTAGTGTAGTTGGAGCTCACAAAGGACTCCCCTCCTGGGGCTCCTATTGAAGGTGACCCTGGCCTTGTGATATCTCTGTGGTTCCATTATTCTTCTTTTACTTGGAGGGGTTTTTATTTTGGGGGGGAGTTGGGAGGCCAGAGAAAGCCCAGTAGAGTAACAGGAGTGGAGTGAGGGAGGATAAGGTGGAGGTGAAGAGAGAGAGACAGACAGAGAGAGAGACAGACACAGAAAGAATAAGATTGTACAGTAAAGTTAACAATGGTGGGTTTTTTTGGGGGGAGGAATGTGGGTTTCTTTCAGAATTCTTAATGTAAAGTAGAATTGTCATAATTCAAATTTATTTAAACCCAGAATGGTCAGTGCTGAGATCATACTGTCCTTTCTTGCTGGAGTCATTTTTGGGGTCAGCAGCAACTTTGCCCATGGCCTACTGGACTAGCTCACAGGATGGACTGTGAGGCAGGAGGTGAAGAAGAGATTCTGGAAGCATCTCTCCATGACTCACCCCATATTCCTCTAGCCACTCTCCCCCTTCTGCCTCAGGATGTACATGTCTATGAATGTTTCCTTGTGTAAATATTTGTGATCGCCCGCCTGCATATCTGCACTGAATAACTGTTGTAAGCCTAAGGCCAAGTAATTGGCAGATCTGGGGACCTTTGTTGGGAAAGCAACATAGCATAGCAGATAGAGTGTTGTGCCTGGAGTCAAGAGAGACCTGAGTTCAAATTCTGACTTCAGCATTTACTAGTTGTGTGACCGTGGTCAAATGGTTAACCTTTCTGAGCCTCAATTTACTCATCTGTAAAATGGGAGTAATAGGACCTATTCTTGTGAGGAGCAGAGAGCTATGTGCAAAGGGCTCTGCAAAGCTTTTTGTTGCCACTGTCGTTCAATCATCTTCCAGTTGTGTCTGACTCTATGACCCCATTGGGGGTTTTCTAGGCAAAGATACTGGCATGGTTTGCCATTTCTTTCTGCAGCTCTTTTTACAGATGAGGAAACTGAGGCAACCAGGATTAAGTGGGGTCACACAGTAAGTGTAGGAGGCCGGATCTGAACCCAGAGAGATGAGTCTTTCTGACTCCAGGCTTGGCACTCTGTCCACTGCACCGCCTAGCTTCCCATGCAAACCTTTTACCAACATATGAATGCCGAGTGGTATTCTCCTGTGTGTGAGTGCCTATGGTGGTGCACATGCGAATCTGTGTCTCTAGGGCATCCTGTGCTCCCTGTGTCTGTGTGTATAGGAGAAGTCACATTTCTGTAGGGCTTTTAGGTTCACAAAACCCTTTCTTCAAAACAACCTTTGAGGTAGGTAGTGCAGTTATTCTGATCCCCGCCCCCTTTACAGGTGCGGAACTTGAACCTTAGAGATGAGAAGTTCCTCCTCCTAGAAGAGTAAGAATTCCCTCTGAAATGTCCCTGAGAAGAGGCCATTCAATCTCTGCTTGAACCGCTCCACTGATTTGGACAACTGGAGAGGTCACCTAGTCTGGTGAAGGGCATTTTTAATTGTTGGGAGAGAGGAGAAAAACTTGTGAGTGGAGACACAGATAAAAGTGGATGGACATCCACAGACAGCAAAAACAGAGAGAGAGAGAGAGAGAGAGAGAGAGAGAGAGAGAGAGAGAGAGAGAGAGAGAGAGAGAGAGAGAATTAATGAGAGAATAAGAGAGAAAGAGAGAGAATGAGAAACAGAATGAGAGAAAATGAGAGAGAGAATGAGAAACAGAGAACGAGAGAAAATTAATGAGAGAGAGAATGGGAGACAGAATGAGAGAGACAGAGAGAATTAATGAGAGAGAATGAGAGAATGAATAAGAGGGAATGAGAGAGAGGATGAGAAAGAGAATGAGAAAGAATTAATGAGAATGAGAGACAGAATGAGAGAGACAATGGGAGACAGAGAGAGAAAGTGGGGGGAGAGAGAGAGAGAGAGAGAGAGAGAGAGAGAGAGAGAGAAAGAGAGAGAGAGAGAGAGAGAGAGAGAGAGAGAGAGAAGAGACAGTGACAGGTAGAAAGGAGACAATGAGAAACAGAAAAGGGATAGGAAGAGAGAAAAAAGAGACCGAGTGGAGATTAATAATAATACTAGTAACAATGATAACTAACATTAAGATTTATATACCAATTTATAATTTGCAAGTGCTTTACATGTCTTATCTCAGTTGATCCTTATAACAACCCTGTGAGGTAGGTGCTATAATCCCCATTTTATAGATGTGCAAGTTGAGGCTGAGAACAGTGACAGAAAGCGAGGAAAGGAGACCAGGACTGCATCTACGTGGCTCAGCCCAGCACTCCCTGAGGGAAGGGGCTGGGTCTCCTTCTCAGACCAAGGATTCTTGAGGGCAGAAGTTCCACTTTGCCCCCAGGCTGGTGATACCTTTCTCTCCCACAATCTACAACATAAAGACAGGGAGAGCTAGGGTCAGGAGGTAACGCACCTCTGGACACTGAAAAGGAAACCAGAGGGGAACAGTAAGACTAGGAAAGAGGGGGAGGGTGCCACTTGTCCAGCCTTGTCCCTCTAGATTCTAGTGTGCAGGAGGAGGAAGGTGAAGAAGAGGAGGGTGAAGACCACTCCCCCAAAGCTCCCCAGGGCGGCAGCCCCTCCTGTGTTGCATAGATCTTGGTTACAGCACGAGACAGGCCGAGTCTGACCGATGCCATCCACATCCGAGGGCACGCACTTCCGGGCACATGCTTTTGTGACTGTAGCATCTCCCAAGAATGGGTACACTGCGATTGGGGGCCAGAGAATAATGGACAAGTCAGGAGGCCCCCAACCCAAACAGCAAGTCCCCTCCCCTGTTATATTCTCCTCTGCTAACACAAGCCTCTGACCACCAAACTCCAGCTCCCAAATCCCCCTCCTCCAGGAAATCATCCCTGACTAAGCATGACGAGACCCGGTCACGACTGAATTTCCTTCTACCCACAATGATCAGTGGTCTTGAGTGTTCTCCAAGAATTCTGGGATGGAATGGGTATAGTTCCAACAAAGGGGAAGGGAAAACGAACTTCTATCTAGTGAATTGAACGTTCCCTTTGACTTCCCATGGTAAAATTAGAGATGTGTTTTTGTTCAAATGTTGCTCAGTCATGTCTGACTTTTTGTGACCCCACTTAGGGTTTTCTTGGCAGAGATACTGAAGTGGTCTGCCATTTCCTTCTCCAGCTCATTTTACAGATGAGGAAACTGAGGCAAACAGGATGAAATGACTTGTCCAGGGTCACACAGCTAATAAGTATCTGTGGCTGAATTTGAACTCAGGTCTCCCTGACTCCAGGCCTATCCATTGTGCCACCTAACTGCTCTTTTACTCAAATAGTCTTATAGGATTTAGAGCTGGAAAGGGGCCTTAGAGGTTGGCTAGTCCAAACCCCTCATTTTACAAATAAGGAAACTGAGACTTGAGGAAGAAATTCCATGGGAGAATGGCCTTGAAGATGGAAGGCTTAGAAACAACAGACCTAGGTTCAGATCCTGACCTTGACCTTGACCTTGAGCCTTACTAGCTGTGTGATCCTGGGCAAGTTTCCTCTCTCCAAGTTTCAGCGTCCTCTTTAAAACATGGGTGGTAGTTCTTCAAACACCTAAACTCCCAAGTAGTCTCAATATGATGAGTTATCAGTAGTAATTATGTTTAAAGCCGGCATCTCCTCCCGTTTGGCCACCAGCCCGCTCCCTATTTAGCTTGTTAGATTGGGAATTTTAAAAAAATGAAAATTCATTTAAAATTTTATAATAGAAGTCTATAATGAGAAGAATTCATTTCTATGTCTTTAAATTTTAAAAAGTATTTTCCTCATGAGAACTTTGTGAGGTAAATAAGTCTCTCCTCCTCTCTGATTGTTTGTTTCCCATCTCTGGAAAACAGTGGGGTTGGACTGGACTACCAGTTCTCCAGGTGTGGTCTCTGGACCCCTGGGGATCCCCTTTTGGTCTTCCTACCCCAGGCTTGGCATTCTATCTGTGAGGTCAAAGCTACTTTCATAACAATGCTAAGACATTTTAATTATAAAGTCAGTCAATATTCATAGATATAACCATGTAAACAAACGCTTTTTGGGAAATTCTCAAAAAAATTTAACAGTGTAGTGGGGTCCTGAGATTAAAAAAAAAATGAACAACAGGCTTATATATAGGCTTTTTTTTATGTGTAGTTAGACAGTATAAGCACTATTATTCCCATTTTCTAATTGAAGATAGTAGTAAAATTGCTCAGTAACCTTCTGTGGCTCCCTGTGACCTAGAGGATAAACTAAAAATTATTCATCTTGGCATTTAAGACTGCATTCTGTCTCCAGCCAGTTTTATTTCACATTTAATCCTGGTCATGCGCTCTATCTTATAGCAGAACTGTAACTATTAGCTGTTTCCTCATCTTTTCCTCTCCTCTCCCGTTTCCATTCGTTCCTAGACTTATCTCTTTATCACTGCCTGTTAACATCTTCCTTCAGTGACACCATCTCTAGGAAGGCTTCCCTGAACCCTCCCCCTGAAGGAAGGTATTTCTCCATCCTTAGACTTCCCCTGGGTCCTGTGTTTCTCTTCTGCCCTGGGCTCCTTTCTATAGTCATAGGATCACAGATTTAGTAAGAAGGGACCTTAGAAATTGGGTAGTCCAATGCCATCATTTTAACCGTATCACCCCATGGAAAGGGTGCTGGATTTGGCGTCCGAGGACTCGGATTCAGGTCCCGGCTCCATCGTTTACTTCCAGTGTGACCTTGGGCACGTTTCTCTCTGAGCCTCTGTTCCTCACCTGTAAAGTGAAGGCGCTGGTCCCCTTTAAGGTCCCAGCTCTAAGCCTATGATATCATGACACTGAGGCCCAGAGAGGTTAAGTGATGTCATCTTTATTTTTGTTTTTCATTCTCTCTCTTCTGTCTTTGTGACTTCCCCTCATTTTATCCCCTGTAACCCATAGCCTCTAGTAAGCCAGATGGCAGAGACTATAATTTTTTTAGGGTTGTAGGATTTAGAACTGGAAAGGGATTTTTAAAGACCATTTGGTGTAATCTTTGCATTTTACAGATGGGGAAACTGAGGCCCAGGAGGTGAAAGGACTTGCCCAAGGTCACAGTAAGGAATATAACTAGAATCCTAGCATAGGTCCTCTGATCTCAAATCCATTATAAACACTTAATAAATAGTTGTTGAGTTCCTATTTTATGTATGAGGAAGTTCAGGACCCAAGAGGACAGCTAGATGGTACAGTGGACAGAGCACTGGCCCTGGAGTTAGGAGGACCTGAGTTCAAATCCAGCCTCAGATACTTCTTATCTGGGCAAGTCACTTAACCCCTATTGCCTCCAAAAAATAAAAGGAAAAAGAAAAAAAAAAGCACACAGCTAGTAAAATGGTGAGGCTGGGATTTCAAATCACACATTCTGAGTCCAGGTCCAGGTTTCTCTCTATTAACCCCATTGACCTTCATGGGAAAGCTGAAATTACTCTATGGAAATTTTCCTTCCTGCTTTGCTTTGCTGGCTTTGCCCCAGGTACGTCATGTGAGGCTCCCCTCCTGGAACCCTTGGAACCCAACCTCTCCCCTCACCTTCCTCCAGGGAGTACATTGTCGTCTTGCACATGATCTCATCGGGGGCACAGTCTGTAATGGTGTTGCACTCAGAGACGTTGGTGGGCTGCAGGCAGCTGTAACATTTCAGGGCCCAGGCTACTCGGGAGAAGGAAGAAGGTCGGTCAGGCAGTGGCTTCTCAACCCTATGGAACTTCTTCTCAGTCCCAAGCCTGATGGGGATGATATATTCTGTGCCCACAGGGAGCCTCTGATCTAAGGGGGGGAAGGGAGTGGGGTAAAGATAAGACCCCTCCCCCAGAGACTTCCCAGACTTTGGAGGGTGATGTGGCTCTTATGCTTTAAGAGCACCCCTGCCCCTATCTCTGGGAGCCACCCATCAGGTGGAAGGGACCCCCAGCCAACATTCTGTTGTGTCTAGACTGGGAATCAAAGGCCCTCGGTTCTAGTCCTGGTTCTGTCACTGGCTCATTCTGTTATCTGGGGTGGGTCCTTTCATCTCTCTGAGCCTAGGAATTCCCCTGCATCAAATGGGGAGGGGGAAGGTGTGAAGCTGGATGCTTTCTAAGACCCCTCCTAACAACCATCTAAAACACAAGGGTTCCTGGATGCTGGAGTTGGGGTGAGGGTCAGGAGAAGGGCAGGGAGTTATAGGAGGAAGAAAATGGGACAGCTCTCCTTTGTCTTTGGGGGCAAGGACTCTGAAGTGGAGGCGTGTTGTGTAAACAGGTTGAAGGTAATATTCCATTAATGCCTGTATCCTTCTCTCCATACATTCCCTCCCCTTACCTCCTTGAAACTTGATCTAACCTCAGTACATCTCTTGTAACCAACCAACAAGCACAGGCATCTCATGGAGACCCAGCCAGATCTCTTGCCTACCCCATGTGTGACCTGCGTAAGTCACTACTCTCTCTCGTTAACCCCTTTTTTTCCAGTGAAAGAGGGAATATTTTTTAGTTCTGGCCCCAGTCCTAAGTCTCCTCCCTTCTCTCCCCATCCCTCTGATGCAGATAGTTAGACTTAGCAGGTATCTTTGAGGGGAACTAACACAACTCCATTTTACAGATGAGAAAACAGAGGCTCGGTAGGGAGAAGGACTTGCCTTTGGCCACACAGTGAGTCAGAGGCAGTGAGAGGGATCTTGGACTCATTTTTGAATCTCCTTCACCCACCAGGTCAATGGCAGCTTTGTTGATTCTACATCTACAGTATCTGTGGTAACTGTCCCATATTCTCCACTCCAACTTCTACCGCCTAGGCTTCTTTGTCACCTCTCACCTGAACTATCGGACTGTTGTCCTGACCAGATTCCCTACCTTCTCCCCTCCAAGCCATCGTGTACACTACTAGTGACTCTCTTCTTCTCAAATACCGTCAATAACTCGCTAGTGCCTTATGGGCTGAAGTTAAAACTCATTAGCCCCTCCCTAGTCTGACCTCAACCTACCTTTTCACCTCATCTCATGCTGCTCCCCCTCATACAGACTATGATTCTCGTGATCCTCCATACCTCCCCATCTTTCTCTGTGTCTAGCATAAACTCTTAGCTCTCAGTAACTGTAAATCTGTCTCCCTCTTTCTTTATCCTTTTATGTCTCCATCTGATAGGAGGCATAGGGCACTACACAGTCTTTCCCTCCCTCTCTCCCTTCCTCTTTCATTCTTGCCCCCATTTCATCTTCTTATATTTCCATTGCAGTAGGTCCTTATCTCTCTGTATCTCCATTTTTATAACTATCTTTTATCCATTTGCCGCTTGTAGGTCTCCTCCCCAGGTTTTCCTGAAACCCCGTCTCTGTCTCCATATCTCTATGAAACAGGTGGGCTAAGGTCATCCTGAGTGCTGGCAGAGAGAGAATAGGGAGTAAATTCTTCATACTACTTTCTCTCTCTCTCTCTCTCTCTCTCTCTCTCTCTCTCTCTCTCTCTCTCTCTCTCTCTCTCTCTCTCCCCCTTTCCCTCTCTCCCTCTCCCTCATTTTCTTCACTTACCCACGTCTTGTTGGGGAAGACCTTGTGAATGAGAAGAATCTTTCCTTTAAACCTCTTCTAGACTCCTGTCCTTGGCCTCCCATATGCTTTTGAGCCCTCCTCATTCTCCCCTCTCCCGTTCCTATTCACCCTTAGCCCCCAACCCCATCCATCTCACCAAGCTCCCCGAATGCAGCAGTAGTCACAGCCAAGAGTACTAGCCTTGTTGCCCACATGGTCTCCTTGGTTGTGCCCAGCATCTTCCAGGCACCTATAATTTTGGCTTAACCAGGGATAGGGGAGGAGAAAGAGAGTAGAGAAACCTGTTCTCTAAGAGGATTAGCCTCATCTAATTTCAAGGACCTCCCTCTTTCCTTTCCTCTATCTCTCTTTTTATTCATGGGGCTGCTGAAGAGTTGGGCTGGGCTGGAGGCTAGGGGCCAGTCCCTTTGGGCTTGGCATCCTGCCAGAATGGTGACCACTTACCTCATCTAAGTAGCTGCATTCCTAAAGCTATTTTGTCTCAAGGGAATTCAGTAATGATTTATTAAGGGCTACTTTGTGTGAATTACTGTATAGGTTCCTAGCACACAAAGGCAGAAATAAAGTGGTCCCTGCCCACAAGGCCCAGGTAGGACATGCTGTCTCAAGAAGTGGTAGGTTCCCCTTCACTGGGAGTCTTCAAGCAGGGGATGAATGCCCATTGGTCAGGGATACTGTAGAGGGAATTCTAAGCCAGGCACTTGGTCTAGATGGCTTTGGAGATCCCTTCCAGCTCTTTCATTCAGTGCTTCTGAGTTTCTGTTCTATTGAGGGAATACCAGTATAAGGTGGCTGGTATAAGGGAAACAAACAAAAAACAACCTTGGACTCAGTGACTGGAAGACCTGGGTTCAAACTCTGCCTCTGACACTTATTACTGTGTGACCAGATGAGGGGGTTAGACTGGTGACCTCTCACTGTGAGCTCTGTGATCTTGTGAGGATTTTTTTGTTTTCTTGTTTAACATTCCAGGCACCAAGGTATCCTGGGTGATCTGTCCCAGGTGTACTTTGTATATATCTTTGTATGTATGTTTCCCCCTTTGATGGTTTGTAATCCTGTCTTTATATCCTTGGCACCTGGCACAGTGCTTGGCACATAGTAGGTGATGAATAAATTCTTGTCGATCAATTGGCTTCCTCTCTTCTGTTTCCATTTCACTCTATCTGTGGCCTCTCTATCCTGCTTCAAACTACATGCTAGGGTTGACTCTGGGAGCCAGTGATGGAGTTGACTTTGGGGATGGAGGAAGGCTATCCCAGAAGGACAGACTCAAAGAGCATTCTTGTCATCAGGGAGCCTCCTTCCTATTTAGGAGTCACATGAGGCACGAACACAGATATAGGAAAAAAGGATTTAACTAGAAAATGTTGCAGTGTATTTGGCTGATTAGCATTAGAGTAGGGATTCAGGGGGTCCATGGAAGGATTTCAGGAGGTCTGTGGATTTGGATAGGAAAAAAGTGACAAATTTATTTTCACTGACCTCTCAGTGATATTTAGTGTTTCTTTCAATTATTTTAAAACACTATTCTGACAAAAAGTCCATAGGTTTCATCAGACTGCCCAAGAGGTTCATGACACCTAGAAAATTAAGAACCCCTGTCTTAGAGGGATTGGGTTGGCTTGGACCTTGGTGGGCAGTTATTGGGGAAAGCTTTCTAGAAGAAGAGAAAGTACACTGAGAGATGGCATCTGACAAAAAAGTACTAGGGTGGGTGGGGAGAGAGTAAATAAGATAGCAGTTAGTATCCTGGGCTGGCAGATGATTCCTTTAAGAAACAAATCTGTGAGTCAAGACTCTCACTTCAAAGGTCCTCAGGTCTCTCATAGAAGGTCCCTTTATCTGTTGGCCTGGGGCCCCCAAGGCTCTCCCTAGATACCAGCCTGGTTCCCCTTTCTTTCTCTTTATCTAAAGCGCATGGGCCTTTATCTATATCCCATTGCTTAGTACAGTACTTCACACATAGTAGGCACTTAATAAATGTTTGTTGCCTGACTGGCTGCCTGTAAGATGAATATTCTATACCTACACTTTCATTGGGTGAAAGGACCTTTATAGAGTGCCCTCTTCCCCCTGTTTCTGGGCCTGTTGGGGCCTTAGTAGGGATCTGGGGAGGGGCAGGGATTTATAGTCCATTGTCTAGCTGGGTCTTACTCAATGGGCCATACCTTTATTTGACAAGTTTCGGCCCTCCAAGACACTCCCCTCCCAAGCAGGCACACAATCTCATTTTCCACCTCCCTGAAATTGGAACATTCCAGGGGCACAGCTGATGCTTTCCACCTGTCTGCCCTGGGTGTGGAGGATGTAACTGGGCTGTGGGCTATACCTGGTGAAAGGGACTTGGGAGGGAGCCGAGTGCTAAATCTCTACCTAAGGCCTCCTCCCTTAATCCCTGCCTGAAACCTAGGCTTTCTACCCCTCCCAGCCTTTCACAGTCATTGGCCTGAAGCCGAGGTCAGGGCATCCCAGGGCCAGATTTAGGGTTCAGCCTTATGAGTGAGGCAGAGGAGGGCATCAATTGAGTTGAGATATTAAAGCAGTGACTAAGATTTGTAGAATCAGAGACTTATAGCTAGCTGGAAGGGATGTTAGATCGCCTATCTAACACCAATCCTTCATTTTGTTAAGCAGAGGAAACTGAGTCTCAGGGTGGCTAAAACAGTTTATTGGAATGAGTTTCAGGCTCCAGGAGTTGTCTAAAGAGACTAAAAAGGTTGCCCAGGAAATTCATAGACTAACTTAGATTTGCAAAAGCTAAATATAGGCGATGGAAGACTACCAGATGGTAGTGGTTCTTTTATGAATAGGGTCAGGGGAGCTGAATGAAGCTCAGGATGAGTGAAGCCTGGCAGAAAATAAGAAAGGCACCAAAATGAGCTTTTAGCATGGAGAAGATCACGTGGTAGACTGCAAGGCTCTTAAGAGTGCCTAGGGGCAGTGGAAATGGCTGATCGTTTTTGCTTGTTCCCTCTGCCAGCGAGGATAATCTCTTAGAGATTAGAGAACCATAGAGAATTCAACCCCCAGATCTTAGATTTAGAGTTGGTGGAGACCTTAGAGGTAATCAAATTTAATCCACTCATTTTTTTTCTGAGGCCCAAGGAGGTCAAGTGGTTTGCCCTTGGTCACAGGAGGAGTAAGTAGGGCAGAGCTGGGATTCAAACACACAAATCTGACAAATCTGACTTCAGATCCAGGATATAAGTAGAAAGATAGTAAGGGAACTCCCAGTTGCCCTCAATTACAATTGCAGAATTTCAGGTTGGGAAAGAACCATTGTTGCCATTTTGTTATAGAGTCCAATTGATACTGAAAAAATATCCCTATAAAATTCTTAACCAAACAAAGGATTGTTGTTGCTGCTGCTCCCTTGGATCACAGCACACCAAGCCCTCAACCTGAGGGGCCCATGTTACGGGGTCATGCATTTTAATTATGCCCATGGGATCTTCTTGGCAAAGACACTGGAGTGGTTTGCCATTTCCTTCTCCAGTGAATCACCTTTTGTCAGAACTCTCCACTCTGACCTGTCCATCTTGGGTTACCCTGTACAGCATAGCTCATAGTTTCATTGAGCTATACAAGCCCACCTGCCATGACAAGGCAGTGATCTAGGAATAGAGATCACAAATGATAAGATAGATAAAATAGGAAATTGAAAATTTTGCACAAACAAAATCAGTGCAGCTAAGATAAGAAGGGAAACCATCAAATACACACATCGAGTACTTCTATTATTTCTGGTGAGGTTCTAATATTCAAGGTATAAAGGAAATTAGTGCAAATACATATTACTAAAAACCATTCCAAAACGTACAAGTGGCCAAAGGAGATAAACAAATGATTTCAAAAGAAGAATTGAAAACCATTGACAAATACATGAAAAAATTGCTCCAAATAGATAATAATTAGAGAAGTGTAAGTCAAAACAATCCCGAGGTTTCACCTCACAGCCGACAAATTGTCAAGTATTGCAAAAGATGGCAATAATCACTTTTAGAAGGGCCATAGGAAAGTAGGCCCAGTAATATAGTGTAGCACCAACTAATAGTTCATGTAGCTGTGAATTGCTCCAGTCGTTCTAGAAAGCAATTTGTAATTATATTTTTTAAAAAGTGTCTACAATGTCCATTTCCCCCCCTCCACCCCCCCAATGCACGCACACACTGACTTAGAGCACCCATTTACCACTAGGTAAATACCTCAAGGAAATACAAATTGAAAGGTCCCATGTACCCTAAAATATTCATAGCACTTTATATAATAGTAAAGAACTGGAAACAAAGGAGGGCTCATTGATTGGCCAATGGCCAAATTATTGTGCTTGAGCATAATGGAACATGACTATGTATTAAGAAATGAGTAATATAAAAAATTCAGAGATCTGTGGAAGGCCATATGAACAGATACATAGAGAAACAGGTAGAGTCAGAAAAACATTATGCACAAAGACTGAACCAGTGTAAACAGAAAGAACAAAATGGAGGAACCAAGTGTTTTGTAATTCTGATGACTCAGTTTGGCCCTGGAGAAGAGTTGAGAAAAAAATGCAATTCTGTTCTTTCTTTGCAGAGGTGGGTACGCCTTCTCCTCACAGAGACATGGAGTATCGCATACGTTGTCAGACATAATCAGTGAGTTGGTTTAGTTTTGCTGTACTGCCTTCCCCCCTTTTTTATTTATATACATATATACACACATGTGTATAAATGTATACATGCATATAAATATGTATGTATATACATTATATACATACCTATATGCCTATATGTATATATATACATATATATATACATATATATGTATGTATGTATATTTGTTGCAAGGAATGAGAGGAGGGAGAAAGATTTCCAGAAATGATGACTTCTGGGACAAAATAGAGCAAGTCTAATTTCTCTTCCACATGTCATCTATTCAAGTGCTTGAGAACAGCTAGTGTGTCCCTCATACAGCATGGCTTCAAGGTTCTCACCATTCTGGTCACTCTTCTCTGGATAGTCTACAGCTTATCAATGCTCTAATCTTCCATTGGTACTGTAGTCTTATCAATTTGGCTATTCCTCCCAACATTGCAGGTGGCAAACCATCCTTCCTGCCCATCAAATTCAGTTCTCACCTATGCCCTCCCATAAATTCACTTTAAAGGGTCTACCCAATATAGTAGATGCTTTCTTCTAATTCTCTAATCATGAGGACACCAGCTGAACATGCAGGCTAATTATTGGTTATTTTTCCTTCTGACCACATGATCATCATCCTGTCTTTTCTTTGGATGGGACATTTCTTTGATGATGCCTCTTCTCCCGTGTGATTCCTTGTTTGCAATGATATGGCCCACTCTTATCATATGAGGCAGCTAGGTGGTATGGCAGATATTACACTTTGTAAACTAGAAGTGCTATATAAAGCTTAGCTATTAGCTATTTTTACTTACCGTGTAGTTGCCCATTGCCTTTTTCATGATCTATTATGATAATAACGTTAGCTAACATTTTTATAGCACCTACTATGTGCCAAGCACTGTGCTACACATTTTACACATATTGTCTCATTTGATCCTCACAACAACACTGGGAGGTAGGTGTAGATAATAATATCATCCATTTTTTACAGGGGAGGAAATTGAGGCAAACAGAGGTTGAGCGACTTACCCAGAGTCACACAACTTGTACGTGTCTAAGGCCAGAACTGAACTCAGGTCTACTCCATCTCCAGGCTTGACGCTCTATCCGCCTCATCACCTAGCTGCCCTCAATGTCAGTTGCTCAGAGACTGTAGTGTTCTATGACTCACCACCATTCACCATTATCAAAAGAATATTGGCAGTAAAAATGGATCTTTGTTTCCAAGAAAAGGGTCATTCAAAGAACTTCACAATGTCCCCTCTTTCCTCCTCTGGTTCAGCTTTGGCCCAACTCGTTGTTCATTTGCTGAATTGCAAGAAGTTGTACCCTGCATTCTGATGAAACTAGCTGGGTAGGTTGTCAGTCTACCTGCAGGGCACAGTCTGGACAAGATGCATCTTCATCCACTTGGTTCTTCTGGGATGGATAATGAAAGTGAAATCTTTGAGTGATTACTGATCTGATTAGAAGACTCTATAAAACTCAGACCCGATACAATCAGCCCAGTGTTATCTGTAAACAATAGCATCTTGCAGTTTCACCATTCATAGGATACACCTTTTTGACTTGGACTCTGAGCTGGATTTCTCTCATGATGGTGTCGGACACCTTTGGAAAACTTATGTATCCTTATTTTATGTCTTGTTTGCTAATAACAAGTAGAGGGTAATCAAATGAGGTTATCATTATATCTGCCAAGGAATCTTATCATTTTTAAAAAGTCAAAATAGTAGTATAATATTTTTATAATAATAATAATAATCATGATAATAATCGTGATAATATTGCTAGGGCAAGCCAGCCTCATAGAAGCAGCAAAGCACCTAAGGGAGAGACAGAAGGCATCACGTTCTGGGCAAATTAAACTGCCACTATAACCTTGACCATCACCTTCCCTCAGATTCCAAAGGAGACAGCTTAGAGCCCTGAACCCAAGACCCCAAGGAACAGCAGTGACTTCTTTTTTTTTTAATTCTTTGTTTTTATTTTTATTTTTAGTTTGCAACACACGGTTCTACATAATTTTGAGTTCCAGATTTTCTTCCCTCCCTCCCCCCCTCCCTCCCCAAGAAAGCATGGAATCCCATATAACTTCCATGTATAACTTGACATTGAATTAATTTACACACTA
>CM053622.1:75120209-75145869 GCA_028646595.1 Phalanger gymnotis | reverse complement strand
TGAATTCTTAGCCCAGAAGCTGGCCTCTTTGAGTTTATCAAAGAGTAGATTGCTATAGTCGTTGACGTCTCCATCTTGTATACCTATCCTATTCCACTGATCCACAACTCTGTTTCTTAGCCAGTACCAGGTAGTTTTGATGACTACAGCAATGACTTCTTAAGAGGCTCAGACTGAAGCCAAGGCCAAGGCCAGACCTTCCAACATGGCCCAGAGCAGGAATAATGGGAACCTATTCACCAAACCCAGAGAGTCGTTACCTAGCACCAACCCAGCCCCCAGCCCCTTTCAGAGCTGTGAGTCACCGCCATCCTATGAACCACCTGCCCCATGGCCTCTGCCAACAGCCCAGCCCCACCAGCTGCCTTCCAGAAAACTCAGCCCCACAGAACCCAAGATGATGGCTCCTATGATGCTCAGGCTTCAGCTGTAGCAGCCACAGCAGAACTTCTGAAAAGGCAGGAGGGGGAGGAAGGCAGAGGAGTGGGATTGGCTGAACCTGGGGGTTCTGCCACTTGCCTTGTGGAGATTACCGTAAGCACTGAAGACCTGGGGGCAAAAGTTCTTGCTGTAGAAGTCCGTGTCCTGTTGTTTATCATCAGAAATAGGCATGGTTTTATCAGCAGAAGGCAGCTAGGTGACACAGTGGATAGAGTGCTAGGTCAGGAGTTGGGAGAACCGGAGTTCAAATCTAGCCTCAGACACTTACTAGTTGTGTGACCCTGGGCAAGTCACTTAGCCTCTGTTTGCCTTAGTTTCCTCATCTGTACAATGGGTACCTTGGAGAAGGAAATGACAAACCACTCCAGTGTCTTTGCGAAGAAAACCCCACTGGGGTCACAGAGAGTTGAAAATGACAAATAAAAGACTTAACGACAAAATCATCGGTGGAACTGGCATTAAGGAAGATGCATTGCCATCCATCTGCTTTGCTGCCCCACTGCCATAGCCCCGGGTCTTTTCCATCTGATTTGCAATTGAAATCTCCCATATCTGTTGTCTCCTCCAATAGAAAGTGAGCTCTTTGAAAGGGAGGCAGGGGGGAGACTCTCTCCTTTTTCATTTCTATCCACAGTGTTTTGCATAGTAAAGACAAATAGAAATAAATGCTCTTTTATGGAATCATTTGCTCATTCACAAGCCTGGGATGATATGAGCCTCATTGGAAGAGTTGGCTTCTTCTCCACTGAATCAAGCACCTTTTTATAGTTAAAAATAAACAAACCAGAAACCCCACCCACCCGCCCAATAATCTCAGCAGCCTCATGTGTTCTCCACATCTTTCAGTCCATTGTGTGATGCGAATGATGTGCCCTACTGTAAAATATCACTTACAGGAACCTGCTGTTTCCTTTGAATTTCCTCATCAACCAAGATGGCTAACATTTATAAAGCGCCTACGGTGTGCTAAGCACTTTACAATTATTATGTCTTTTGATCCCCACAACGACCCTGAGAGGCAGGAGCTACTACTATCCTCATTTTTACAGGTGAGGAAACTGAGGTTAAGTGACCTGTTCAGGGTCATACAGCTAGTAAGTGTCTGAAGCCAGTTTTGGACTCACATCTTCCTGACTCCAGGCCTGGCACTCTCTCCACCATGCCACCTAACTGCCCATCAAAGATGTCTTCGACGTATGTGTAGATTCCTCTATAAAAGTGTCATATTGATGTCCTTCCAAATTCATGGTACCCAGAACTACAAACGTTATCTCTGATGCAATTTGACCAGTGCAGAGTACAAAAGGACTCTCATCTTTTTATTTCCAGAAGCTGATACCATTTTAACATGACCCAAGACTGCATGAGCATTTTTGGCTATTAGCAAACTTCTGGCTCATATTGAGCTTGCTGTCCACTGGAACCCCTCAGATCATTTTCAAATGACTTGTTGTTTAGTCCTGCCTCCCAAATATCATACTTGTGAGTTGTCTTTTTGGAGTCCAAGTATAAAACCTCACATTTATTCCTATAAATTTAATCTTATTAAATTTAAGTTAATTTTCTAGACTGTCTTTTTGGAACCTGGCCCATATCATCTAATATTATAACTACCACTCCCCAACTTGTATCATTAAAAAAAAAAGGCTGCTGTCTATGCCTTCCATTAAATCAATTAAAATCACAAATAGCATGCAGTCAGACACTGACTCCTGGAGCACTCTGCTGGCAGTCTCTGCCAGGCCTGGCCCAACCACAACCCAGGCTGGTGAGTGAAAGAGCTGGTGCCATTGCTTGGGGGCTGTCAGCAGCAGAACGATGCTAGGGTGAATAAGACTCTGACATGAGGGCAGGGCGACTTCCTCCCTGGGAGGACATGTTTCCTCTCTAAGGAGACTGGTCCAGGTCCCCTTTGGGCATGTTGAGCAGTTGCTCTGCAGGACTTTCTTGGGGACAGCTACTTTCTCCCTGAAGTGGACTGTCCTATATCCCCTCCCCGTCCTTTGGACTACACCCCCCCCAACTCCCTTACTAATTCTATGCTGCTGTGTCGCCAAAGCCCTTTGGGTCCCTGTTCTGTGTCCTGTGCTCCCCTCCCACCCCACCTTGTTCCTTTCATTTTCCCCAGGCTTAACTCCACCTAGTTATTTCACAGGCTGTTGAAGAATGGGGAGGTTTCACAAGGCACTTGACAAAGTCAACAATATCTTAATGGGAAAAAGTGTAGAGATAAGGGCTTCTCATGTGAGCCTCTCTGAGTCTCAGTTTCTTCCTCTGTATGATGGGCGCAATAGCTGCCTCTCAGGGGTTTGGGAGGAAGATATTTTTTAAACTGTGAAGCACAATTGGTCTCGGGTCCTGCCATTACTCCAGGACCTTGGAATTACAGGTGACTCCGGGGTTCCCCTCATCTTCCATCTCATTTTCAGGATGTCCTTAGCTGTCCTCTGCTGCCTGGCCTCCAGTTGCCCTTCTCGGATTTCCCAGCCCTGCCAAATGGAGCTAAGCCAGCTGCTATTAAGCTGTATCCTGGCAACTCTTCCTGCACAGCTCAGCTTCCTACTGATGCTAGCTCCTGCTTGCCATCTGCTGAGGACTTCTCTCCAGGCAGGCCTCTGTTTGCTTGTCCAGTCCATGTCCAATCCTCCTGCCCAAATGGCCTCCTTTCCACCCCTCTCTCTGGTGCAGCCCATGGTTGAAACTCCCATCCTTCATCATCATTATCATCATCTTTCTCTTCCTTCCTATCTTTTAAAAATTTAATGGGGTTTTAAAAATTCTGAATTTAGTAAGTGCCATCTAAAACCAGCATTTCCATCTACAAAAGAGGATTGTGCTTGAAACTGTGAATCTCTTTTGTGTATATCTTTTAAGTAGATATCGATATATAATTTTAAAATCTGACCTAGTTGTCTGTGTTTCCTTCTAGCTATATGTTTCCTTTTACGTGCTTAAAAAAGGAAAGAAAAGAAAAGAAAACATAAAGTTTTAAATAAATATGCATCGCCAAGCAAAACAAATTCCCATGTTTGCCACACCCAAAAATGTCTCATTCTGCACCTTGAGTCTGTCTCTCCTCTGTAAGGAGAGGGTTGACGTGCTTCATTATTCATCCCCTGGAATGGTGGTTGATCTCTCCACTGTTTTGCTTTACAACATTATTATAGACATTGTTCTCCTGTTCTGCTCACTCAGCATCAGTTCAAACAAATTTTCCTGGATTTGTTTAAAATCCAGGTTGACTTAAAACCATTCTTTTTTGTGGTTTCTCATAGTTCATGATATTCCATTACATTCATATATCAAAATCCGTCTAGCTGCTCCTCAGCTGATGAATATTTCTTTTGTTTCCAGTTCTTTGTTTCTATAAAAAGAACTACTATTGATATTTTTGCACATGTGGGCTCTTTTCTGCTTTCTTTGATCTCTTTGAGACATAGGCCTAGTGTGCTGTTGCTGGGTCAAAGGTTATCTACAGCTTAGTGACTTTGGGTTTACCATTCTCAACTGCTTTCCAGAGTGGCTGGATCAATTCATAATTCCACTAACAAAGTGTTGGCGCATGTTTTCTAGAGGCCTCTCTGAGAACCGCCATCTTACTTTTTAGTAATTGTTTATGTGGATCCTCCCTGCATTTGTGCCAATTGTGACTTACCTTCTGTTATCCTTCATCATTCTTGTCTTCCATAAGTCCTCCATAGGAGATCCAGTCAATGCTTTAGAAGCCCTTTGAACTTCCTGTGCGTACCAGTGCAAAATCTGGATTATCCTCCTGGAGGCTGCTCAGTGCCACACTGGAACTTAGGAAGACCCCAGTTCAAGTACTAATCAGACATTTGCTAACTATGTGTCCCTGGACAAGTCACTTAACCTTGAAACACTTCAGTTTCGTCAACTATAAAATAAAGATAATAATAAATAATTTCCCTCACAGGGTTGTTGTGAGGATCAAACAAGATCATATTCATAAAGCTCTTAGCACAGTGCCTGGCACATAGTAGGTGCTTTACAAATGCTTGTTTCCTTACCTTCCCTACCCTAACATCTTTTGTCCCTTCTTTCTTCTCTGCCTCCCTCCTTCCTTCCCTTCTTCCTTCCTCCCCTCGTTCCCTCCCTCCTTTCTTCTTTCCTTCCTTCCTTCCTTCCTTCCTTCCTTCCTTCCTTCCTTCCCTCCCTCCCTCTTCCTTCCCTCTCTTCTTCCTTCCTTCCTTCCTCCCTTCCTTCCTTCCTTCCTTCCATTGTCTTTTGCTCCTGGTGTAACACATGACTGATTCTCCTTTTTTGATGATCTGTTTTCAAGATGAGCCCTTATGCCCCTTCTTCTGCATAGTTGATTGTTGGCAACATGCTGCTGCAGTCTATTTATACTCATCATGTCTTTCTCCATTGCTTCTATACTTTGGTGGATTTGTTTATGACATTAATGTTGGAATTCTCTCTAAGCCATTCTTGTCCTCTTACCTTAAGTAGCTCTTGTCTATGTATTCCTATAAATTCTCCAAAAGGGGTTTAGCTAACATGCTGGGAAATTTTCTTGAGCTGTCTTGAAATTGCCTGGAAACCAATGGAGGAGGTGGGCCATCCAGTGGTTATTCCTGTATGTTGTCACATGATCAGCCTACCTTTTTTAATCTGGTCAGACATTTCTCTCATGATATCCTTTATGCCACTTCTCCAGTGAAAGTCTTTGCTGGCAATGTGTTTCAGCCTACTCGTGCCCACCAAGCCTCTATCAATCGATTACTCTTTTGGAGACCTTCAATTTAAGTTACTTGCTAATTACAATGTTCCATGTCTCACAGTCATATGGCATCACCAGAAGAATATTGCTGCTTTTAAAAAGATGGGTCTTCATTTTGGGAAAAAGCTTGGGATTATTGGAAGGACTGCAGAACTTCCCAAATATAGAATGGACTGCTTTCATCCCTTTAATTCTGGGTCCAGTTTTCTGTCCATGAATAATGACTGCCTCCAACATGTGCACTAGTGGATCAGCTCTATGGTTTATCCATCCAATTGTATATCATTGTAAAAACAGTAAGCATTCTTCATGTTTTAAAATTTATTTATTTATTTTGTTTTTAATTTATGGAATAAAAACATTCCCATAACATAGTATAATAAAAAGATGATTGCCTATGAAACGCAAATCTATTATGTATAACTTATGATTCCTTTTAAATATATAATAAAGTTATGTAAACTTTTTTCCCTTTCTTTCTTCCTCCCCTTGCCCCAGAGATAGCTACCATTAGGCACAATATGTATGTATGTATGTATATATATATATATGAAATTGTTCTATGCATACATCTGTTTATCACTTCTTTCTCTGGGTGCAGATAGCATCTTCCTTCATATGTCCTTTGTAGTTAATTTGTGTATTTATAATAATTAAATCCTCTTATTGTCCCCATTTTACGGGTGACAAAACTGATCCTCTGAAAAATTAAATAACTTGCCCATGGCCACATATCTATTGTGTGTCTGAGGTAGGATTCAAATCTATTTCTCCACTCAAAATCCAGTGCTTTTTCCTCTATGTTATGTTGAGGGAGTTAGAAACAGAAAGCAAATAGAGAAACAGAAATGGAGAAAGGCAGAGAAAAAGAAACACACAGAAAAATATGAGGAGATAGTCACAAGGAGACAGAGAGAGAAAGAAAAAGAGCAAGAGAGACAGAGAAGAAAGAGAGAGAGAGAGAGAGAGAGAGAGAGAGAGAGAGAGAGAGAGAGAGAGAGAGAGAGGAGAAAGAGAAAGGGGGAGAGAAATAGAAAGAGACAAGCACAAAATATTTTATCTTGCTTTTTAGGAAACATTCCTTCGTATCTCACTAGAAAAATAGAGAGTTTATATATTTATATTGCTCTTTAAAGTTTTAAAAGTTCTTTACATCTGTTATCTTATTTGATCTTCACAGCAAACCTGTGAGATAGGTTTTATTCTTATCCTCCATTTTTATATGAGGAAACTGAGGCTGAAAGTTTAGGTGATTTGCTCAGAGTCAAAAAGCTAATTAGTGTCTGGGACAGAATTTTAACTCGAGTCTTTCTGATTCCCATTTTGGCATAGTGTCTACTGTGCCATCTTTGGTCTTCTATCTGATTGTGGGGCCTTAACGGCCTCTTTGTTTCTGTGGGGTGCAAGAGAAGAGTGCCACTATGATCTATAGCCTTAAACAACTACATCCCCAAAGAGTCACAACTCTTATTGGCCTCAGGGTTGTTCTTCATCTTTGGGACTTCTACTCATTAATCCTGGTTCTTTCTTCTGGGGCTAAGCACAACTAGCCTAACGTTTCTCCCCCATAATAGCCACCCAAGCATCTGAAGGACTGTCCGACCTCCTCATCTCTACCTCCCAACTTCCCTGGATTCCCCTTCTAGTGCCAGCCCAAATCCCACCTTTCCAATCTCTCTTGATAGCAGTACCTTCCCTCTGTCAATTATTTCCAATTTATCCTATACATAGCTTATTTATACATAGTTGTCTGTATGTGGTCTCCCCCATTAGATTGTGAGCTCATTGAGAGCAGAGACTGTCTTTTACCTTACTTTATATCCCCCAGTTCTTAACCCTTTGCTTGGCACATAGTAGGTGCCTTATAAATGTTTACTGACTGACTACTTATATCACCCAGACTCTCCACTTCATGCTTTTATCCATAAGGGTACTAGGGAGCCATTGAATGTATGAGAATAGAGGAGATAAGTCTGTCCAGATAGTTGGGAGAGAGCAGAGAATGGAGGTAGAGGTTGGTTAAGAAACTATAATAGGAGGGAGGGAGAGAATTTGGAACTCAAATTTTTTTTAAAAGGACTTTGAAATAAATAAAATTTAAAAATAGAAACTATTATAGTGGTCTATTTTTGTGTAGGTGCCATGTACTGAGAAAAGGATGTATTCCTTTCTGTTCCCATTCAGTTTTCTTCAAAGGCATGTCATATCTAACTTTTCTAAAACTCTATTTAGCTCCTTAGTTTCTTTCTCATTTATTTTGTGGTTGAATTTATTGAGTTCTGAGAGGGGACAATTGAGGTCACCCACTAGTATCATTTTGCTGTCTATTTTTTCCTATAACTCACTTAACCTCTTTAAGAATTTGGATACTATACCAATTGGTGCATGTATGTTTCATATTGATATTGCTCCATTTTCTATGGTACCTTTTTAGCAAAAGGTAGTTTCCTTCCTCATCTCTTTTAATTAGGTCTATTTTTGCTTATATTTTGTCTGAGATCAGGACTGCTACCCCTGCTTTTTTTGGAACTTTGGCTGAAACATAATAGATTCTGATGCAGCCCCTTACCTTTACTCTGTGCATCTCTCTGCTTCAAATGTGTTTCTTGTAAACAACATATTGTAGGATTCTGGTTTTTGATCCACACTGCTATCTTCTTCTGTTTTATGGGACAGTTCATCCCATTCCCATTCACAGTTATGATTACTCTGTATTGCCCTCCATCCCATTTTTCCTCCTATTTGTCCTCTCTCCTTTCACCCTTTCCCTCCTCACCACTGCTTTGCTTCTATGACCTCCCACAATTTGTTCCTCCCTTCTGTCAGTCTTTCCTCCCATTTACTTAATCTCCTCCCCTCCTACTTCCCTGTCCAATAAGATAGATTTCTATATTCCACTGATTGGGTATATTATTCCCTCTTTGAGACAATATTGATAAGAGTAAGGTTCAAGCAATGTCCATCGCCCACCCTCCCATCTTCCCCTCCACTGTAATAGGTCTTTCATGCCTCTTCATGTGAAATAATTTATTCCATTCTACTTCTTCCTTCCTTCTACACCCAGCATACTCCTCTTTCTCATCTTTTATTTTTTATGTCATTCCCTCAATTTTATTTTATACCCATATCCTCTCTCCGTGTAGATTTCTTCTAGCTGTACTATTAGTGATACAATTTTTAAGAATTACAAGTATCACCTTCCCATGTAGGGATGTAAACAGTTTAGTTCTATTGAATCCCTTTGGTTTTCTTTTCTCTTTTTACCTGTTCATGCTTCTATTGGGTCTTGATATTGGAGATAAAATTTTTGGTTTAATACTGGTCTTCTTATGAAAGCTTGAACTCCTTCTATTTCATCGAATGACCATTTTCTCCCTCGATGTATTATGCTTAATTTCACCAGGTAAGTGATTCTTGGTTGTAATCCCAGCTCCTTTTCTGTTTGAAATATTATATTCCACGACCTCTGATCTTTTAATGTTGCAGCTGCTAAGTCTTGTGTAATCCTGATTTGAATTGCTTCTTTCTGGCCACTTGAAGTAGTTTTTTTTCCTTGACCTGATAGTTCTGAAATTTGGCTACAATGTTCCTTGGAGTTTTTATTTTGGGATTTCTTTCCTGAGGTGATTGGTGGATTCTTTCAGTGCTTATTTTGCCCTCTGGTTCCAAGATATTAGGGCAGTTTTTCTTGACAATTTCTTGAAAGATGCTTTCCAGGTCCTCCTTTTGATTATGGCTTTCAGGTAGTCCAATGATTCTGACATGTCTCTCCTGGATCTATTTTCTAGGTTATTTGTTTTCTCCGTGAAGTATTTTACATTTTCTTCTATGTTTCTAATTCTTTTTAATTTCTTTGATTGATTATTGATGTTTCATAGAATCATTAGCTTCCACTTGCCCAATTCTAACTTTTAAGGTGTATTTTTTTCTCCATTAGCTTTTGTACTTTCTTTTCTATTTGGCCAATTTTACTTTTTAGGTAGTACTTCTTTTTTTCCAAGCTGTTGACTCTTTTTTCAAAATTCTCTTGCATCACTCTTATTTCTTTTCCCAATTTTTCTTCTACCTCTCTCATATGATTTTAAGCTCCATGAGTTCTTTCTGGGCTTGAGACCACTTCCCATTTTTCTTTGGTGCTTTGTCCATAAGTGTTTTAACATTGTTGTCCTCTTCTGAGTTTGTGTCTTCATTCTCTGTCACAATAATAACTTTCTATGGTCAGATTCTTTTTTTGTTGTTGTTTTTTGCTCATCTTTTTTGGCCTTATTCCTTTTTTTTTTTAATTTGAGCTCTGCTCTGTCTCAGGCTTCTTTGCCAGGGGCTACAGGCCCTGGCTATTTACTTGGTGCTGCTCTGATGTTGCCCAGAGGCTCATGGGGACCCTTGTACTAGTGCTGTGCTGAGGGGGTAGGGTGGGGTTGGCCGGTGCTTCTGGAGACCATGGGTTCCAGCAGCTTACCTGGTGCTGAGATGGGGTCCTAGCAGTGGTGTATGGCATGTGCTGAAGCCAGCGACGTGTTTCTGTGTTTCCTTGGGGATACACTAAGCATGTGGTGGTCTAGCCAGTGGAGGTTGCCTGTTTGCCCAGGGCTACACTGAAGCATATGGCAGTTCTTAGAGCTGTAGCCTGCCAGTTCCCTTAGCTATGCTGAGGCACATGGGGGGTCCTGGTCCTGGTTGGAATTTGCCTGCTTCACTGCACTGGAGCTCAGGATCTCCCACTGGTTTGCTGAGGCTTGCTGGAACACTCCCTGCCCTGGACTGTACTTCCCTTTTACCTGCTGATCTTCCAAGTTTCTTGGGCTCAAAGATTTTTTATCCCATCTTTTTGCAGGTTCTGCTGTTCCAGAATTTGTTTTGGGGTGCCGTTTTATGGTGAATATCAGAGAACTACAGTGATTTACTGCTCGATCTGTGAATGTTTTTTTTTTTAAATTTGATAACTGTATTTCAAAAGATCTTTCCTTTGTGATCCTGTGTGTATTATTTTATGCCTTTAGGAATCTTATTCCAAGGAGTTCATAGATGATCCTATCTAGTGGCAGCTAGGTATCAAAGTAGACAGTGTGCTGGACTTGGAGTCAGGAAGTTCTGAATTCAAATGTGGCCTAAAGCCCTGAGCAAGTCATTTAAACCTCTGTTTGCCTCAGTTTCCTCAACTGTAAATTGAAAATAATAATAAGACCTACCTCATTGGGATATTGTGAAGATCAAATGAGATAATATTTGTAACTCCCTCTGCCCAGTGCCCTAGACACAGTGGGCAATGTAGAGATGCTTATTCCTTTTCTCTTCACTTTCCCCCTAGATTCCCCCCATGACCCCCTGCCATAAGGGTCCATGACTTGGAAAAAAGCTAACAATTCCTAGTCTAGAAAGAAAAGAGTGTTAAAGTTCCAGAATCTTAGAGAACCTTACCATGTTAAAGAGATAGAAGGGAGAGAAACTAGTAAAGATAGCTGATTAAGGAGTGGTCAGAGAAGAACCAGGAGAGAGTACCCACAGGAAGGGGGTGGTAGTTTGCTTCAGATGCTGCAGAAAAATCAAGGCAGATGAAGATGGGAAAAAGGTATTAAATTTGTCAATTAGAAGGTCACTGGTAACCTCTGAGAAAGTAATTTTAGTTAGAGTGGTAGAATTGAGATGAGAGGGATTTGGTAAAGGAGTGGGCAGGGAGGAAGGGAGGGCCTTAAGTATAGAAAGATCTTTATAAACGTTAAGAAGCAAAGGGGAGGAGGAAGGTGGGAGGTAGCTTGAAAAAAGTGCAGGGTTTTGAGAAGGCATTTTTAGCATAAAACAGACTTGAACATATTGTAGAAGAGGGAGGTAACGGAACAGGATCCGGCGAAAGGAAGACTAGAAGTTCCCTCAAAGGAAGGTCCATGTCTCTGCTTTCCAAACAGGGACTTCCCCAGGGGCAGGGTCCATGTCTCTATCTAAAGTTCTGTCCGCATCCTTCTAATACTTCAAATAGATCTATCACTGGTTCTTAGGACTAGAGACTGAGAGCTAGAAGGGAATGAAGAGGCCACTTAGTATAACCATTCTTACTTTGCTTGGAGGAAACTGAAGCCCAGAGAAGCTAAATGACCTTCCCAAAGTCACACAAATAAGAAATATCAGAGATAGGAGTTGAAAGCAGGTCCTTTGAGTCTCCACTGGACCAATCTACCTTTCTCTAAAGATGCAGGACAATTCACACTCAGCATGATTCTTGTCCATATACTTCCATAAATCCTTAATCGAGGAGCTGTCCAATGTGCTGAAAGTCTTCTTCCAAGTCTTTTAATATTCCCCCGAACCAGGGCAGCAGCTGAGCCATCCAATTATTGTTTCATATATCATATATCATATTGTTTCATAATCATTTCATAATGGGACTCCACTTCATTCTCCCCTCTGCCTCAGAGCCCACTCCTCAACCCTCCTGCCAATTCTCCCTTTCCTTTTCCACTTCCTGGCAGGACACTGAAACTTTATCCTGCCAGAGGGAACCCAGAATTGCTGCTATACTCTTAGACCCTTCTATATCCTTAGACCCACTCTTCCCTTCTCAATGGTAGCAGGCCAGTCACATAAGGCAGACATTCCAATGCATACTAAATGGGGCCTTGCCATCAGCCATGTAGTTGCACCCTTAGAATAGCAAGGCCTTCCTATCTGTTTTGTAGCAAAATTTCTCCAAAGTTAGGATATGAGTTTCTTGAGAGCAATTTATATTCCTAGTGCTTAGCACAATGCTTGGCCCATAGTAAGCATTTAATGTTTTTATTTATTAATTAATGGAAAACATTATTGAACATCACTGTGTAAAGTTTTAGGATACACATATAAAAGCAAGATAGTCCCTGCCCTCAAGAAACTTACATTCTAATAGGGAGAAGCAACATATAGAGGGGAATGGTGGCCAGATTGGTTTTGGTCTGGGAAGTTCAAGGGAATGGTGAGTTGATTATAGGGTTGTTGATTGACATGCTCTTTTCAGAGAGAAAGTATTGATTTGATTACAGAGTCCAAAGCAAGAAGTGGAAAGTGAGTAAGGGGAGAGTACACCTGGATGGATATGACCTATGGTCTAGTTTGGTGCCTGCCAGATAGACTGGCCTCATCACATCTGCACTCACTTATCAATCAAGACAATTCATCCCCAAGGTGGGGGTTTCAAAACTGATTGGATTAATTTCTTCTGGGACCAGGGGCAATATCTCTAGTGTCCTGATTCCTAGGGTACAGTTCTCGGGGAGCAGTGAGTCTATGGCAGAACAGATGGCAAGACAGAATGTGAAACATGATGATGGAAAAAGCAAGAGACCTGAAATTAGGAGAGGTTTAAGTCAAAATCTTTCCTCTGACCCTTAACAGCTGTGTGACCAGAAGGAAATTTTTTCAATTCTCTGAACCTCAGCACCTCATCTGTAAAATGTAGATCATTATGAGCCCCTACAGGCTCAAAGTTGTTGCAAGTAAAGTGTCATATAAATGTCAGCTACCATTGTTTTTATCTCTTATGCTATTTTTTACACACAAGCCATTGTTGGGAACATGTCACAGCCTACTCACACCCACCATGTGTCTTTCTATTGCCCTTTGGGTCACCGGCAATTCCAGTTCCTCAGAGAATGTGGTGCTTCATGATTCATAGCATAGAGCAACACCAGAATACTGGTATGCAAATTACAGGCTTTCACTTCAGGGAGATGCTGGAGATTGCTGAAAATATTGCACATTTTCCCAAAACAATCCAAGCCATTCTCCTCCATCTACTCCTTTCTAAGCACAGGTCATTGAAGTGTGTACCCATCCTTCTTCATTATCCTCCCACCAGAACCTGGACTTTGCCTCTGTTAGCCTGAGCTCCAAAAGGTGAGCTCTTCTTGCTTTATCTTGCCCTAAAACCAGTCCTCCACATCCATTCCCAGCCATTCTGAAACCACATTACCACTTCTAACCTCTTCCCCTTTTCCAATTCTCTTTTATGTATTATTATGTAACATTATTATTATGTAATATGCCATTAGAATATTAGCTTCTTGAGGTCAGAGATTGTCTTGCTTGTTTGTATTTGTGTCTTCAGTGCATAACACAGTGCCTGACACATAGTAAGAACCTAATAAATGCTTTTTTCATTCACTCATTCATTTATTTGTTCATTTATTCATATATATGCTGATGAACTTACTCAAAGGGCTTCCAGTCCAGCTGCATGTCATAATGTGAACAGTTGGCATTCTTCGGTTGCTTGGTTTCTCCAGTGTGGATTGTCAGAGGGATTTCTTTTAAGAGGGTACAGGGCTGTTTGAGTAGTCCCTGCAGTGTTCTGGGGCTTGATGTGGTCTCTACAATGTCACTTGAAAACAGAAACATTTGGAAGCCCTTTGCATACAGAGAGAACCTTTCCTCCATCTAGAGGCTGAGCAGGATGTCCCTTAGTGAGCACCTTAGGGGAGAATGTGCCTATTATGCGTCTCTCTGTTTTATGCCATGATCAATGTGATAATCAGGCTGAGTGAATACATTTATCCTTACTGCAGCATCTACCATGGAACATCAGGAAGTGGATCCATCCCTGTGTCTGCTGTGGGATCCCATCTGGTTCAATGGATTACTCAGAGCCCAAGGGTTCAAGCAAACAATACATTTAATAAAATATATGTATATATATGTATATATATATATATATGTTAAAAATCAAATAATCCTGGGGAGAAAACCAATTCCTTAAGTAGATGAAGTCAGCGCAAAGGATAAAAGCATAAAAAGATAAAAGGCCTCTGGCAAGGGAATTAAAAACATTTGGTAAGGTGGTTCCCTGGGGTTTTAGGAGCCACTCCTCCCTCAATGAAATTATAAAAATTGTTTTTGTGCTCTTTTCGCCCAAAAGGCCAGTTGTTGGGTTGCACATTAATCTACCCAGGGCAAAGTTAACCCAAACTGATTCACTCATGTCTTCCCAGTTCCACCAGTGTCCTGGCCCACAACACTTTGCATATGGACAATCTGGATGTGGGATAGTAGTCACATCCAAGCTCACACTCACATTCATACACACTCAAAGGCACAGTGAATAGAGTGCTGGACCTGGAGTCTGGAAGACCTGAGTCCAAATCCAGCTTCAAATACTTACTAGCTGGGTGACCCTGGGCGAATCACTTAACCTCAGTTTTCTCATGTTTAAAATGGGGATGGATAACAACAGTGCCTACCTCACAAGGTTGTTGTGAAGATTAACAGATGTAAAAAGTGCTTATGCCCATTCCCTTCCCTGCTTGGAACCCACTTAGTGATTACTTAAAGGATCCCTCTTTCGTTCACTCACTTGCTGATAGCTGTTATGGTCACTCCTTCTCAATGATGGAGGCAGTGTAGAATGGGCACACTAATACAATAGTACCTCTCTCACTATGTTTTGGGAGGGTGAAATGAAGCAGTGTGAATGCAGGGCTTTGCAGATCTTAGAGCGCTAAATAAATGTCACTTTTAATTTTGTCTCTATTTCTAAACATCTTCACTTCAAGTGAAAGCCTAGTTTCCAGTCTCCTCGTTATCCTGATCTCCTGCATCTGGGTGCCCTTGTCAATCTCATTCCTGAAACTGGACCCACAGGCTAGTATACAAAACTGCCAGGAGAGTATGGTCTTATCTTCATGTACACAGCTGATTCCTGACCGTAGCAAGAAGACAAACATCCTTAAGGCCCAAGATAAGGTCTTGACTTTACGTGCCTACTGGCAGGATTATAGTTTTTCACAGATTTCTCTGAAAAAATGCCCATGGCCAGTTACTTGTCTCCCAAACTGCTGGGGTCCAGTCTGGGTCTGCTAGGATGCTTGTGTGCTCCTAGCATCTCTAACTTATCTGCCAGACCAGGGGTGGGGAACCGAGGCCACATGTGACCTTCTAGGTCCTTGGGTGCAGCCTTTTGATTGAGTCCAAGTTTTACAGAACAAATTATTTTATTAAAAGGATTTGTTTTGTGAAGTTTGGATTCAGTCAAAAGGCTGCACTTGAGGACCTAGAGGACCACATATGGCCTTGAGGCCATAGGTTCCCTACTCCTGTGCCAGATCCTTCAAGTATGTTCTGGTGGGAGCAATTAATAAATGAACCTGATATGTCAGTTTTTCCACTGTGTGGGCTCTTTAAATAACCACTCATCATAATTGACAAACAAGAAAAATATTTGAAAATCTTTCAGTCATTTCCTGGCCTGTTCAGTGCATTGTTGAAGAGTTCACACATGCACATACACACAAACATATATGTAAGCACATATGTACACAGGCACACACACTCACAACAACAACAACAATAATAAAAGCTCCCAGTTCCAGAGTGTTTTATGGTGTACCGACAATCTGGTCAGGGAAGTGGTACAAAGATTACTATTTTCATGAACGGGATGGGGAAAATCAGGAAAATAGATGGATGAGGAAAATGAGGATCAGAGACAGGATATTCCTGACCTAAAACTGCACAGCTGATGAGTAGAAGGATTTGAATGTGAGTCAAGGTGTTTCTGACACCAAATCTAGTCTTCATTTTGCCACAACAGTTGATGACTAATTAGTAACCTTAGAAAACATTTAGAATAACTTACTCATTTTGCAGATGAGTGAACTGAAGTCAGAATGGGAAAGTGACTCATAGACTCATAGAATCATAGACCCTGAGAACTGGGAGGTGCCCTCAGAGGGCAGCACTCCTTAGTTTTCTTTCCTGATTCCCTGTCCATCTCCAGAGTTCTGTCAGGTGCTCTCTGTTCTGGCTATGTGCTTTCTTTTTTGGTGATCTCATCACTTCCCAAATATTTAATTATTATCTCTCTGCCAATGATTCTCAAACTTACATATCTAACCCTAATCCCTTTCTCGAAAGCTAGTCTTACATTGCCATTTGCCCAGTGGACCTCTCCACCTAGATGTCCCATCCCCATATCAAACTAAAGATGTCCAAAATGGAACTCGTATTTCCCCCTTGATCTATACTTTATCCAGACTTGCCTCCCTGACCCTGATGATGATATTACCACCATCTAGTCATCTCGGTTTGCCACTGGGTGTCAACCTAGGTTCTTCTTTCTCTCTCACTTTCCATCCAGGGAAATATATTGTGTCAGCATGTTGTATCAACACCAGCAGTGTGAAGGATACAGTGCTAGGACCTAGTGCCTTCTCTGTCAGTTACCTGATTTAGTCAGTTTCATCCCTACAACATCTCTTAATCCATCCCATCCTTTCCACTTTTCTGGCCACTACCATAATTTGATTCCTCATCACTACATTTCTGTTCTATTAAAATAGATTTGTCTGTAAGATTTTTTAAAAATCTTATTTTCATTGATATCTTTCCTTTTTACACAACATCTATGAGCACACTGCCTGCCTTGTGCTGGAGACACAAAGGCAAAACTGAAGGAGTCTTTTCCTCTTAGTAGCTAACATTCTACCTGGGGAACCAGTACGTATCCTCTTTGCTTCTTGAGGCAGCCCATTCCTTGGTCGTACGGCTCTGTTGGATGGTTCTTCTTTTTATCTAGTGGAAATCTACCTCTCTGTGACTTTTGCCCACTCATTGTTCCAATTCTTGCCCTCTGAGGCATTGCCACCGTGATCAACTTTGCCTGCTTGATTTCAAGCCCAGGCATGCCTGTGTTCTTCTCTAAGTCAGCTTACTTTGGCAAAAGTCAAAAGTTGGCAGAAAAATGAATGTGAGGAAGAATAATCCTGACAATTCATTTTTCCCCTTATGGCATGTTGTGGTCACACAGCACTCTCCCATGGGATATCTCATTTGATCCTCACTCAAAAGTAACCCCATGAGGTAGGAGAAGGGAGAATAAACATTTATAGAGTGCCTACTACATGCCAGGCATTGTACTAAGAGCTTTACAAATATTATCTCAACCCTGCAAGGTAGGTATTGTTATTATCCCCATTTTACAGTTGAGGAAACTGAGGCAATCAAAGGTTAAGTGACTTACCTAGGGTCACACAGTAAATGTCTAAGGATGGATTTGAACTCAGGTCTTCCTGACTCCAAGCCCAGCCCTCTACCTACTGTGCTGCCTAGCTGGTAGGTTGTGTGAGTATCTCCATTTTACAAACTTTACAAGCTTTGATGTAGAGGAAAGAATCTTGGACTTATCTTCAGGAGATTTAGATTTGAATTCCAGTTCCAATGCTTATCAGTCCTATTACCTTGGGCAAGCCATCTGACCTAGTTTCCTAACCTATAAGATGAGGACTTTCTTTCTCATGATGTTGTTTCAAGAAGCAAAGAAGGCATCTTAGGCACAGAGTCAGTATTAGAATCTGGGCCTCTTTACCTTCTCAACTGGGCCAATCTAGATTTCTTTTACTGTAGCCAAAGGAACTTGCTTATATAGTTCATTAACTCCAGAACTACAGTGAGGAATTCTGGCCTTTTGCCTTAGATAAACTGATGTACACTTCCTGAGAAGTTCTTGGGTAAATGCTCAAAAGCCCCTGGGCAAAATTCTGGTCTGAATGGACCTTCTAACTTTAAGCTTTGTGAATTAGGGAACAATTTTTGAAAATTTTAAAAATTAAATGTTTGCAATGAACTTACATATCTATTTTCTTTCTCTTCTCCCCTCTCCATCCCCCTCCCCACTTGAAAAAGAAAAAAGCAAAAACCTTCTGACAAATGTGCACAGACAAACAGAATATATTACTACATTGACTATCTAGGGAAACATAATCTACCTGAATGTTGTATCTTCCCTAGAACACCGTGTTCTGCAAACCATTGATGTTCAATATGTTTTTGTTGAATTCAGTCGATGTTTTAATCTGATTTCCCTATGAGACTTTAAGCTCTAGGGTCAAGCCTTATTTACGGTAGTATGAGAATTACTTGGGACAAGAAATGATTTTGATATGATTTCATTTTGTGACAGCAGTGGCATAAGTCTGTGTCCCCAAAGGCACTTGGATGATTCAGAATCTCTGACCTTGACCAGATGAAACTAGATTGAACTGGTTTCCCCACTTTGATTAGTTCTCTGTCAACTGAATGCTAGATTGAATGCCAAACATATGTGTTTCATTGCCTTCCTGGTTGTGTTTCTCAATCTGTGTTTTTAAAGAATGGATATTCCTCCAAAGAAATGTGCAAAAGTTGTGGTTTTTAAGAACACATGCCATTGAATGTCAAAGATATTACAGATACTATTGGTGTGGGGAAGTCAAGTGTTTCATTCAAAACCACAATGACATGGGATCCATTGCAGAGATGTGCAAAGGAAAGTGTAGGTGAAAATAAAAAAAAAGCTGGCAAACTGTAGCTGTAAAGCAGCCTAACTTATCTATAGAAAACAAGCATAGCCCTTCAGAGGGACCTGGGAGCTGGAAGGGTTGTTACTGAGTCTTCACAGTATGGCATGGGCTTCTTAAAGTCAAAAGAACAATGAGAAGGCTGGTACAAAAAACAACCAACCAACCAACCCAGCTGTTAAACATTTTTATGAAGAAGGAAAAAGAGATTGTCGTGGACAAGACAATGCAAGACTGTAGTACTGGAGAAGGAAAAGAAAGATAATTTTTACTGATAAAACTCACTTTTTCATTGAAGGTTGTACCAAAATTATTGCTCAAAAAAATACAGGTGAGACTATAGGATTTTATTAGGTTGTAAAACATCTACTCAAGACAGTCTTTGAGGATTTTCTTTTTTGTTTCAGATGGTCTTGAAAGTCTTGTCCCTATTGAAGGAAACTTTGATAAATATATGGATGTAATGAAAAGTAGATTTAATCCAGAATGATAGAAATTCCCTCATGGTGATGGAACACTGCAATGGGATCTGACATGTCATGGGAGATTAAGAAATTTATCTGAAAGATAAAGTTGCGTCAGTGGCCTGGCAACTCAATGAATTCATTCCATGGGTTATCATTGAGGTTAGACTTGGAGAAAGCGAATTATTTGTTAAAGGCATGCTTAATAGCCAAAGTGATAAAAATATGGTTTCGTGGTAAAGAATTAAGGCGTATATATTGAAATCTTCAAACTCAAGGACAAATTATGTAAAAGAAGTGATTGTAGCAAAATAAAGACATTGCACATTAGACTTTGTTATGTAAAACATTTTATGGTTTATGGTTTGTTAATGTCGTTATTTTACTTTTTCCTTAGTAGTTTACTATTTTAGGCAGTCCATTTGAGTATCCACTAACTTGAGCAGTGGGTTCCCCAGGCAAGGCTACCCCAAGCTGAATTTACGTTGTAGGTACACATACACTCAAAACCATAGCTCACTAGTTTCCATGTTAACTATTCAAACAAAAGACACGATTCAAAGAAATGGCCTTTAATGAACTAAACATTGCTTTAAAAAGGAGCAATAAATCATTTGCTCCATAAACCTGGGACACACTCTCCCACAAATACATATACCCTCAGGGGGAAGAGTGAATGAAGGGGCATGTACGTAGGAAGCTATGTGTAGGCTTGGTAACTAAGTGAAGGGGCAACCTACAAAAGGATAGGGCAATGGTCCTTTCCAAGCACAACTTCATGAACATTGGGCTTCTTCTCTCTTACTCTCCACATGTGATTTTAGCTAGAGCGCTAAGGGGAGCTGCTACTTCTTCCTCATAGGAGGAAGAATGGTTTTTTCCCAATGTCATTGTTGTTGGGTTTGTTTTTTTAGTTTAAAGGCCAGAAGTGAGTTTCTTTTTCCTTCAGTTGTTTTAGAAAAGTTCAAAATCTTAATACACCAAGTCGTTATACTGGGGAAAACAACAACCGCAAGCAAAACAACCCCAACACTCAGCAGCTTTATCTCATAAAGTGATCTATCTCTGAGTCTTGGCTAAAATGGGCATTTCCTCTCTAGAAGGAGATTTCATGCCCTAGGTACCAAACTTTTCAGATACAAGAGAGCTAATGAGGGTGTTCAGGCTTGACTGTTTTGTTTTGTTTTAAGGTCTACTTTCTGGGCACTGAGCAAAGTTTCTGCCAGATGATGCTTGTTTGAGAGGTTCAGAAAATGCCTGTAATTCCCTGCTAAACTGTCCCCAGTCAGCATGTATTTTAAAGCTGCCCTCCTAGAAACCTGCCAAGGACTTTTTGGATTTGTCTCTCTCATCCCTTTCTCCTCCCATTCCCCATCCCCAAACCCATTTCTCCTTCAAACTCTTGCTTTTCCATTCAAATGGGTACAGCAATAAAAACTTGGGTCTTCCTGCCGAACAAACCAAATACCTAACTTTTCATGTATACATATATGTATATATATAAATATATGTGTGTGTGTGTGTGAGACAATAAAGCTACTTTACCTCTGAATTTTGTGTAACCTAGTATGGTTGAATAAATGAGTGAACGAATCAATGCTAAAACATTTATTAAGTGCTTGCCATGTGCCAGGCACTGTGTTCAGTTTTGAGGGTACAATTAGCAACATCATCCTCATCCTTAAGCAGCTTAAATTGTAGTGGGGGAGGACATAAGGGGACTTAAAAGGAGGGACCAGGAGGAGGAGAGAGGTAAGAATATAGCAACATGATTTAGAAATAGCCAGGAGGAAGTGATATGGAGGTCTCATTCCAAGCAAGATAAGGCAAAAAGCTAATTTCCTAGAGCCCAGCATCCAGCAACACAGTCCAAGGTTCCAGTGGGAGGGAGATAAGTGAGGCAGCTAGGTAGCTCAGCAGATACAGTGTTGGGCCTGGAGTCAGGAAGTCCTGAGTTCAAATTTGGTCTCAGATATTCACTAACTGTGACCCTGGGTGACCTCTCTCTGTCCATAGGATTGCAAAGGAAACCAGAAATTAGCAAAAATGAAGTTGTATTTTTTTTTCCTTATCCAAGTTCACAGATCCTTTGAAATGTATTCACAGATGCAAAGACTCCAAGTTAAGCCCCGCCCTAGAAGGAGATGAGAAATCTAAACCTGGGCTGACGCATGCTACTGAGATGCGATGAGAGCAGAGAATGTCAGATACTGAAAAGCAGCGATGACTACTTGAGAGCCCACTGGGGGCCTGGATTTGAGGTGATGTGTGTGCTAAAAATAGAAGACCCATCTGCTGCAGTGTCTGAGTACTGGAGGGCTCGGGGTAATCACTCTGGGCATATGGACAGTGCTGAGAACCTTCATGCTGGATTCTAAACTGCAGAAGAAGAGGGGTAAAGGTTTCCAGGTACACAGAGAAAGTAGCCATGGTGCTTCAGGTGAGCAGCAGTGCAGTGATGTCAGGGTGCACGAACCAAGCCATGGCTTGGTGCCCAGGTGTCCTTCACTGATGGACTGATACGGTAGATTGCTCTCTGGAAATAGGGCTGCTCAGAAAACTGATTAACACAGAAGATGAAAGATGAGCTTAGAGAGAGAAGACCAGTGAAAAGAATGCTAGATCTGGACTTAGAGTCAGAGGACTTGGATTCGAATCCTGACTCTACCCCTTACGAGCTTACTAAGCTCTTTCGCCTCAGTTTCCCCGCTCTATAAAATCAAAAGTTTGGACTAGATGACTGTTGAGGATCCTATGGCCCAATAAATCACTTCACCTGTTTGGGCTTCAGTTTCCCTATCTGTGAAATGGTGTGGCTGGACTGGATGACTTCTAAATCTATGTATTTAAGAGTTGTTGGAGAAATAAGAATTAGCCACATAGGCTAGGCTGTGTGGTTGTACTCCACAGCTCTTTCTTGAGCCCAGTATTCTTTTTTTTTCTACATTCTCTCAGTGACCTCATTAGTTTCTGTGCATTCAGTTAGTAGGTCTCCATGCGTGACTTCCCAATCCACATCTGTCCCTTATCTTTCTCCTGTCCTGCATCACTGGTTAGGGACCACCTACTGGTTATCACCACCTGTGTGTCTAATAGGTGTTTCTAACTTAACACGTCCAAAATGGACTGCTTTATCTTTCCCTCTAAACTCACTCTTCCTCCCAACTTCCCAATTTAAGTTGAGGGTAGCAACGTTCTTCTAATTACACAGATTACAACCTAGAAATCATCCTTGCCTATTCACTCTTCCTCATTCACCATAGATAATCAATTTCTTATAAATTCCACCTTTGCATTTGTCAAATACGCACTGTCACCTTCACTCAGAGAGCCATGGAGCCTCGCCACATCTTGCTTGGACTATTTCAATGGCCCTTTGATGGTTCTCTTGGTTTCCCATCTCTTCTCTTTCCAATCCTTTCTCTTCACGTCTGCCAAGCTTATATTCCTAAAGCAGAACTTAGAATATATTACACTCTTGCTCAAACATCTTCATTAGCTCCCGAGGGCAAAACACAAACTTCTCTGTTGTTTAAAATCCTTCACAATCTAGTTCCTGTCTATTTTTCCAGACGCATTTCACATGACTCCCTCATACACATTTTCCCAGCCAGATGAGCCTAGTTGCTCTTCCCAGCACACAATGGATTTGCATTGGACATCCCTGGTTTGCACTTCCTCCTCAATCCCTACTTCTCTTCAAGGTCTTAGCTCAGGCTCTACCTCCCGATCCCTCTATTATTAGTGTTCTCCCCTTCTCTCGAAGCCTGTAACATCTATTTTGTATTTCCTTATCTGGGGATGTATTGGATCTCCCCTCCTGCACTCCCAAAAGAATACGTGCAAGTTCCTTGAAGGCAAAAACGTTTCCATTTTTGTGTTTGACTTCTCAGTGCCTAGCACAGTGCCTTACACACAGTAGGTTGGATTATCTCACAGAGGACTCAGAAGAAAAACATGAGAGACTGAGAGGAAAGAGGGCTGGTTTGAGAATCAGAATACCCAGGCAACTAGGGTGCACAATTAGGAGGCGACTAGGTTGCTCAGTAGATAGCGCACAGGGCCTGGAGTCGAGAAGACCTGAGTTCAAATTGAGAGAAATCATCATTTCTCTCTCATATTAATAGCCAATTATTAAAATTGAGGAGACCCAAGTTCTTTTTTCCCTGAGCCATTTCCTTGTCCAGTCTCTCCAGGACAGGGCTGATAGAACATAGGATGTTAACATTCTCCTTATTGTGGGTATTACTACTTCACCCAACTAGATCGGACTTCTAAGAGGATCCTAATCTTAGGTAAAACTCCCTTCTGCTCAGGCTTGGGTGGCGGATATAGCTTCTTTGTTTAGATTGCCAAGGGGTGGGCTTGGTGGGGAGGCTCGGTGATCCTGCTCCTTAAAGTGCATGATGACTGTAATGGAAAGCTCCCCCCGCCCAATTTCAGAGCATATGCAGATATTCCAACAACTTAATATGTCTTTCTCATGGTCTTCTGTGCCAGAGCTAGATGTGCACATGAGGACTCTGAGGGAGGCAATTCAGCTCTCTTTCCTTCTCTGGCCATGATCAAGGGAAGGCATGCTATAAACTAGCTGGATAAAGGGCCTGAGGCCTTTGATGTCCTGCCTAGACTGATATGGCTCCCCTGTTCTTTGCTTCTTTAAACCTGTGTCGGTGAAGGAACATGGAACTAGGCTGCAAGCTTGGGAGCTGAGAAATGTTGGGAGATACGGCCACCAGAGGTGCAGAACTGGAATCCATACCAGATTTTGCAGACAATTAAGCCCACTAAAGAGTGAGGTCCCAAGTTCTACATGACACTGAGTCGCACTAGGCTGAATGCAGCTGAGAGAGAGTGCCAGTGACTCATCTATTGACTGCATTGCATTCAGGAGTTAACTTCTGGTGGGTGCTTTAAGGTTGAGACCAGCACCTGAAGTCCTATAGGGGAGATCTGACCCCAGTATTGATGGGAGGGGAAAATGTTCATATTTTTCTTCTTGCTTTATTTCCTTGTTAAACATCCGTAGGAAAAACGAAATAATGTTAATTGGTTAAATAAAACTGAAGTGCTAGCCACCAAAGAGTATTAATTATAAAAGGAAGACAATTAACTGTAAATGATGTGGGGATATCACACTGGAATTGGGGCTCTGGCTGATGGAATTAGAACCACCATAATCCCTCAGGGTATCCTTAGAACTCTGAGTGAGGGAGACGCAGCTGGGAACCCCCCAGGGACCTGACTCCACAGTCAGAGTGGGAGTTGGGGGAAGGATCCCAAGAGTTTCTAAAACTACAGTCTTATTACTTGATCCCCTTTCCAATTGTTTACCTTCCTATTAAGTACCTTTTGCTTTAAGATTCGTGGGCTTTTTGTAAAGTCGAGGTTTGGACTGAAGTTCTGGGTCACTGAAGACCTAAAACACTACCTAGAACCCATTATTGAAGTACTGAAAGGTCCCAGAATTCTGTGGGGTCAATGGGAGCCCATATACATGCATATGGATAAGTATACATATATGGCTATATTACATATGTACATATCTATCCATGCGTATGCACATGTGTGTATATGCATACATACATAGAGATACTTGGTTTGAGTAAAACTTTTCTGGGTACTGGGTCAAATTAAAGTTACTTGTCCTAGCAGCACACCCACATCTTGGGAACTGATCTCTCAAGGTATACAGGACTTCCATTTGCAGCTTCCCTGCCTTTCTTCTTTCTACTAGAGGTACCATCCTTTTTCTTCATTGAAATTTAACAGCAAAGGGTTCCAGTGAAACTCTTATTATAAGAGACAAATTGAATCAAACAACCACTCTTCAACGTTTTTTTTTTTCCGGAGTTATTGTTTATTGTGTGTTGTTGTAGTGACATTGTAGAACCGGGTTGTGTAGACTGTAGAGTTGTGGATGTGAGTTAAGTTTTGAATTGTCATCATACATTACACACCTGAAGAACAGAGCTGAATAGTCAGTCACCGGGGCTATTCAGGTGTTCAAAATCCGACACATAACAACAGGACTGGACAGTTCGAGGACTATTGTTTTTGTTTTTTGTTATTTTTTTTTGTTTTTTGTTTTTTTGTTCTTTTTTGGGGGGGTACCTATTTGGATGATTGTGATTGTATTGCAAAGACTTTACAGCCTGCCTAGGGCACTTGGGGGGGTTGTTGAGTCCTGGCTAAGGTATATTGGAATGGAGAAGGGATAACGGTTAACTATGTGAACTTCCTTAAACTGGGAAATTCCAATATCACTAAAAAGGCAAGTGTTATTGGGGTTACTTTGGAACTAGTTATTACCTCCCCCCTCCCCTCCAGGAAATAGTGAACAAGGATAAAGCCAACATGGTGAGAGGGTAGGCTGAGAGTCATAGAGAAGCTCTCCAAAGGAGGGAAACCCCATCCTCAGCAGCCCCCAACCCAGTGGCAATAATTTTATGGAATGCAGATCGTCAACCTGCTAGTAGAATTACATCAGGGAACCAGCTTTCCACCGGGTTGTATAGACTGTAGAGTTGTGAAAGTGAGTTGTTTTTTTAAACTTTACTCCCCCAAAATGCAGAGTTCCAAGGTTATGGTTTGCGGTGCTTGCAGAGTGTGGATAATTTGGAGGTGCAGAGAATTCACAGGAACTCGATGTCCAGTCCCTCAATTCCCCCCAACAGGAGGGAAGTGCAGCCTCTAACTTTGTGCTCCATTGGGCAAGG
>CM053622.1:75039389-75120109 GCA_028646595.1 Phalanger gymnotis | reverse complement strand
AGAGAGAGAGAGAGAGAGAGAGAGAGAGAGAGAGAGAGAGAGAGAGAGATTGAGAGAGAGAGATTGAGAGAGAGAGATTGAGAGGAGGGAAGGAAAAGACATAAAGGGAGGAAGAGAGAAAGAGGGAGGGAATGGAAGGGAGTATAGAGGTGGGAAATACAGAGGAAAAGGCAGAGAGTAGGAGGAAAGAGGAAGGGGTTGAGAGAGGGAAAAGGAGAAAGAGAGGGAGGGAGAAGGAGTAAGGGAGGGAGGGGGAGAGAGGAGGAGGGAGAGAGTGGGAGGGAGGGAGGGAGAGAGAGAGAGAGAGAGAGAGAGAGAGAGAGAGAGAGAGAGAGAGAAAAGAAGAAGAAGAAGAAGAAGAAGAAGAAGAAGAAGAAGAAGAAGAAGAAGAGAGAAGAGAAGAGGGCAGACACATCAGAAATTACCCAAACTGGTGTCACTTGGCCTCAGGGACGGGAAACTGAGGCAGAAAGGAGGCTGCTACAGTACAAGCAGACCTCGAAGTGAGTCCAGATGGGCCCAAACTAACAAGCAGGGCCACCTTCTCCTGAAGGGTCAGGAGACCAGAGGTCAAGGCAGCCTGCTGTGGGAAAACCACCTACAGACAGCAGCAAAAGAGCCGGTGAAGCAGCTGTCTTACTTTGACTGTGGACCAAAACGAACACATCTGTGCTGGATTCACTCACTCAAGAGGAATCCAGACTTTGATCAGAAGCTGAATTCCAGTGCACCAGTACCAAGCAACAAAGATACATTTGGGGCTTTGTCTAGACCCCAAAGATCCTAACCTCAGCCCTCGAAGCCTTTCCTGGGTCCTGTTCCCTTCAAGCATCAGAGAGAGAAAGTGGAAAGTGGATCGGTGACACTTTTCTCAGAGATGCTAAAAGGTTCAGGATCACAGGTCAAGGCAAGCCACCTTGGCAACAGCCCAGAAGGAAGGCCTCCGAAGAGGCCCACCCTCCCACCCCTTCACTTCTGGGCTGCATTCCTCCATCTCCCATTGATTTGCCAACGTCAACACATGCTTACTGGGTGCACTTAAGGAAGGAATTCAGCACAGGTTTATCAGAAAGCTGTGGTCCACCAGACTGATGTTTGATGGGTGCCACAGCAGCAGAAGTGGGCATGCACCCACAGGAGTTAGGCCAGCCCATTACAGAGGCAAGTGCGGCAGAGAGCGGTGAACAGGGGCTTCCAGGTTGGAGCAGCTATGTGGGAGAGGGGCAGCAGCATGGCAAGCCAGAGAGCTGTCAGGTGGGCTGGCCACAGGACTGTGAAGATCACAGCTACAGAAACAGGCAGATGCAGGCCAGGGGAACAAGAGCGTTCCTGCACAGAGGCACACGAGAAGCACCAGAAGAAGCTGTGGGTTGGCATTGGGACTCTGCTAAGGCAACACACTAAAACCGCCTGCTGCCCACAGGGGAGCTCGTTGGACTCCCTGGCAACCAGGAGGACAGAAATTATGGAGAAGCGGAGAAATAGAATCCCCACTCTCCAACCGTTGTAGATGGGCAGTTGGTTGCAAAATCTGAATGAAGAGGAACTGTGTCAGGTGGGCTTAAACTAGGAAGGGGAGAGCAGCCACGTGAAGGGAGCTGGCAGTGCGGACTTGGAAGGGCAGAACAGATGTTAAGGATCGGAGATTAGGGAGTAGGGGCACAGACTTGGAAAAGGGAGGTAGCTACTATAAGATGAGAGAGATCAGAAGGTACTGAAGCTTAGCGGTTCAGGAGCTACAGAAATGAGCATATGGGAAAAGCAAACAGTGGTGCTGTGAGAGCTGTGGGGAACACAGGCGGCTACATGGCCTGGCCAGACCACTGTGGGATGATTCCAGAGTTGTGGTAGGAGACCAGCTTTCGTTCAGCCCTTAGACATTCATTCTATATATCTCACCCCACTGAGACTGGAAGGAAAGAAACCCAAGAGGCAGATGACTTCAAACCCTAAGGTTCACTGAGGTTCCTTGGGTCTGAACTGAAAGAGGAATAGCTAAGGGTGAGAGAGGGGGGTTAAAAGCACAGGATATGGCAATCTTTTGTGCATAAGTACAGACAACATTTCTACCCTGTTATTTACCTTCCTATTCTGCTGTAATGAAATGTATGTGTGTGTTTCAATGGTCATGTATATTTTCTTTGGTGTGGCATAGAAATGTAATGGCCGGGGCTCAAGCTTGAGGTTTTGGGATAAGTGACTCAAAATAGCACAGGGGACCAGAGATGTAACAAGAGGATCTGAGTTGTGTAGGAACCCAGAGGACCCAGTGTTACAGACAACCTCACTTTGTGACCATTGACAAGTCACCTCACCAACCTGTGCCTCGATTTCCTTTGCTATAAAATGAGTGGATTGGACTAGATGGTCTCTAAGGGATCTTCCAGTTCTCACGTTCAGCAATTCTATCTGTGAGGACCTTCCCAGGACAGCTCAGGAAAAGCTACCCTACATCTCAACCTTCCATGGTATGTGTCAGTCTTTGGGTAGGCCTTACCTTCCTGTGGACTCAGTCTCTTCCCATTCCTCTGGAAGAGCCAACTGAAATAAGGGGTTAACTATGACAATCCATCTCAGACCAGGGGCTTCCTAGGGATATGGGTATTTTCCCCCTTGACCAGGTTCTCTACATCTCCCACTCCCTCCCCAGCGGCAGTACTCTATTGCTTCCACCCCCACCCCCAGTCCCCCATCAGAACTCAACAGGTAACAAAAAACCGTACTTGTCCAACCCCTGTGTATGTGCCCCCCCTCCATACCCCACCCTAAATTGGTCTTCCCCCAACACTCATCCCTGCAGAAGGAGTCCAGTGTGGATGGCAGATCCATGAACTTTTCAGGTGTCAGGTCCCACATTAGTTGATCAAGTTCTAAGTCAGACATTTTGAAAAGTGGATGGGGTTGAGGAGCAGAGGTGTGAAGAGTTCCAAGACGGCCAGCATAAAAATAAAACTAGTCCAGGAACAAGGGTATGGGTAAATTCAAGAATCCAAGAGCCTCTTCCCCTTCTGCCCCCCCAACTCTGGGTTCCAAACAGATTCCCACTTCAGTGACAAGCAGAGAAGAAGCCTATGGATTAGCTAGAAACAAGGACCACTCCCATCCCCTGGTGGTATGGGAAGGACTCCCAGGCCTGTTACAGCAATGGGAGGATGTAGACTTGAACGGAAAGCACCTGGGGAGGGTCTGACATCCCACGAGTGCTGGGGGCTTCTGGCAGATGAGGTGGTCCTGGGAAGAGGCCATGGGAGGGGCTCAATGTGTGGGGCAGGGGCCAGGGACAGTTATGAAGTCGCCATGTTCTCCTCATCTCTCACAGAGCCAAGTTGATCTGGGGCTTCTGGGAAAAGGGAAGGGGTCCAGTTAGCCTGGGTCAGAGGCTGGGGGGGAGCAGCCCCCAGAGCGTGCTGAGGATTGTGGTGAGGGCCAGAGCTGAGGAAGCCTGGGCCCCAAGGCTAGCCCCATTGCAGTAGTCATACTGGCAGCAGGACGTGGTGGCAGCATTCTTGGTGTAGCCATCGTACAGGGTCTCAAAGCAGGTGGGGACGCAGGACTTGCTGACTGTTACCCTGGTTGGAGTGATATCTGAACGCCACAGGATGGGGAGGAAAGAGAAAAAAGAAAAGGATTGTGATTCCAGGAGTGGGTGGCCTTTGCTCAGAGCACTTCCCAGGCTTACTCCCAAGGTGGGAGCCTCAGTCTTCTCTAAGACTGGTTCCATGAGGATAGGGCTCGAGTTTACTATTCTGTTGTCTCCTCCAGACTGTGACTGAACTCACCTATGGCAGGGCCCCCTCATATTAAGAAGCTGTGGGGCAGACACAGCCTGGAAAACCCTCCTTCCTTTCATTCAACCCAAAAAAGATGGACTTCAAGAGCTCGAGGAGGGAATAAAGGGTAAGAGTCATATCCTCAGAATCATCTGAAGGTAGAAAAATTACAATGGAGTATTTACTAGAATGGTAGTTAGAAACCAAACGGAGCTCTTGAAGCCTAGCCTTGTCTCTTAACCCATGGCTTTGCCCCTGTATCTCAAGGTATAAGAAATTCCATCCTCTCCCTCTCTCAGGGTCTCAGGAGATTTCATGGGATGATCACTAAAGTCTCTCTCAACTGTGACTTGGTCTCTGCTGTTGCGATGTTGTGAAGTGCTAGCCCTAGTGCTGGAAGAGATTAAAAGGACTACTCACAGGTCCGGGTGGTCATACAGTAGTTGACATAATCGGGGCACCTCATGGGCTTGAAGCAGTTGTACCCTTTGTATTCACAGACATAGCATTCCAGGGCATGGGCTGTGTATAGAGTAGACACAGAACATAGTCACTAAAAGGTCAATGTTGCCTTCCCCCCAATCTGTACTGTCTCTGACTAGGACCCAAATACTAGAAATGGGGGAGATGCCTTCTGGGCATGTACATTCCCAAAGGCCTGGACTCGAGGGATCAGGCCATAGCTGTTATTCCCACCAGGGCACATTTACCTCTCTCTCTTTTTCTAATATCTCAAGTGGTTGGTATCACGGATCTCACATAACCTACCCCTTCCTCCCCACCTCTGGTATCCTAGACCCTTCGCTTCTGTTATGGTCCCAGATATTCCTTCCTAGAATCGGATTGCTGGAACAAGGTGAGGAGAAGCATTAGAATTCCAGCCCTTCTGGGCACCTCCCCCATCCCACCCTAACCCCTGTGGGTCAGACTGGTTGTCTTCCTTACTGAGTGGCTGGGCCATGATGGTCATGAGAAGCAGGGCTGGAAAGAACTTCATGGTTGAAAGCCAGGGGAAGGATTGCTAAATTGAAGCAAGAAGCTGCAGGCAGGATTCTTCAGCCTGGAGAGAAGGTTAAAAAGAAAGGAGAAAAAAAGAAGCACAGGGAGGAAGGGGTTAAGGAAAGGTTCACATCCTTGCTCCTGTCCAGCTCTTCTCAAAGCATTCCCTGTCTCTCCTCCATCACTCCATCACTCTCTCTTCTCTGTCCACCCATTCTTCAACTCAATTGTTTCATTTGGAAAGGACACTGTATATGGAGTCACAAAACATCTGTTCAAATCCTAGCTTAATTTTTTACTAGCTTAGTGAACTTGAGCAAGTCATATAATTTCCTTTGGCTTCTATTTCTTCATCTGTGACATGAGGTTTTTACACCTTAAGGTTTGCAAAGTGAGGTAGATGCTATTTTATCCTAATGTTATAGATGAGGAAACTGAGGCACAATCACATTACATGACTTGCTCAGAGTCACAGACCGGGGTGAGATTTCCTGATAAATGCCCATGCAGCCTTCACCTAAAGGCTTTCTGTGAAGGGGATTGATCTTATCTTTAGCCAAAATCTGGCTTCCCAATGTCTACCCTCATGATTCAAGACAGCATTTCAAATACTTGAAGAAATGCATCCCCTCCCTTCCTTGCCAAGTCTTTTCTTCTTAAGGTTAAACATCCGCATCCCTTTCCAAAAGTGTTATGTGAATGGCTTCCAGTCCTCTCTTCATTAAGAAAGTCTGGGCCACACCCCTCTAACGTTCAGTATTCTTGTTGGCTAGTGCTCTCCGCATCTTTGACTGTAGCCCCTCCTTTCACCTCTCTGCCGCAGCCCCCCTCCCACCTGAGCCCTGCATAACGCTGTTCAGAAGGGGGAGGACTCAGGAGATGCCTCTAGGATGTCTGAACAGAAAAGGGGGCTGTGACGCAGCTTATTTAGTCTCTGTTCAAGAAAGGAACCCCTAATGTAGCCAAAAGGGTTTAGGTCAGACATCCTGGTATGTACTCACAGAAAGAAAGAAAAGAAAAAAAAAAACAACCACCTCTCATCTCCCTAGACACTCAGACCTGTATGTATTATGTTGTCTAAACGCGCAGTGCCCAGCCCCCGTCTCTCCCATTCTCATGGTGCAGTAGGCTTGGTAAGGGTTAAGAGGATGGGCGATGTCAGTACCTTCCCGGGGATCGCTAGCTAACTGTTTATTCTGCCTCTCTGTCTGTCCCCATCACTGCGCCATCACCGCGGTTCCTATGATTCAGCATTCCGCAGTACCAGAATCCCGCCCCCACCGCGCCACACCCTCTGCTGTAACCATTGTTCTATGATGCTGACTTGCTTTGTTGAGCCCCATCTGCAAGTCACACACCTCCAACCCCATTTCTGACGTCAAAGGATCCCGGGCATCCTTTGGGAAAAATGAGAAAGTAACAGGAAGCTTGAGGAAGAAAGATGATTAGTATGGCCCTGGAGCGGGGGTGGTGGTACCCGCCTAGGGCTCATTAACTGTTAGTCAGGTCTCTTTTTGTTCCCACTGCGCCACCACTGCGCCACCATTGCGTCAACACTGCACCAACATTGCGTCAACACTGCGGTCCCTATGATTCAGCATTCTGCGGTACCGGAATCCCGCCTCCACCCCGCCCCCGCCCCGCCCCCCTCTTCAGTAACTTGTGAGCCCTGCGATGCTGACGCGTTTTGTGACCATCGTCCGCCAGTCACTGAACCTCTGTGAGCCTCAGTTTCCCCTTCTGTAAAATGAGAATAATACTGGCACTAACTGCGTCAGAGGAAGATTTTGAGATACGAGCTTTGTGAACTTTAAAGTACCATAGAAATACGACGCATTAATACTATTGTTAAATTTTTACATAATAATTATTTCTTTATGCGCATTATTTTGTGACCCCTACTTGTTTCTATCCATGCCCAAGTGAAAGCATCCTTCCCTAAGGCACAGCTGAGTCTCTATCCAACAACTCTAACCTCGTTTGTGACGTCAAAGGATCCCGGGCATCTTTTAGGAAAATAAGAACACGAGGAAAAGCTAATGGAAGGAAGTTCATCAGTACGGCCCTGGTGTGGGGATGCTGGTACCTTCCTAGGGCTCATTAACCGTTAGCGCGGTCTCTCTTTTTGTTCCCATTACCTGTGCCACCATTGCGTCAACATTGCGGTCCCTCTGATTCAGCATTCTGCAGTGCCAAAATCCCGCCCCCACCCCGCCCCAACCTCTGCCGCAATCTCCCCCCGCGCCCCCCAATCAAAAAGGAGCTCTAAAGGAGCCTAGGGAGGACTGGAGGCATATTTCCTCACTTGTAAAACGGTGACAATGATACCACCTCCCTCCCAAGGTTGCCAAGAGGTCCGAGTCAGAAAATACACGAAAAGCGTTTTGCAAACCTCAAAGCATTTCTATAAATTGTCAGCAACTATATAAATAATAATTATCGCAACAGTAATTATTATAGAGCGCAGAGTGAGGGGAAAACGGAGTGCCGGACATAGACCGGGAGACGGGGAATATTTTGGAGAGTGGGACGAGCCCGGTGGGGGTGCAGAGATTGAGGGGGAAAGCCTGGAGGACTGGAGAGGAAGGGGAGATGCTGGAGAGGGGGGTGGGAGAAGAACTTGGTAGAGGAAGGTGAAATCCTGGGGGAGTGGGAGTCAGAGAAGGACGCTGAATGGGGAAGACAGGGCTAGGTGGGGAGCAAGGAGTTTTTGTAGAAGCCCCTAGTCCATCCCAGCAGGTAAAGGAGGCCAGGACTCCCCTATGTGCCTTGATTCCTTTCCCCTGAGGAGCCCCTTAAACATCGTTTATAGCGACTGGTAGGATCCATAGGAGACCCTTCCCAGCCTCTCGGCTTTCCCACATATCACTCACGTCCAGGTCCATCCGGGTCCATCCGGGTCCTTCCAAGTCTGTCCAGGTCCATCGGGGTCCATCGAGGTCCAGGTCCGCAGCTGCAGCCGCAGCGGCGGCTGCGGCGCGAGTGAGGCGAGAGAGGGGCACCTCTGTCTTTTAGAGACGCTTAGGCTCCGCCCCCTCTCCAGACCCCCCTCCAGCTCCGCCCCTCGCTCCTTTACTGCAGAGCCCCCTCCTTCCCTCCAACCCCACCTCCACTGCAGAATTTTGGCTCCTGGCCTAGAATCCTACCCCAAGTCTGGATCCTTGACTCAGAATGTTGCCAGGACCCCTCTCTCCCTACCCACCCACCCACCCCCATTATCACCCCTTCCCCAAAACTAAGTTTTTAGTCCATGGGAGACCCAGACATCAGACTGTCACCCCAGGCTTGGCCCGGCCTCTGCAGTCCTTTCTGGGCTCCGCCCCAGACCTCCTTCTCCCTCCTTCAGATGCAGACTGCAGTCATTCCCTCCCCCCCTTTTCCCCCATCTTTTTCCGCAGTCTCCCCACCTTCTTCAAAACCTCTGCAAAATCTGCTTCACCACCTCCCTGCAGAGCTCTCCTCACCCCTCCCAACCTATTTCCCTATTCTTACATAATCTCTGCGGCAAATCCTTCACTGCGCCATCACCACCCTCACTTTGTTCAGGAACCTTCTACATCCTGACTCCAGCCAAGAACTTGGCCCCTGTCCCCAATCCCAAGCCAGTCCTGCCCCACATCTCACTGCCATCTCTAGACCATCACTGCTTACCTTCCTCAACCCCCCACTCCCACGTCTCACCTCCCCAGAGTTGATTCTAGAATACCACACCTTTGTCTTTGACCAGCCTGTCCCCAGGACTGTGACTGGGAGTGAAAGGCTGTGAGACAGTCACACAAGCCTAGACTAAGAAAACATCCATGCTCACCCTCAATCACAGAGGTACACATTGACAGACAGACATCCATACACATACACAAATACAACTATCTCCACACACTATATACCTGAATCACTGAATGTTCCCAGGATACAAGCAACACTTTCTCTTACATCTGAAATCTATGCGGCAGCCCCCCCCCCCCACTCCACCCAGTCAGTCCTTTGAAATCTTGCCCACTGTGCCTTCCTTGATTACTTCCACTGGATCTGTTTTAAATATGAACTCCTGAAGCCCTGAATCTGACTTACTTTTATGACCCTTTTCTCATCCTGCATTTAACTGTTGGGATTCAGATTTTCAGAGGAAAAGAGGGAAGAGCCCTCAAGATATAGGCCAATGATGTAGCTCTGATCTCTTAATAAGTTCCTAAAAACTTTCTTATTAAAAGGGTGGTTTGTGAACATTTAAAAAGTGAAGCGCAGATTAATATAATGACTTCATCTAGATTAGACTTTGCCAGGCTAACCTCATTTCTTTTGTTGATAGGGTCACTAGATAGGTAAATTAGGAGAATGCCATATATAAGAGTAGACATGGATCTCTGCAAAAGATTTGACAAAGCTTTTCAGGCTTTCATGATGGTCGAGATGAAGATGTGGGGATTAGATACATTTGGGAAGATTCAGAACTAGTTAGATGCTTGGACCCAGACTCTTACTAGCTGTGTGACCCTGTTTGCCTCAATTTCCTCATCTGTGAAATGAGGATAATAATAGTAGCTACCTCCCAGGGTTGTTGTGAGGATTAAATGAAATAATATTTGAGAAGTGCTTAGCAGAGCACCTGGCATGTAGTAAGTGCTACATAAATCTTAGCAAGGACGATGATGGTGGTTAACGAACTGAAATCAACCTGGAGGGAGGTTTCTAGCTGTGTCCCAGGGATCTGTCCTTGGTTCTGTGCTGTTTAGTTTTTTTTGTTATTTTTTTTAATCGAATACTTGGATGAAAGCCTAAAAGGCATGCTTATCAAAACTGAGAAGGACATGAGGGCTAGTTAATACATTGGATAATGAAACAGAAATGCAAAAAAAAAAATCTCCACAGGCTAGGACATTGGGCCACATCAAATGTGATGAGCTTTATCAATAGGGTCCAACACAACTTCAGTAAAGCAACTGCCCAAACTTGGGACCAGGAAGGCGTGGCTAAGGCTAACCTCATTTCCCTTTTTGACAGGGTTTCTTGGCTTCCAGCCCAGCAGGAGATTTTTGGTCTTGTCAGCTTGGAGCAAGTGAAATTCATTGGCTGCCAGATCAGACCAGTAAGGGAAAACATCACCAGAAGTAATGGATAGAGAGACTGATCATGAAGTCACTGGCCATGCCATTCATACCACCAGATTGTGCCAGTGCAAAGTAAATCCCTCTGTCCCTTCTCTTATAGCCTCCAACTTGATGGAACAGCAGCAGAAGGTCAAGCTGTTCTGCCCAGAAACCTCCTTCAGCAAACTCATTGCCTTCCAGAAAAAGACTATTTGAAAAGCAACCATCTTTGGAGATACATTGGTGATGTGAGGAAGAATGATCTGATGAGAAATCCCTAGAGAGGAAGCTTATGGTGATTTCTATTAACCTGGAGGATGATCTATGAGATGTAGTCATGAGAATGCTATGACTTATCTAGATTTTAGTAAAGCATTTGACAAACTTTCATGTTGGGAAGGAAAGAAGCAAAGTACAGTTTCGTGGTTTTGAAAATAGCTCAATGCCTCGCCCCCAAATGGTGCCATTTTAATGGATTGAGGTCTTTGAAGGAGGACTCTAATAGAGTACTCTGCTTAGCCCTGCTCTTCCAGACATTTTCATCACTGACAAAGCAAGATATGGTCTACTCATCAATTTTACAAATAATGTAAAACTGACAGATTATTAATTTAATAGATGACACACTCAGGATTAAAAAAGAAGATCACAACAGGCTAGAATCTTCTGGAATGTTCAGGATTCAAAGAAGATCTCGACGAGTTAGAGTGTTACAGAATATATCTGGAATAAATCTAGAGTGTTAGACTTGGGTTCTATGTTAAGGCTAGCCACAATATAACTGCCACAATTCATTCCATTTCTGGTTTGTAGTTGCCCCAATCTCTTTCTTCATGTTTGTATAAGAGGGTTTGTCATTTAAGATATATACTGTTGGTAACTGGAAGCGATAGGCTTTCTTTGTGGCTGTCTGTGAATTGACTGGGTTGTCTTAAAAACCCATCAGTCATGTGCAAAATCCCAAGGGAAAGCTATAAACTGCTTGATTAAAGGATCCATTATCTTCTCGATAAAGAGCAGAACTTGAGGTCATTCATTTGTCAGTGGTCACATAATTTTGGTATAAATCAAATTACTTGAGTCATTACAGATTGTCTTTTTTCTTGTCTATTCATTTTTTTGGTTTCTGATATTTTTGCCTTAAATCCCTAAACTTGAACCTTCAGTGCCTCCAGGCACCCCTTTAAGGCTTTAATTTGGAGAAAGGCTGCTGATCTGCCTTGGTGGAGGACATTTCTTCCCTCCCAACAATGATAAAGTCACAGATCCAGACTACCTCCATCTGTCCTCAAATCCTATTCTTAGAAATATCTTTTCTTTTTTTTTTCCAAAAATTCAGACTTCTTGAAATAATGCCCATCCTAGACTGTGTGGAAGAGTCTTTTGTAGCAGCCTAGTTCCTAGAAATGTAGACAACAAATTTCTACACCTTCAAATGAGGAGTCCTTGAGCAAAGGTAGGACAAATGACTGTTCTAATCCAGTCCTTGCCACCCCATTTAGCTATCACTGCCTTAAAATCTCTGGGAATAGGCAAATTGAGGGGGCATTGTGTGATTGATGGGGACAAAAATGAAGAGCAGGGGAGGCGTCTTTGACACTGCCATTACCGCAAGCCATTTTGGGTGCTACGTGTCCAGATGGTTAATAGAGATTCCAGTTGAGATGCAGACTAGAAGAACCACAGCACTTCTCTTCTCCCTCCAGTTCCCCTGAGATATCCACTAGCTGTAAAAAGAAGCTCTTTCCATAAATATTAGGTTGCAAATATTTTGTGCCTGTGCTGTCTTGTGGCTACTGGCTCACAACAAATTCACTCATTTAAAGAGCATTCACTGCTGAATTATTGGAAAAGTGAACAGAACAGTCTGATTCCTTCTGTCCTGAAAAACCCTTATAAACTCCATTCAGGGTCAGAAAAGTAAACTTAACAAGCACAAGAATACATTTTTTCCAATGAATAAAAGTACATCTTCTATTCCTTCCAACCTCATTCCTCCCTACTGAGGGGAAAAGAGAAAAAGAAAACCCCTGAAATGAAATGCATAATCAAGCAAAACAAATTCATTTTCTGGCTATGGCAAAAACTGTCTGGGGGTTGTAGTGGGCTGCAGTCTCCTTATTAATCAGTATGGTGGTCTGGCAGCCCAGATGGCATAATGGATAGAATGATGGACCTGGAGTTAGGAAGACCTGCCTTAGACACTAGCTTCAACCTGTCTACCTCAGCTACCTCAACTGTCAAGTGGAGATCATAATAACACCCACTCCCCAGGGTTGCTGTGAGGATCAAATTAGATAATATTTGTTAAGTGCTTTGAAAACCTTAAAATGTTATGTGAATGCTATCTATTTATGGTTGTTGTTTCTGTTGGTAGAGGAGAGAGGCTTCAAAGTCAAGAAGACCATTTCTGGTACATACTGGCTATATGATTTGACCTCTCAGTGTGTGGACCTCCATTGACATAATTTCCTCATTTAGGAACTTCTCATGTCAATGAAATCACTGGTCTACTCCCTATCCATAAAAAATGAAAAAAAATCTATTTGTGTTACAGTAAGCATGTCCATAATGGAAAAGTATTATCTTCCCCACAAAACCTGATCATTTTTGAACTTCTCTATTTCTGTTGATGGTTACCACTATCTTTCCAATCCTCAAATTAGAAATCTTGGGAGTCTTTTTTGATTATTTCATTTTCCTCTCCTCTAGTCACCTTCTGTCTTATCCATTCATTTCTTCCTAGTCTCATTCCAATCATAGCCTCCTGTTACCACCATCCTACTTCATGACTTCCACCCACTGGTCATAGTTCTGCCCTATAAAGCCGAATAGAATACATCTAAACCATCTTCCATATAACAATCTTCCAAATGTGGAGTGGATATTCCCCAGAGCTTTCAAACAATCTTCAATTGACTTGTTTTGGGGTCCATTCAATACTTTGAGATTTCAACCTGGGACTCAGAAGAGGAGCAAGGTTGGAGAGCCAGATGTGGCTGTGATTTGCTCAGAGATGGTAAATGAAACCATGGGAATCAATGATATTATTAGGAGAGAGAGAGAGAGAGAGGGAGAGAGAGAGAGATAGACAGAGAGAGAGACAGACAGAGAGAGACAGAGAGAGAGAGAGAGAGGGAGAGAGAGAGAGATAGACAGAGAGAGAAAGAGAGAGAGAGAGCGAGAGAGAGAGAGAGAGAGAGAGAGAGAGAGAGAGAGAGAGAGAGAGAATGGATAGAGCCTAGAGTTTAGTAGATGGGAAAAGGAACCAACCAAGGACCACTTAGAGAGACAGAAGGATGCTTGGGAGAGTACAATGTCTTGGAAGCCAAAGAAGAAAATGTTATTTAAAAGGAGAGAGTAGCCAACAGAATTTGGAGTAAAGACAACTAGAAACATCTTTATTAGAATTTACCTAAGTGAGGCTAGGTGAATGTTAAGCATACTAATTTACCTGAACTGTCTTCAAGGCCTAGTTTTAGCTAACTTTAGCTCTGCATCATTTTTCTTGGCTCAGAGTCCCTACCCAGACATCTGTCTCTGCTCTGGCCTGAAACAAACATGATCCTTGTCCTCAAGTAAGCTTTATGACTATATCCTGCATTATAGGCTGGGAAGTGAAAAAAAGAGTTTTTGTTGATGGTGGCACAATTAGACAGATTCAGAATTGGTTAAATGATGGGACTTAAAGAACAGTTATTAATGGTTGATATATAATGGACTTGGAAGGATATCTCTAATGAAGTCCCCTAGGGATCTCTCCTGGGCCTTCTGCTATTTAATATTTTTAAGAACAACTTGAAAAATATGGTACCCTTATAAAAACAGCGTGCAAATAACTAGATATATACATAATATATACATTGAAGCAATGTCAGAGGGAAAGTGCTACAGTGGCGGGAGAGGGGAGAAGAGAGAAGAGAAAAGAGACGAAGACTCCTGAGGAAGATAGGATTGGAGCTGGGTCTTGGAGGGAGCCAGGGAGCATAGGGAAGGTTGGCATTTTGAGCTTGGGAGGCAGGCAGTGATTAGAAGATAGATCGTTGTGGGCTAGGAACATAAGGTCAGTGTCTCTGGATCTCAGAGGACATCCAGAGGAGTTAGTATAACAGTCTGGCAGAGTGGGAAAGGGGACAGGTAGTGAAGAACTCTAAAATACATAAAGACGATTTTATATTTGGGGCAGCTGGGTTGAGCAATGGTTAGAGCATTGGGCTTGGAGTCAGAAAGACTCATCTTTCTTAATTCAAATCTACCCTCAGACACTTACTGTGTGATGCTGGGCAAACCACTTAACCCTGTTTGCCTCAGTTTCCTTATCTGTAAAATGAGCTGGAGAAGGAAATGGCAAACCACGCTGGTATCTTTGCCAAGAAAACCCCAAATGGGGTCGTGAAGAATTGGATACAACTGAAATATGACTGAAAATTTTATATTTGATCCAGAAGGTAATGGGGATCCCAGGGAGTTTGTTGAGCAAATGGTCAACATATTTAAATGTGCACTGTAGGAAACTCACTTTGGCAGCTGAGTGGAGGCTAGCCTGGAGTGGGGAGAGACTTGAGCCACAGACGACAACCATAAATCTGTTACAATAGTCCAGTTGTAATGTAATGAGATGTGGCAGCTGGGTGGTGCAGTGATTAGAGGGCAGGGCCTGAAGTCAAGAAGACTCATTTTCTTTAGTTCAAATCTGGCCTCAGACATTTACTAGCGGTGTGACCCTGGCAAGTCACTTAACCCTGTTTGCCTCAGTTTTACCATCTGTAAAATGAGCTGGAAAAGGACACAGCAAGCCACTCTAGTATCTCTGCCAAGAAAACTCCAAATGGGGTCATGAAGAATTGGATGTGACTAGAAAATGACTCAACAACAACACAGAAGGGATGAGAGCCTATAGTAGGGTGGTAGCTCTATGAGTGGAGATAAGGGGACACATGTGATATGTGTGAAAGTAGAAAGGATGACACTTGGCAACAGATTAGATATATGGAGTGAGTGCAGAAGAAGAGTTTCCTACACAGGTGAAATTATGGGTCCTAGGCATCCTGTGCATGAGTAGTTGTCTGGAGTGTGTTCTCCTGTTCTACTGATCAATCAGCAAGCATTTATTGTGTGTCAACTGTTTGCCAGACCCTAGAGATACAAAGCAGAAACAAAGCAGATACTGACTTTAAGGAGCTTCCTTCCAGTCAGGGGATACAGCAGTCCACTGACAAATCTCTACAAGACAAGAGTCACTCTACCTCCCTCTGCCTATTTCATCCTCCATGAAATGAGGGTGTTGGACTGAATGGTCTTTAACACCCCGTCTGGTTCTGAGACCCCATGGTCTGCCCCACATGACTGTACAGATGGGCATTTTTAAAGGTTACATTTCCTTGTTGACCAGAAGAGGGCAGTGTCCGCCCCGCTTAGTCTTCATTGCTATGGGAGTTTCTCTCAGACAAACCTGATGTCCCCAGGACTGCCACAAGAGGGTGCACAGAAGGTGTTCTGTGGACAAGAGGACCTAAAGTGTGGCATTGCATTCCGTAGTAAAGCAGAAATAAATGGAAGCAGTTTTAATTACTCTCATTTACACTCATCCACCCCCACCACGTGTATATACAAACACGCACACATATGCACACACATACACAACACAGAAGAACATGCATGTATATGCGTAATACACATGTAGGCAAGCATGTGTATACACATACAATAAGCATATGAAATATATTTACATGATACACATGTGTATGTTATACAATACATCTATACGCATATGTATATGTTTCTATACACATACATAAAATATGTGTGTATACATAAAATATATATACACACATATATGTGTGTATGTGTATTATATATATATTTCCATTGATCTGCGATCTGACGAGTGTGAGTGGTGTGTCCACCAGTCCCTCCCCTGGTACAGATTGTAATCCATCCTTGTCTTTTTGTTCTACCTGTAATTCCTATCCCTAGACTTCCCAAAAATCCTCCCTGGAGGATTCCCCACAATGGGAGACCTTCTTTGGGCTCCTTAAATATCACAGACAGGTCATGAGTTCCACGGTAACACCTCCTATATCCTTTTTTAAGAAAATCCTTCTCTTTTGCTATCGTCATAGGCTTAGCCTTAGAGGCTCATGGAGCAAGCAACAAATCGGATTGCAGGGGCCATCAAAGGCAACTCTTATTTTACAGATGGGGAAACTGAGGGTCTAGAAAAGTTATGTGACTTGCCCAAGGTCACCCAGGTAATGTGTCAGAGCTGAGATTCAAACTCAGGTCCTTTGCTTCAAAACTGGTACTCTTTCCACTGAGCCACATTGTTCCTCTATGTCATGATATGTTGGATAAATTGTTGAATTTGGAGGCACGAAGACCTGAGTTCAAATGTGACATCAGACACTTATTAGCCGTGTGACCTTGGACAAGATTCTTAACCTCTCTCAGCCTCAGTTTCACCATCTATAAAATGGGAAAATAATAGCACCTACCTCCCAGGGTGGCCGTGAGGACCAGACAAGATCAGATTTGTAAAGCACTCAGCGCAGTGCCTGGTGCACAGTAGGCACTTAAATGCTGGTTTCCTTCCTTCTCCCAGCCTCAGTTTCCTCATCTCAAAAAATTTGGGAAAGTCATGGCCCCTGTATCATAGTACTATTTTGAAGGTCAAATGAGATTTTACATCTCTCTGTATACATATACATATACATGTACATGTACTCCACAAATCTTTAAATGCCATATAAATGTTAGCTATTATTAAATCTTTGATATGCCTTGTTATATGTGAGTTCTTTCATAGCATTGAATCACGGGGTGCAGAACTGGAATGGACTTAGAGCTCATTTAATCCATCCATTTCCTTGGTGAGGAAACCAAGGCTCAGAGAAGGGAGAGAGGGGAAGTCTTCACCCAGGATCATGGAGCAAGGAAGGGGATGAGCCAGACTTTGAATCCAGGTCTCCTAACGCCCACTCTACTGCTCTCTGCACTTTACTGTGAGGCCCAGCTAAGCATGCTATGACATTTCCCCATTTTCCTTTGGGTCAGTCGTACTTGTGGTTCTTTCTGGGGAGAACCAAGTGTTCCATGGGCCCCAGCCAAGGAGAATGTGGCATTAAAGAGATGGACTTTGGGATGGGGGCAGAGGTGGTGGGAGCCTCTTGGGGTCATGGAAAATGCTCTGCTCTTTCTTAAGAGAAATCCAGCTTGGCATCCTCCCATTAAATTTTAAGACAGCTTATTTTTCAGTTTTTATTTATAATAAACACAAACAATTTACATTCGTGTGACTTTTGGGGATTTGTGAAGGCTATACCTCAAAACAATGTGGTGAGACAGGTCATGCAAACATCAGCATCCCCTTTTGGCTGAGGGAGAAACTGAGGCTCAGGAGACATTACTAGCCACTGCTAGTGAGTGTGGGTTGTGGGGCTTAAATCCTATTTGCTGGTAGTGTTGTTGCTTAGTCTTATCCAACCCTTTATGATGCCATTTAGAGTTTTCTTGGCAAAGAGACTAGAGGGGTTGGTCATTGCCTCCTCCAGCTCATTTTACAGATGAGGAAACTGAGGCAAAGAGGGTTAAGCCACTTGCCCAGGGTCACACAGCTAGTAAGTGCCTGAGGCTAGATTTGAACTTGGGAAGCTGAACTCCAGGTCCAACACTCTAACTGCTGAGCATACTAGCTTTCCTTAAATTCTAGTTATCTGATTCCAAATCCAGTGCTCCTTCTACTAGGCTATTGTGCTTCTCTACATATATGAAAGTTTAACACTTTAAAAAAACACTCACTTTTCTCTCTCTATGATAGTTTAACCTGCCTAAACCCTACCCTTCCCCATACTGGTATAGATGTGAACCTCAATTTTTGAGCCCAAATATGTGGATGGAGATAGCTAGATAAATAGATAAATACATACACGCACATATATATGCACATATATAGATACATATGCATATGTATATGTTGTAATGTCAATTCCTTCCAAACTGGAAAGACTTTGAATGATGGCTAGATCCATCTATGGTCCATATGCCTGTCATTCATCTCTCTGAGCCTCAGTTTCCAAATCTGAAAAGTAGAAAGTTGAATTAGATGACCTCTAAGATGATTTCCTGCTCTAAATCTATGATTATTTGATCCTATAATGAGCCCAGCTAAGTGGGAAGAGATTCATTACCACAGGGTTGGTCATAAGGTGATGAACTGTCTTGACCAAAGCAACTCATGTCCTCTCTCTACCTCGCCACACCTGTCTTTCACAGCATATATATGTATATTGAAATACTTTATATGCTGCATTCTAGAAAGTCCTTCTCCTATGTCTTGATCTTCTTGCCATGTCAGGGAGTTGGGCCTGGGTTCTTGGAGGCTCTCTATGTGGAATATAAGCTCTAGGAATTGCTGGAAAATCTTTGAGCATGGGCTTGGATATGGCCTGTGCATCTGTTGTCTGGGGACAAATCTACATGTAGAGAGGTTCATTAAAGGTTGACCATACGGCTTGGGATTTAATTTTTTCCCCACAGTTCCTTTAGAGGATCATTTACTCAGGGCTAAAGAGGATTGTAATTATATTAGTGGAAAGAGAGAGAGAGGAATATTTTACCCTCCTCCAATAAAGGAATGTAATATCTCTGAAGTGTTTAAGCAGATACGTTTAGATTGAATTATAGTCTCAGATTTGGACCAGTTGGTATTTCTAGCTTCCACTTCTAACCTATAACCTGGTCAGATCTGTAGGGGCCTTAAAACATAGAATATTAAGCGATAAAAAGGAACTTTAGAACATAAAATGTCAGAACTGGAGGGACCTTGGAACATGGAATACTGAGATAAAAAGAGACCTTACAGCATGGAATGTCAGAGTTGGGAGAAACCACAGAACATAGAATGTCAGAGCTGGGAGGGACCCTAGATAATGTAACATTAAAGCTGGAAAGGGCTTTAGAGGTCTGAGTTCATCTCTTTAATTTTACAGAGGAAGAAACCTAGCTGAAGAGAGAAGACATTCCTTGCTCCAGGTCACATAGTGAGTTAGTGACCAAGCCCAGACTAGATTCCAGGCCTCTTATTTCCAAGTCCAGGACTTCTCTGCCCTACTCTTCTTTCTCAATTAGTTGAAGACTTTGAGAATTCGATTCAAGTAAACAAACGCTATTTAATAAGCATCTTGTGTTCCAAGTGTGAGAAGTTTTGAGGACCATGGGAAACATTCCGAGCTCTGGTCTCTAGTCTCTAAGAGTCTAGGTTCCTAGTGAGATCCATTCCACGGGGCCTAGAATGTCATGACTGCCTCTTCTCCCACAGTTTCTAAAATATGGCACCTGTAGACTTTTGGGGTTAATAACAAAATAGGCTGTTTCTTGATTTTGTTAAGAAGTGAGGAGGCTTCTCTCTTTCCCTCTCCCAGAAGAGGAAGGGAATGGTGTGTGAGTGGGTCTCCACCATATTGGTAGCTTTGTGGCCTTGGTCCCTTAGTGGTATTTACCGTCACGTTTATGTAACAAAGCACTCTCCTCACAATAGTTCTATAAGAGAGATAGTGCAAAGTGTTTGCCCCTATTTGATGGAGGAGGATACTGAGGCACAGAGAGGGAAGATGGTCTACACAGGGTCCCACGGCTGGTAAGCCTCAAGGCTAGAGGATTTGAACTCAGATATTCATCTTCCAAGTTCGTTCCCTTTTCTCCTCCACCACTGTAGGTGGATAGAGTGGTGGTCTTGGAGTTAGGAAGGACTGAATTCAAATCCTGCCTCACATGTTAGCTGCGTGACCCTTAACAAGTCGCTGAACCCATCTCAGCCTTGGTTTCCTCCTTTGGAAAGTGGGAATAGTAGTAACAGCATCTTCCTCACAGGGTCGTTGTGAGGACTCAATGTTACACATGTAGCACTTTGCAGACCTTAAAGAGCTATGTGACTGTTAGCTCCCGTTGTTGTGATGCCAGGTTGGAGAAGATGGCTGAGGCTTCCTGCCTGGGACTGGCCGTGAACACCTCGATGGTGCAATGTGACAGCTGACCTCTGAGGGATAAGGATACAGCCTACTGCATACCTCTGCCTTTCCTCCTAAGAGCCTTTTTCAGTTGGGAAAATCTGGGGAGGGTGGCAAGAGTGAAAATGGAAGGCTTTTTCAAGTCCATCTCCCAAACAGAAAAAGCTGATCCACAGAGTTGAATAGAAAGTGGAAAATCCCTGGGCATATCCTTATTGTTGTTATTAAGTCATTTCAGTTATTTCTGACTCTTTATGACTCTATTTGGGGTTTTCTTGGGCAAAGATATTGGAGTGGGTTTTCTATTTCCTTCTCCAGCTCATTTTACAGATGAGGAACTGAGACTAATAGGGTTAAGTGACTTGTTCAGAGTCACACAGCTAGCAAATCCAAGACAGAATTTGAACTCAGGAAGAGGAGTCTTCCTGACTCAGGGCCAAGCCCTCTATCCACTGAGCCACCTAGTGTAGTGGGCATATCCCTACAAAACCCTTGTCTTCCTTCAAGGCTCAGCTCAGGTGGCTCTTCTGAGAATGCTTTCCTGATCTTTGTGGTTACTATTCTTTCTCTCCTCAAATTTATCCCTGGATATACTATATTTCCTTACCCATTTTGAGGAGGATATAAGCTCCTTGAGGGTAAGGGCTATTTTGTTTCCATCTTTGTATCCCTCACATCTAGCCTAGTGCCTGGCAAATAGTAAGCCATTGATAAATGATTATTGAATTGAAATGAGTAATTATAAAAGAGAGAAGCCCCAGCTGCAGTGGTTGTGGCTCTCTTCTCCCTTCCTATAAACTTCCGCTTTTCAGGGATTATTTTTCTATCCTATATTTCATTTCTTCGGGAGTCCATAATTTTGTAGATGTGTCTTCCCTACAAAATATAAGAATATCTCATGTTAAGGAGACCAGATCCCAGACACTATCTGCTCTATAATTTAGTACATATTTGTCAAAAATTACTATGGTGAAAATTAATCACCCCATGGCCTTACTATGATGCTGTTTGGATTTAGGTAGGCTAATCCTCTAACAACACATATGTATACCAATTTGTCACCAAACCCATACTTAAAGCCTTTACTACTTGGTAGAACGTGCCAGAGCTTATATTATGCTGGTAGGGCCTGTGAGAATGCAGGGTCACCCGTGAGCCACAGCAAAACTTCACAAGAGGACCCTTGTGGAGCTTGTATGTCCAAGAAAAGGGCAGGTTATAGTTTGTAGCTTCCTCCTGTTATGAAATTCTGTGATGTGAGTCAGCCTCTAGAAGTCCAATGAATGATTGTAGAAACTTTGAGCTCTTAGGAAATGGGAGGTGTTACCTGTTCAGGTGAACATGTGGTATGATGTCTTATGGGGCAAGAGACATGTTGTCTTTAATTTTAGACCCTGATTTCACACTCAGAGACAGGCAGCAACCTTTATAAAGCCATCATGAACTCAGAGCTAGAGGGTAGAATTTTCCATCAGATCAGAGACTTCTGAATCATTTTGCAATAGGAGAGAAAAGAAGCAGACAGGCATACAAATGGGCTGATGATAGAGGTAGAAAAGTGTGCCCAAACTCCATTGGAGGTCAGCATCTTCATCCATAGAAAATGTAGGATATGCCTGATCACTAGTCAATTTTTCCCTGGCCAAAAAGCCAACAAGCTGGTGAAGCTCTTCTTTTTATTCTTCCTAACTTTCCACACACCGACCCCCCCCCCAAATAGATATTTAAATTCTATATTCCTTTTAGGCTGTTTATTTGATGCTTTCAATGGTACTTGAAAGCTGGCTTTCCCTAGATAAAGATAAGATGACTCTTAATTGCTTCTGAGTCATGTCTGTTTTTCATTGCAAACCAATAGGTTAATAGGTAAATGTCAGTGGCTAGATTTTTTTACACAGAATTCAAACAGGTTGGAGATTTTCATCTCTGGCCAGTTGTTGGGATTTATCAAACCTGGGGCTTTGTTGAGCTGTGATGATTTACATTGATAACTTGTATTCTTAAGCTCCTCCTAAAAGCAGAGAAATTTCTATGGTACTGAGGACCATTGCCTCTGAGCTAAAAGCAAAATAAAATAAAACTGTGAACCCTCTAGTTGTTTACGTTGCCACACTGCTTCAAATCCAAGAGGCCCGGGCAAAACATTTAGCCTTCCATGTAGGGAAGCCAATTATGAGTTGAAGGTGGTGACTAAAAGGAAGGCTATATCAAACCTGGCCACTTTGTTGGAGAAAAGCATGGTCTGGAAGGATCAGTTCTGCTTCTTTCTTTTGGAAGGTGGTAAACCTTTCTTTAGTGAAATTCTGCTTTCCACAATAATACTTGATGGTTAAATCAAAATCTAGGTAAAATGATGTCCATTGCATTTCCCTGATCTACCCATCTACTTACTCTGAGATTATTCTGGTCACCGCTCTTTGTGACCACCACATCCTCTTCCAGATATTTACTAACCATTTCTTTAATGAGAATTTTTGCCAGAAATTGAAATAAAGCTCACTGGTCTATTGTTGGAGACTCGAATCTTTCCTTCTTTCTTTCTTCCTTCCTTCCTTTCCTTCTCTCTCTCTCTTTCTTTCTCCTTCCTTCTTTCCTTCTTTCCTTCTTTCCTTCTTTCCTTCTTTCCTTCCTTCCTTCCTTCCTTCCTTCCTTCCTTCCTTCCTTCCTTCCTTCCTTCCTTCCTTCCTTCCTTCCTTCCTCCCTTCCTTCCTTCCTTTCTTTTTCTTTCTTTCTTTCTTCCCTATTCTCTTTCTTTTTCTTCTTTTTTAAAGTTGAAGCAACATTGCCTTTTTCCATTCTTGAAGCACCTCTCCTGTTTGCCATGGTCTTTCAAAAATGGTGGACAACGACTCCACAATCATATGCAATAATTCTTTTAGTTTCTTGAGATATAGTTCTCCAGGGCTTCGGGATTTGAATTCATCCAGGGTGATTAAATACCCTTTTCCTATCTCCCTATTTGTCCTGGGCATAAACTCCTTATTAGCCATTTTCGTTTGTTGTAGTCCAAAGATTATTTTCACTGGTGGAAAAAAACAGAAGCTAAATAGCAGTTGAGAAATTTTGTCCTCTCTCTGTCCTCAATTATTACCACCTCATGCTCTCCAGCAGCAGTTCCAGCTGTTCTTTGGGCTTCTTTCCCCTTTTCCCCAATATAACTTTAAGAACCACTGTTTTTGTTGTTTGGAGATTTTATACCTCTGATATTTCTCATAGAACTGTGTCATGCCTTTGTATCCTTTCTTTGTCATCTGCCCCTGTTTTTATCTGATGTACATATTTTTTAAAAAAGTCCAAATTGGTTGGTGAGCTCCCTGTGCATCCACATTAGTCTTTAGACAACTATCCCTTGTCCTCACCACTGGAATTGTTTCTCTTTGTGTCTTCAGACTTTTATCAAAGGCTACCTTCTCCTATAGAATTTTAGACCCTGGGAGAGTGCTAATTCTCTCTGAACTCTTTGAATTCTTTGGTCCTAAAATCTAGGGTACATCCTACACTGTGACCAGCTTTCCTCTCCTACATCACAAATTCTAAGATGATATGGTCATTTCTCTCTAAAGTTGCCTTTGATTTCATCTTGGTAACCAGTTCTTCCTTGTTCATTAAAATCAGATCCAGAACAGCAGTTCCTCTGGTTGGCTTCTTTACTTTTTGTAGGGTGAAATCATCATTAAGTTATATCAAGAAAACTGCTAGCAGCTGTATTTTGGATACAGAGAGAGAGGAGCCTCTAGCCAATATCCGAATAATTGAAATCCCACATCAATAGCATATCGTGCTACTATTGCCGTGCTCCTGATCTGTTTCCTAAAGTCTTTATCTATTTCCTTTTTCTGTCCAGGTGATCTGTAGGATATTATGGTGACAGCATCACTTTAGTCCTAGTATTCTGATGACAAAATCACTTTGGTTCTTGGCTTCATTGATCCTTACCTTAACATTTTTTCACCATACCTCTCCATTTTAGTTATTGGATTTCCTCATATTTTCTTAATATACAATACCTATCTTCACCCCCCTTCATCTATCCTGTTTCTTTTGAAAGAGGTGTATTTTCATAATAAGAGTCTGGTGCATGCTTAGAATGTCTCAGATGGTATGTCCACATGGAGGAGAGTAGGGGAATGCCACAAAGAGAACCATGAAGATATGTAAGGGATATGCCTTGCAGAGGCAAAGTTTGGAGCATGAGTAGATATTCTGTAACTGGTTCTGCATGGCTAACTTTGTGTGGAAAAGGAGACCTTTTGATTAGCAGGGAGGCCTTTAAAGAGGACTATTAGCTTCAGCTGCTCTTTCTTTGTCTTGGTGCTATTGGGAGAGCTCAGTGAGCAGTGAAGAACGTGAATTGAACTTGTGATCTGCTTAGTTCAAAAGGCCCAGATCACTCTATTCCAGAGCAAGGTCCTCAGAAGTCCATCCTTCTACCATTTAGATTTTCGATTAGTATTGCATAGATGCCCCCAAGTCAGGGAAGGAGTAGTGCCACCCTCAGTATCTCAGATTTCCAGAGTCTAGACAGGAAGCCAACCACGCTTGACGCCCTGCTTCATACCTCAATCTTGTGCTCGTTGATTGGAACCAGGAGTTAGGGATCTTAGCTTCAGGTCTTTTTTCAGTCTGACCCACTCTGTAACTTAAACACATCCTTTCCCCTCTTGGGCCCCAGATTCTTATTCTGAAAAGTGGAGGTAAGGTGAGGGGAGGAGGTTGTATTAGATGATCTCTAGGTTCTCTTTCAGCTTCAACATTCAATGATAGGGGAAACCCAGGTACCCAGATCTAGGCTATGGACCCCGGCTGCTGGTGTTGGGATTAGGAAGCAAGAACAAGGCAGTGGTGGGGGACCTTAAGAGGTACACATAGGTATCTCACTCCAAACCTGGAATAAGCTCAATTCTTGGTCATAAACTCAGCCCTTCCTAACCTTAGCCCCATACTGAGACCGTAGACTATCTTAGTGCTCATCACAGGCTAAGTCTAAATCCTGGATTCTCTGAGTTCTCTAGTTCAAAAGGGACACAAAGGACCTTTTAATTACTTTTATTATTTTTCCTCTCACAACAGGCTTGTGAGGTAGGTAGGCACATCTCTGATTCAGGTAATGTGGCACTCTTCACACTAACCCCAGCTCCTCAGCTTCCACCCATCCTACTTCGATTTAGGGAAAACTTAATGCTTGAGATGCTTCTACCCTCCTCCTGCCCCCACTAAATATTGCTCATAGGATGGGTTCGAGGAAATCATATACCCTTCATCTCCATCCCCCACCCCACCTCTAAGCCACATGGTCATGTGATGGTGGGGTGACCCATTTAAAGGGGAAGCATGATTCAAAGCTGTTCTTTTTAGTGAGGCCTCCTTTAATCTGGTCATCCACCCTGATTGGCCTTGAGAGGGTTACCTTAAGCCTCCCAAGGATTAAAGAGGGGAAGGGGACTCCATGTTGAGTAGGATAGAGGTAGAAAAGGAGAAAGAAGGAAGTGATTATTTAATTAAAACATTAAAATTTCACAGTTCCCCCATGACCTCTTCCCTCCCCCACCCCAAGTGTGGCTGAATCACTCCCAAATAGAAAAAAAATTCTATCCTCAAGGAGCAGAAAAATAGCAGGGAAAAGATCAGTAGCCCAGGTAAGAAAGGGAAGAAGAGAGGTAAAAGAGAAATGATAATACTGGGAGTTGGCCAGGCTCATACCCAAGGAGCCAGACCACTGGACAGAGTACCCCTTCTGGATTCCCTGCAGGAACTGAGGGAAAGAACAAGACCCTGTCCTGTAGGCCTTTTTTCCTGGGAGAAAATCTGTCATTTGGTGTTGGAGATTCTGTCCTGAGTAAAGAGATCTTGGGAAAAGAAGACTTTAAGGGCGGTAGAAAGGGTAAGGACAAGAAAATCTCCTCACCAGGCAGCTTGGAGGAGCACCCATAGCAGACTGGTAGAGACACCCACCCACAGAACCCCTTGGCTGATGGCTAGGCTAGAAGAAGCATCTTTCTCCACCTTCCCATTGCATCTATTTGTCTGGCAGCAGGCAACAGAAATGGCATGTCCATCAGTTGAAATGGTGCTGTTCGGGCACGTCGGGGCACAGGACTTCATCACCAAGATATGGTTGGGGTTGATTGAGTTGACTGGAATTGGGAGAGAAGAAAGAAGAGATGGGTGAGGCATGATGGAGTGCTCTAGATTCTGTTATATGAGTATGAGTTATATGGTATATATTTACCATTGGCCCAGCCCTCTCCACCAAGACTCTCTCTTTTTCAAAACCCATCCATGGCCCTACACATTCTTCCTAAATTGAATCTGTTGACTCTAGAGGTTCCTCCGATTAGCTCCATCTGACTGGATGCTCCTTTATTCTACACCCTCAAATCATCACAACATCAGACAATCTCAGGGTTGGAGGGGGTCTTCCGTAGTTGTCCCGTTCAACTCAGGATTCTCTGTCACAAGGGGTTATCCAATTATCACTTGGAGACTTCCCATGGTAAAGAACTCATGGTTTCCTTAAGTAGCTCATGCAACTTTGGGACAGGTCCAGGGGTGGGTATGTGGGTAAATCTTTAACAACTGGCTCTCTGAGGGGTGGGGGTGGGGGTAATGTTCACAGGGTATACTTTTAAATTCAATTTGCATTATTAGAATTTTGCCGTCTCTTTCTTAAGCCTAGACAATTAACCAAACAATAAAGCACGCCTTGATTTATAGCACTTCCCAATTTCCACTGTGTAAATGCTCACGCTGAAAATATAAGATTTGGCTAGTTTGAGTTGTTCCCAGCAACCACGGACAGCTCCATTAGTTAGGAAATGTTTTCTTACACTAAACCTAACAAAATCCTTTTGCAATAGCAGCTGATACTTGTTACAAGGAGCTCTGAGAGAATGTGAGAGAACGTCCAAATTTCCAGGTAGGTCTACAAGCATGTGGAGTCAAATGAGGAAGCTATTGGCCAAGCTTTGGAATCCATTAAGTGTAAGGAGATTTCCATTGTTGGAATAGGAATCAAGCTAGAGACAGTTCAACCCTGTAAAATCTAATAAGCATTATTAAATGCCTACTATGTGCTAGGTTCTCTGCTAGGTGATGGGCACACGATGATGAAGAAGTGTCTGAGTTCAAGGAGTTTATGTTCCATTGCATAGTTACTTTAATTTATCTGTATATCTGTTTGCAAGTCATTGTGGGGTGTGGCAGGGAAGGGAGAAAGGTCTATGTCAGTATAATGTAGGGATGTGATATAGATTTTGGAAAGAACACTGGCACCAAAGGATCTGTGTTCAAATCTCATTTGCTACTTATTGTCTCTATGACCCTGGACAAGTTACTTTGCCAGCCTGGGTCTAATTTTTCTCATCTGTCAATTGGGAAATTTCAACTAGATGAATTCCAAGACTCCTCCCAATTCTTAATCCTATGACTAAGGCATTAGGGAGACTCGGGTTCAAATCCTTTGTCAGATGCCTTGTGATCTCGGAGTGAGTTAGTCACTCAATCTCTCTCAGCCTCAGGAATAATAATATAGCTACTCACTCTCAGGGTTGTTGTGAGGATCGAATGAGATAATATTTGTAAAGAGCCTTGCAAACTTTAAAGTGGTATATAAATGCTATATAATAGCCATAATAATAATTATTATATTAATATTACTTAATTCAACGTCAGTGTGAAGTTTAAGTGAGATAATATATGGAAAGTGCTTTGCAAATCTTAAAGTGCTTTATAAACTGCTGTTATCATCATTAGTAGCTTGACATGAGATCACTCTGAGATCTTTCAAGCCTAAAGAAATCAAAGTTGTCATAGCCACTAAATTCCTGATGAGCTGGAGAGCTTGTAGTTATCAGGGCAATCACTGACGGAGGGGAAAAAAAAGATGGCCACATTTGCAAATAGACCAACCTGCTTTTTCCCTTCTTTGCTATGCGGTGAGGTCAGATGTAAGGGAGCTTGATGCTCCAAGGCAGATACCTTCCCAACGACTCCAAAAGTCAAACACATCCCTTTCTCATTTGCCAGAAGGCAAAACCGTAGGAAGATAATCTTTTGGGCTTGGGCAGAGAGAGCCTTTTTAAGAGCAAGTAGCCAATTTAAAGTCTCTCTCATGGCGGAGGAATTCTTAACCTAGAGATTATGGATTTAAATTTTTTCTGATAACTGTATTTCAATGTAGTTGGAAAGCCTGTGTATTTTGTTTCGTGAATTTAAAAACAAGATTTTGAGAAGGGGTCTTAGGCTTCACCAGACCACCCAGGGGGACCATAGCACACAAAAATTAAGGGGTCCTTCACTAGAGACTGGAGGAGTTTTGTCTGCAAGGACTTTTTTCAAGAGGCTGATCAGAGGTAGTAGGATCATGAACGTTGTATTTCCAATTCTCAAGAGTCAATGTCTGTTCTCCAAAGTCATGCAAGTACCCATCTGGACATCAGAAGGCATGGGCAAACAGAACCAAAAGTCAAGGTGCCACTAAGTACACTAGGCGAGCAAGCCTGGTGAATTTTATGGACCAGAATCTAAGTTCTGTGGGTTTCTAGTTCTCTCTCTCTATCCCTCTCTCTCTCTCTCTATACATATATATGTATACACATATGTATACATATATAGGTATAATTTAATATGATATGATATGATATAAAATGAGGGAGTAGGACTGTATGGCCAATAATGTCAAGAGGCAATGTGTTGTAGTGGTGAGATCTCTGGTCTTGGAGTCAGAAGACCTTGCCTATCCTTGATTTGACACTTACTATCTGTAAGACCCTGGTCAAGTCACTCAACTTTGCTTGATTGAGTTTCTAATTAGTTGAGTGACCTTGGGAAAGACCTTTTCCTTCTCATAAGCTTTAGTATCCTTCTCTGTCAAATGAGGGGGTTGGACCAGATGGTCCCTGAGATTTCTTGCAGCACTGACATTTCACATTTTTATGATTGTATTCTATGACTCATCCTTCAGAAAAGTTTCCTTTGGGGTTTCCCTTTCTTCCTCCCTCTCTCTCCTACCCTGAGAATCAAAGATGATTCTTCTGAGAAATAAGTGAGGAGAAAGGACCAGAGAGAGGGAAATTTTCCAAGTTTCAATCTTCACATCCCATATCAGATCCATACTGAATGCAGTTCATTCCAGAGGGACAGTGTCCATGCCCCTCCCAATCAACTCTGGGTTTGGGTCTGAGGATCCAGGGACTAGCAAGATGCAGCCCTCTAGACTGGGGCTAGCAGACCAAGATCTGGGTTATTCTGCCATATCAAGCCCTTACTCTCCAGGAATTGAAGATAACAATAGCCTTCTAGCACCTATTATTTGTGGATTTTGAAGCCCCTTTTGGCCTGTCATTAAGCAGTTATGGGAGGGTGTGTGTGTGTGTGTGTGTGTGTGTGTGTGTGTGTGTGTGTGTGTGTGTATTTGTGTATTATCTGGCCATCATCTCTGGGTTCATGCAGTACCTTTCACACTAGTCCTGGGGCAGGCATTGTTTCCAGCTCCCATGAGTGATAGGAGATACAGAGTTGGTGCCTTACCCACTTCAGGGGACTCAGCACCTGGAAGCCTACACTGGTAAGATAGTTTGGGTCACCAATCTTAATTGATGCCCACTTCCTGACCTAGTTGACTCAAAACCTGGGAGTGTAATTAGCTTTCAGGAACCTCAGGACTTAGCAACAGATGAAGCCATGGATTTATAAAACAAGTCATATAAAACAACTAGGGAATGGAAAATTTAGGAATAGAGTCCCTTCTCCATTCAAAACAGCAAACATTTAGTAAATAAACACCCAAGTCCTGGTATCTCTGCTTTTTTTCCCCTAGGGATACAAAAAAGAAAAAAAAAGAGCACAGTTCCTGCCCCCAAGGGGCATACAATCTATGGGTAGGGAGCAGACACAAGTAAGTAGTAAGGGAAGTGGGAGGGATCTAGGAAAAGTGCCAAGCGATGCTGTAGGAGGGAGAGATCATTTCTGCCTAGGAGAAAGTGGGAGAAGGGAAAGACCAGGGAAGGCTTCCTCGAGAAGGTAGTACTTGAGCTGATTTCGACAGATGGGCTAGGCCTTGCCCCCTTCTCCCCCGGATCATCAGAAGTCAGAATCCTAAAGTATTAGAGCTCTAAGATATCTTAGTACAGTTACATGATTTAGAATGTCAGGGCTGAACAGACCATAGAGATCGTCCAGTTCAACCGCCTGGTTTTACACTTGGAGAAGCTGAGGCCAGAGGAGGAAATAAAATCCTATTCTGACTTTCAGGGATCTTTCCACTACACTCAGCTATTTTATCCACTCTAGGATGTACACAATTGTTAACGGCTTAACGTGAGACCTCCTCTCTGGGAGCCCAGCATTTCAGCTGGGGACTGAGTCTCAAGCCAAAGGAATGAACCTCTAATAGTGGAATTGCAGGCCCTATGATGGTGAAGGGAGGAAGAAAATTTGGAATGTCTTAATCTCACATCCATTTAAACAGCATCTCTTCCAGATGAGGCTCAATAGGTAAAATTCCACAGGAATTTAATTGTTTATGATTTCCCCCGGAGACACCTGGGATAGATATCCCTTGCCTTAAGCAAATTTGTTTCTGTTCAGTCGTTTCAGTCATGTCTGACTCTCTGTGACTCCATCTCTAGCTCATTTTACAGATGAGGCAAGCAGGGTTAAGTGACTTGCCCAGGGTCACACAGCTAGTAAGGCTGGATTTGAACTCAGATCTTTCTGACTCTAGACCGAGTGTTCTCTCTATTGTGCCACCTATCTAGGGCAGCTACCCCCTCAAGCAAACAGACCTTGTTATAACTCGCTTGTACATGTCTGTTTGCTTGATATCTCCCCTATTAGATTGTGAGCTCATTAAGAGCAGGGGCTGCCTTTTGCCTCATTTCATATCCTCTGTTCTTAGAACAGAACCTGGCACATAGTAGCCATTTAATAAATGTTTATTGATTGAGTGACTGACCTACTTACTATAGTTGTGAGGAAAGCTCTTCATATAATCCTCAAGGACTATAAAATGGCCAATTTTAATCTACAGATTTGGCTTAACCTCTGCCCCCTCCCCTTGCCCTGGGGCACATCTCAGTATAGCACAGCACCTCTTTTGGGGGCGTAGACAGGAGAAAGAATTTGGCCGGAGACAGCCAATCTGGGGTTTACCGAGTCCTTTGAGAAAACTCCTCCTCCTCCTCCTCCTCCTCCTTCTCCTCCTCCTCCTCCTCCAGGGGGTCTTCCATGATGAGCCTCCTTATTTGCACCCAGATCTCTTCCCTACTCTGTGTCCTCTAGCAGGGCGTATTTAACATTTACTAGGTTTGTTAGTGACGAAACCAAGGGTAAAAACAACACACAACAACCATAACTAACGTTTATGTGATGCTTTGAAGTTGGCCAAGAGGTTTTTTTACATAACTTGTCTCGTTGGAGTCCCATAATCCCTACGTAATGATTTCTCCGCAGGTGTTATTATCCCGCTTTTACAAATGAGGAAACTGAGGAGAGGTGACTCGGCCCTAATCGCACGGCCAGTGTCAGAGGCAGGATTCGAATCCAAGTCCTCCTCATTCCAAGCGCTACGTTCTTTGCCGCTTTCCAAATATCAAAATACGCCGTGCGGCTTTGAGGATGCAGAAGGCAAAGTGGCAGAGAGTGGGAACGTTTGGGATGTGAGGCCAGGAAGACACGGGTTTGTAGGCTGACTCTGGCATTTACTTGCTCTGAGGCCGTGGGCGCCTCACCTAGCCTCAGTTACCAGGTAAGTAAAATGGGAACGGTAGTAATTGCCCCGGATCCTTTCTAAGTTCCAGTAAGTCAATGTGGCTGTAGAGGGCTTGGGAAGCTCGAGGGGCTGCTGGCAGTGACTCTAGCGTCCTGAGACACCTGGAAGGGGCTTCTGGAGTTTTTGTCCCGTCCGTCCTTCCCGGCTCTCAGCTATCAGCGAGGACCTCTCTCTGCTCAGAGCAGGGGGTCCCCGAGGACCGGGGCTCGATAGAATCACAGAATCTCCTCTTTCTTTTCTCGACTCCTGGTGTTCCTACTACAGGGCTCTGCCCGCGGCAGCCCGTCCTTCAGCACACGTTAACTCTCCCTGGCCAGGCACGGACCTCTGCCTCGGGTCTGGAGTACAGCCGGGAAGACTGGCTAGGACTTGTTGTCCCTTGCTTAGGATTTCCCCTTAACAAGGCAATTATGCTGGCTATATGGGTGCAGTGGATAGAGTGCAGGGCCTGAAGTCTGGAAGTCCTGAGTTCAAATCCAGCCTCAGACACTTTACTAGCTATGTGACCTTGGGCAAGTCACTGAACTTTTCTCTTTCTGTCCGCCTCAGTTTTCTCATCTGTGAAGTCTACCTCCTAGGGTTGTCGCAAGGATAAAATAATATTGTAAAAGCTTTTGGTAAACTTTAAAGCATTTTATAAATGCTCCTGTGATTATGAGCTGGTTTGGAGGCTGCCCAGGCCAGGGGAATGAGGAGGAAAATTTCTGACCTTTGTCGGTGGTGGGGGAGGGGGGAGGAGAATTGAGCCCTGTGGGGCAGGCTTTGACCTCATTAGAGGTTTTAGCCAGGTCTGACTCCCTAGCCCATGTCCCCACCTGGGGGAAGGGGAAGTTAGAGGGAATAGGGACCAGGGAGAGGGCGGGCTGTGGGAATACTCACTTGCCCGGGTAATAAGACAGTACTTGTCTGTCGGGGAGCATTCGACGGGAGCCCGGCAGCTCTCAGGCCCGCAGCACACGTGGCATTCTAGGGAGTGAGCTGGGGGAGGAAAGGAATGATAAGGAAGGTCAAATAGAGGACGGAGATCTGGGATTGGAGGGGGCAGGGCTTCCTGGCAGTATTATGGATCGAGCCTCTGGGATGTGGGAGCCTTTCACTGTGGGAGGGAGCAGCGGGGACCACATGCAGGATTAACTCGGCTGCTGACCTTCAGGGATGGGCCTAGCTGTCCTGCGGCCTGCCTCTCTGCCTGAGAACTAAGAAAAGACATAGGAAGAGCTGGAGTGAGAAAAGGTCAAGGTCACGTAGGCATAGAATCCTAGAGTCATGAAAACTTAAGAGTCTTATCATCACTATATACATACACATGCATTTATATACACATATACGTATAAAAACATACACATATATACACATACATATATATACATATACATATGTATGCAATATACCCAAACAGTACATACATACACACATGTATACTCACATACACATAACACATGCACACATGCACTTACATACACATAACACATATGCATGTACACATATGCACTCACAAATACACACATAACATACACATGCATATACATACTAATAAACATATACATATGCACACTTATTCACATACACATATACATATATACATATAACATACACATGCACATGCATATTCACAAACATATACATGCACACATATATTCACATGCACATATACATATACACATACATACACATGTACATATCATCAAAATCTCCTCCTGGTGACTTTTTCTCTTGCTCCTAGTTCTGCTGCCCTCTGAGGGTCACACAGAGAAAGGCTACTGTTCCCTACAACATCTCCTCAAATATTTGCAGTCCTGAATCAAGTCCCCCTCCCTCTATTCATCTCTGCTTTCCTTATATAAAGTCCCAGAATATCTGAGCTGGAAAGGCCTTTAGGGGTCATCTCTAGTCTAGCAGCTTCATTTTACAGATGAGGAAACTGAGGCAGAGAGAAGTGAAGCCACAGAACTAGTCTGAGGCAGAGCCAGACCTTGAGCCTGCTTTTCTGACTTAAAGAATTAATGGTCTTTTCATTATTCCACACTGCAAACTGAGGCCCAGAAAAGGGAAAACTTGCCCAGGGCAAAGAGCTAGAAATAATAATACCATTAACTCACATTTTCCCAGTGCTTTGAAGTTTGCAAAGTGTTTTTCTTACTGCAATCCTGGGAAATTGGGAATGGAATCATCACTAGCCACATTTTACAGATAGAGAAACTGAGGCTCACAGAGGTGGTAAGTGGCAATTTGAATCCAGGCCTTCTTCCTCCACATTTAGGCCTCTTTCTACACCATCACCTCTACCTCAGAGGTAACGCCAGGGAATTGTAAGGATATGGCATATCTCCCATCATCTTGGGGATGGAGTGGGTAGGTAACATTCTAGAAAGGCCTCAAAAGGCCTCACAAATCTAATTCTAATTGCTATTCATTCATTCAAAAATACTTACTCAGCACGGACCATGTGCCAGGCTCTGGGCTTGGCACAGAGGGGTGAGCAGAGATGAGTAAGAAACAGCCCCTGTCTTCATGAAGCTTATGTTCTCAAGGGGATTCCAGCATGGGCACAGGTCACTACAGTACCAGGTAGGGCTTGAAAGGGCCATAGGAGAGGGACAGAAATGGGGGTGCAGACATCTTTGGAAAGGGGATGGGGTAATTTCTGCATGAGTAAATCAAGGAAGATTTCATGAGGAGAAGTGGTATTTGATACGAGGAGTTTTTGAGATAGGTGGAATAATATCTACCTGAGGTCAATTTGTTTAAGGGGCTGTAAAGTGAGCCTCAGCTGATGGCAGGGTGGGTACCTGAGACCTCTTAGCCAACTCAGACCTCTCTACTGCAGGTCCCACCTGGGCTTTCCCCAGGAGAGTGCTTCTCTAATCCAGAATTAATGTCCCCCCCAAACAATAAAAATGACTAGCCTCTTATCTCATTGGGGAAATGCACCTTAACTGAACCCCTATCAAAGTGTGAATGACTGATAACCTCTGATAATGGCAGGTAACAGTGTAGTACCACTGAAGATGGAACTGTCTTAGGTTAGAAACCATCAGATAGAGCTTTCGGACCCAGAGTTGCTGTGAGGATCAAATGTTGTTTGCCTCAAGTTACTCATCTATAAAATGGGCTGGAGAAGGAAATGGCAAGCCACTCCAGTATGTTTGCCAAGAAAACCCAGCTCTGCTTTCCTCGCATAAATGATTCACCCCAGTCAAGTGACCATCCCACTCTGGTCCTCCGTTCCTGGTGATGATAATAATACAGGCACTAGCTTCTACAATGACTATTGTAAGGTCAAAGGGGCTTTTGTATGTCAAAGGGCTTTGCCAACTATACATCCGCAGAAATGCAATTCAACAATCATTTACTAAATGCCTACTGTATACAGTCCATTTCAACGGACATTTATTGGGAGCCCTAGCTAGGTGCCAGGTGCTATTCGAGGTGCTAGGAATAATAGCTCATATTTCTATAACACTTTAAGGTTTACGAAGTACTTTGCTGGCAACAACCATGTGAGGCAACGAGTTTGAGTATCATGAATTCCATTTATAGGTGGGGAAATGAAAACTCAGAGAAGAGGGTTGACTTGTCCAAGTAATAAGTTTCAGAACCAAGAGATGAGCTCAGGTCCCACAAACGTAGGGATATGATGACAACATTTGCATAATACCTCTCCCAGGGGGACTTGCTTTTTATTTTTTTTTATGTTCAAAACACTTTTTACTTGTTGGGTATCAGCTATTTGACCTCCAGCTTTCAAACAGCATTTCTAACAATATGTTCATTTTAAAATTCTACAGAGAGAAACATTTGCATGGCATTCATATAATGGCATGTTATCTGTAGTTAATGATCACAAAACAAAGGCACTAATGGGACTTGCTTTTTAAAAGGGTAGCTGATTAACCCAATGAAATGAGTCTCTAAAGGTGAAATTTCAGGGGAGTCATGTTTGGGTAAAATTAGTCTTTCATAGAACCCTTTGATTGTTTTTTAATGGATTAGTCATGTCCAACTCTTCCTGACCCCATTGGGAGTTTTCTTGGCAAAGATGTTGGAGTGGTTTGCCATTTCTGTCTTCAGCTCATTTTACAGATGAGGAAATTAAGGCAAACAGGGTTAAGTGACTTGCCCAGGGTCACACAGTTAGTAAGTGTTTGAGGCTGGATTTGAGCTCAGGAAGATGACTAAGTGTCTGAGGTCAGATTTTAACACAGGTCCTCCTGACCACAGGCCCAGAGCTCTATCCCCTATGCCATCTAGCTGCCCCAGAACCCTTTAGGTTATACCATAAAACGATCCTGGAAAGAGATTGTGTAGTTGTCAAGAGCCTTGAAATTGTATGTAGGAGACCTGGTTTCTATACGTGGCTCTGGCATTTACTGCCTACCTGCGAGATCTTGGGCATCACGTCCCCTGTCTAGGCTTTTCCAACTAAAATCCTGTGATTCTATGACCTGAGTTCAAATTCTTTCTTTGTTACTCAGTTTTGAGACTCAGTTTTCCCATTTGTAAAATGCGTAACAAAATACTTAAACTCCTTACATCAAAAAACTATTATGAAGAAATGCCATGGAAATGTGAACTATTATTACCTTTTAAAAAGGTCAAATATATATATATATATACACACATATACATTATATGTCTACATATACCTTATATATCTATACATTATATATCTACATATACTGTATGTGTATAGATGTGTGTATGTATGCATGTACATATGTGTGTGCATGTATGTGTGTGTTTATGTATGTGTATATATAATAGGGAGAAATGGGCTGAATTTCAGCAAATGCCACATAGAGAAGGATGACTCCAATGAAGACAAACCCACTTTGTCTCTAACCTCCACATACAGAAAGGTTTTAAGTGCAGGTCTCAGAAATACAGTATGAGCTCCAATTCCATTGACTGTTTATCTATCCCCGGAACTTCCCTGGGGTCTGATCCCATCCTTCTTCCCACTATGCTCCCCCCTACCCCCTACCCCACCACTACCACCATCACCACCACCAGAGAAAGCCTGGGCAGGTAGGGAGTCAGCCTTACCAAAATTCACATACAACGCAGCCAACAGAAACAGGGCAGGCAGACAGAGCTTCATCGTGGAGGGGAGTCCTCACCAGGGCTGGAGACTGGAGGAGGACGCCTTGTAGGCGCCTTTATATGGCCTTGGCCCAGCACGGCTTGAGGGCTTCCTGGGCCCTGCTAATTGACCTAGCCAATTAGCCCAGGAAAAACAGCAGCCTGAGTCAGTAGCTGGAGCCTGCCCACCCCTCACTCAAGGGCCCTCTCTGTTCTTCCTCTGTGAGATGGGCTTGCTCCCAGCTGTCTCAGGGGTCCTAAGGATCCCAGGACTTAAAGCTGAGGGATCTTAGAGATCATTCAGTCTTCTGACAGATGTGGAAACTGAGGCCCAGAGTGAGTTCCAAGGTAAAAAAGGAAGCAAATGGCAGGGTTAGAATTCAACACTCTCCTCATCCCCCTCCCCTCATTTCCAGATCCTTAGGACTCTTAGGATCCTGGGTCTGGAGCTGGACTTCAGAGGCCATCTGGTCCAACTCCCTCATTTTACTGAAGAGGAAGCCGAGGTTCAAGGAAGTTAAATGACTTGTTCAAAGTCCCACAGCAGTAAGTTTTCAGGCAGAATTTGAACTCAGGTCCTGTGTCTCTAAAGCCAGGGTTCTTTTCACTGAAAGCTTCCTTTAAGCCCATGGCTAAAGATAACTTTCTGCCCCCTGCCCCTTCTCCTTCATTCATCCCAGACTCTTAGATTGCCTTCCATTTACCCTGCATATATCTTGTATATACATAGCTGTTTGCATGTTGTCTTCTGCCCTGCCCCCCATTAGAATGGGAGCTCCTTGAGATCAGAGACTCTGTTTTTGCCTTTACTTGTATCCCTAGTATTTAACCCAGTGCCTGGAACATAGTAATCACTTAATAAATGCTTGTCGACTCTTGTTGTTTTGGGGGTTCTCATTATTGACTTTAAAATTAAAAAAGACATAAAATGAACAGATGAGATGGCAGGGACCTTGAAAATAGCTTAAAATAGCACTCGAAAAGGTGCTGCCCCCTGGAGGAAAGTGGAGACAAAAGGGTTTGGCATCGTGCTCTTATGTAGATCAGAAGCATTCTTAGGTGACATATGGTGAGCGTAGAATGCCAGAGAAAAGGACCACGGGAGATACCCAGCTAGCAGCTTCGAATGCCTTTCAATTTGCAGGGCTTCTTAAAGTTTTTCCACTTGTGACCCCTTTTTGCGTGTCGGCAACATCCATTGGCATCGCGCGGCATGATGGCATGCGCAGTGCAAAGTGCGTATGCCGTGTGTTCAGAAGCAAGGCTGTGGTGAAGTTATGCGACACGACATGGGCAAGAGCTGCCAGAAACACCTCGGATTCATTACACTCAGATTTTGAATTAATTTTTGGTCGTTGTGTATTCAGAAAGCTTTTACCGTTGCCAAATTTTTCATTACCTCATACAGAGTCTCGACCCATGGTGCAAGAAGCGCTGATTGGAAAATGTCAACAGGAGAATAACTTTCATTAAAACAGTCTGACATTTATTAAGCTTTCACTGGGCGCTTTACACAAGTGCTCTCCTCTGAGCTTCACAACAATCCTGTGAGTTAAGTATTACACATACGATTAACTCCATTTCACCCAGGAGAAAACCGAAGTTCAGAAAAGATAAGTAATTTGCCTAGGGTTACATAGCCAGGGAGTGCCGGAGAACTGATTTGAATGGGAGTTTTCCTGACTCCAACTCCAATGTATGGTCACTTTGCACGCTGCCAAGTCTCAAAGGGTTTGACCTAGGGTGGTTGTTGCTCCAGGGAATGAGTCTTCTCCCTTTTCAGCATCTCAGATTGAGGCAGCTGGGCAGTACAGTGGATAGGGTACTGGACCTGGAGTCAGGAAAACCTGAGTTCAAATTTGACTTCAGACATTTTACTAGATGTGTGACCCCGGGCAAGTCACTTAACCCCTGTGTGTCTCAGTTTTCTCAACTGTATAGTAGGAATAAGAACGGCGCCTACTTCTCAGAGTTATTGTGAGGATCAAATGCTGTTTGCCTCAGTTCCCTCATCTGTTAAATGAGCTGGAGAAGGAAATGGTAAACCCCTCTGGTACATTTGTCAAGAAAACCCAAATGGGGTCATGAAGAATCAGACAAAAACAAAACAACTCAACAACGAAAGTCATGTAGTAGTAACCACTTAACAAATATTTTTTCATTCATTTTCCTTCCTGTATTCATTGCTCCTATTCTGCCTTCTGGGTCCAGGCGTAACTAGGCTAATCATCCTTCCCCATGACAATCCTTAAAATGCTCGAAGGCAATGATCGTCTCCCCGCAGGGTCTTCTTTGGTTCAATATAAGGATGAATCTTCTAATATCAGAGCTGTTCCTCCATGACAGGCTACCCTCTGACATAGTGAATGAGCTCCCCGTTACCGGAAGTGTGCAACATTGTGGTGCAGAAGATAGGCCCTTGGGAGGATGGGATCCTAGGCTTAAAGTGACAAGGTGTCTGAAGAATATTTTACCCAAATTCTTAATTTCATGTGTGAGGAACTGAAGCCTAGAGACATTAACTCACTGAAGGTGACACTCAGTAGCAAGTAGTGGTCAGAATTGGAACTCAGACCCTCTGACCCATAATCCAGAGCTTTTTCCAGTAGAGCATCATACTTTTATTGTCAGAAAATCTAGATTCCAACATTAGCTGTATGAACTCAGGGCTTCCTCATTGGCAAAATGAGGTGGTCAGAACAGAAGTCTTCTGTTGGGGAATTCTTTGAGTCATGGGGAAGGCATCCCAGACAGAGGGGATCTAAGATCTGTGGGTCAGAGACAGGAGGTCAGTCTGAAAGTAAAGAGGTTTATTAGCATGCTAAGGAATCTGTCCTCACTGATAGTAGACTCAGATTCCTGGAATACAGATTTGATTTCCCCAGGTCCACTTAAAGACTTACAATTTTTGTTGTCCATCTTTCATTTCTAAGAGGACCAATGATAGGTGATGTCTCGACCCATGGATGAATTGGGTTTAAGCGAGGCAGAGCTGCACAAAGCCGTTGGCCTCGCTCTCTCTTCCAGAGTCATCAAAATCTAGTGGAAAGCCCAAAGTCAGGAGGCCCAGTAACGGTCCGGGATGCAGCAGACGATCTCGGCATCTTCGATGTCTGACTAAGCTCTAAGTGCTCCACAGTGCCTGCTTCAGCAGCTTTCGTAGACGTTGGAACACATCGTTATCATCCTCCCATCCTTCACATTCTTGGGGTAAACACCCCCAAACTCACTGACAGGTTTAAGGCCCTTCAGTTACTCTCAACCTGGTTCCATCTGTCTGCCAAGACAGTTTACTAGTGTGGCTGCTGTACATGTTACAGCTTCTTGGTGAGAAGTTGAGTGACAGGTGGTCACCAAAGGCGGACAGGCAGCCCTCATACCAGAGGTTCTAGTCTTCTATGAACACCCTATTAGAGTACACATGCAATCAGAAGCGTTCTCAGGTATAGAAAAGTAAAACGTTTCACAGGAGAGGAATGAATAGAGAAAGAAGAGGACAAGTCAAGGGAGAAAAGGGGAATATTTGGAATGCAGCTGGCTGGATATATTATTAAAATAGCAACACGTTCCCTGTTCTAGGTCAGGAGACAAGGGGAAGAGACCAAATACTTTTACAACTATGAAAGAAGTACGTTTATTTTATTTTTTAATTTATTTTTTATTTTTAGTTTATAACACTCAGTTCCATAAGTTTTTGAGTTCCAGATTTTCTCCCCATTCCTCTCCTCCCCCTTACCCCGCAAGATGGCATGTAATCTGATACAGGTTCTACATATACCTTCACATTAAACTTATTTACACAATGGTCAAGTTGTAAAGAAGAATTATAACCAATGGAATGAACCATGAGAAAGAAGAAACAAAACCAAAAAAGAAGAAAAAAAAGAGCAAACAGTTTGCCTCAATCTGCATTCAGACTCTAATTCTTTCTCTGGATGTGCACAGCTTTTTCCATCATGAGTCTTTTGGAGCTGTCTTAGAACCTTTCATTGCTGAGAAGAGCCAAGTCTATCGAGTAAGTCTTCATAGATACCATGTATCTGTAATCATGTATAATGTTCTCTTGCTTCTGCTTCCCTCACTCAGCATCAGATCGTGTAAGTAAGAAGTCCTTTTAAACAAAGCTTCAGGGTCTCTTATCTAAAGACTTTGAGTAGTTGTTACAATAGTGGTTGAGACCATCTAAGTCCTTGTCTGGAAGGCTGGAGACTTGCTAATATTAGGCCACCAGGTCAGTCCATCAAGATGTCGGGAAATGATTATGATTCTTATTACCCTTTCTTGCCCCACTTCCAAGGTTTCTTCCAGGTATAAATCTGTGGCTCCTGGGATACTAAGCTGAATCTATAGCAAGCAGAACCATAATTCAGAATAGTTTTCTTTGGTGTGAAAACACTGAGGAGGAGTGGGTCTGGGCATCTGTCGGTGGTGCAGAGGACAATCTGACCACCAACAGTCATGGGCCAGCTGATCCTTGACTCCACAGGTGCTGGGAGAGGGAAAGATGTGCCCCAGAAGAGGGGTACCACCTCAGTCAGACAGGAGATGGCCGCAGGGTGGCGGTGGGTGAGCAGTGGCTTTTCTCCACTCCCTCCCTCAGCTCCTAACCCGCCACGTTATTACTCTGAGAAAAAGCCCCATTCACGTGGTGTTTGTTATGGTTCCAGTCTAGATGATCAGGGAGGGTAGAGAGGATTGCTCCATAAGACAGGAGACTGTACCAGATGACCTCTGAACCCCTTCTAACTTACATAACTCGATTCCTACAGCACTGACAAGTAGAATTCCAGGGCTTCCGAGGGGGTGGTCAGGGCTAGGAGATACTGCGGAGGTCATACTCACTTTGAACTTGAGAAAATTGAGGCTAGTCAGGCAGTGAAGTAATTATCAGTTTCCCCTCCCCCATTTGACAGGTGAGGGAACAGAAGCTAGAGAGGGAAAAGAACTCACCTAAGGCCACAGAGAATCCAGAGGGGAACCGAGAGATGACTCAGATCTTGGAAAACCCAGTGTTCTGTTTTCTCCAACGCACTGAGTTACCCCACATGGAAAGTACGGAATGATAACATAGCACTTTAAGGTTTGCAAAGCACTTTACAAATGATATTAATTAATAATAATAATACATGCCTGGCAGTGTGCTAAGAGCTTTTCAAATATGGTCTCGTTTGATCCTCACAACAACCGTGGGAATTAGGTGCTACTACTATCTCCATTTTATGGTTGAGGAAACTGAGGCAGACAGTGGTTAAGTGACTTGCCCAGGGTCACACAACATGTCTGAAGTCAGATTTGAACGGAAGTCTTCCTAACTCCAGGTTTAGCACTAACCTCAATGTGTCACCTAGCTATCTCTAAGTATGAGGACTCTGGAGTTAGTGACTATTCTCTAGGCATCTGAGGGAATCTCTGAAGTTCAAATATATCGATGGTGCACAAAGACAATTTTCCACTGGATTTCCTGTTGTTTTAGGGATTCCTGGTGAAGATGGGTCCTCAGGGATCATAGAAACACAGAATCCCAGATCAGGAAAGACCTCCAGCAGACATCTAATCCAACTGGGATCTGTTGGCTGAATGGGCCTGTCAGCTTCTTACTTTTCTTGATTTGAGGGCCACCTCCTTTCAGCAGCCTTTCCTCCTTTGGCCTAGCTGGCTTTGATTTTAGCTTGATGAGATCATAGATCTGAAGCTGGAAGAACACATGGAGGCCGTCTAGTACAACTCCCCCATTTTATAGATGGGAGAACTGAGACCTAGGAAGTTTGAGTGACTAACCCGCCCAAGGTCTCAGAGGTGGTAAGTGTCAGAGACAAGAGCTGAACCAAGGACCTCAGGCCTCAGAGCCAGCATTCTTTCCACTGCATAGGGTACCAATCAAACTTCCCTTTTCTCTTCCCTTGTTGCCCGCTTCCTACTCCCAGCTCAGCTCCTGGTACGATCTATGCTTGAAAATCATCACTTGCTAGGCTAGGCTGCAGCCTTGCAGGAAGCCAAAGGCTATTCTATGTTCCTTGCACAAAACACCTGTCAACGGGAGAAGTCTGAGATGGAGGGAGAGAGCAATCCACTGTGTTGTGGATGGCAAAGGGCTGAGGGGCAGCCAGATATCCAGACACGTAGTTTGGGACGGGAAATCATAGTGATATGAAGGCAATAGGTGGGTACCTAGCTATAAAAATGCTTAGAATGCCAGGCAGCCCCTTATAATCTGTAATTGGTCCTTGCGGACATCATTGTAGGATGAGGCCCATAGTAGTTTAGTTTTATAGCCAATGTAGCTGACGAGTTTCACAAACACGGCCCAGAGCCTTGGAGGATGGACCAGGCAGCTTCCCAGGGGGCCCTTCAATTCTAGATCCAACGATGGGTATTCTGCAAGCCTATGGTTCAAAAATTCCACTTCCATGAATCAAATTACATTTTTCTAGTTCTGATTCTGTGCTTCTGGTTCTATGAGTCTAGCTCTGTGAATCTCCCTACTCCAATTCATCCTCCACTCAGCCGATCTTTCTAAAGCAGTCTGACTATGTCACCCCCTTCCTCAGTAAACTCCAGCTGCTCCCTATCACCTCTAGGATAAAAAATAAAATCTTCTATTAAGCACCCAAAGCCCTCCACTCCTGCTCCCTCTGACTTTCTTGTCTTATATCTTAGACCCTCCCCCAATGCCCACATATTCTTTGATCCAATGCCACTGGACTCCTTGCTGTTCCACAAACAAGATGCTCCATCTCTTGAGTATGGACAGTTTTATTTTTGGCTTTCCCCCCATGCCTGGAATGCTCTCCCTCCTCATTTCTGCCTCTTGCCTATTTTTTGGAAGGGGGAGGTGAGGCAAACGGTGTTAAGTGCCTTGCCCAAGGTCACACAGCTAGTAAGTGTCAAGTGTCTGAACTCGGGTCCTCCTGACTCCAGGGCTGGTACTCTATTTGCTGCGCCACCTAGCTGCCCCTCTCCTGGCTTCTTTTAAGTCTCAGTTAAAAATCCCCCCTTCTACAGGAACTCTTTCCCAACTCTTCTTAATTCTAGTGTCTTTTCTTTTCTATGTATCCTGTATGTGACTTGTTTGTACATGTTTGTTTGTGAGTTCCTTGAAGGCAGGGGCTATGTTTCACCTTTCTTTGTATCAACAGTGCTCAGTACAGTGCCTGGCACATAGTGGGCACTTAATAAATCTTGACGCAGTGGCTGACTGAATCTAGTGCTGATTCAGATGTATAGTTCAAATTCTATAAGTCTAGTGCCTGTATTAGATCAGGGGTTCTAACTCCGTGATCTATTTCTGTGGTTGTTTATTTGTTTTTGCCATGAATTTGGGTGGATTTCATATCTGTAGTTTTAATTCTGTGGTTTTATATTATTAGCTGTATGAATCTAATTCTACAATTCTGATTCTATGGTGCTGATCTATGAACCTATGATTCTCTGATTCTCTTTCTATGGTTATGATTTTCTGATTTGAATTCTCTGATTGGGGTTCTAAGAACCTAGTTCTGATTTTGAATCTATGACTCTGATTACACGATCAAATGCTAAGATTTTGTTTCCGTGAGTATAACGATACCTTTTGTATCAATGATTCTGACTCTATGACTTTGGTTCTATGGTTCTGATCCTGCATCTAATTCTGATTTGGGGCCTGTTATTCTAATTCCAGGGTTCTGTTTCTCTGGGTCTGGTCTTGATTTTGGAAATATGATTCTGATTCTTTGGTTTTCGTTCTGTGATTCTGTTTCTGAATCTAGTGCCGACCTCAGATCTGTGAGTCTGATTCCAGGACTGTAGTTATACTCTATCATTCGGACGCTCCAGAGGTACCTGACAGCAGAGCGATGTCTTAGTGACCGCTCCCAAGCCCAGGTGTAGATACTTGGTCTTTGGGATGTCTTGTCTCTCTCGTAGTTTAGGCTAAGTTAAGATATCTTAAGCATCTAGTAGCTTTGCAGGGGAAGAAGGTCTTAATGTTGCCCTGACCTGGTCATAGACCGTGGGAACGCTACCACTGGCCCCAGAGTGACCCTTAATCCCAGCCGCAGCCTAAATACAAGCCTATTAACTAATCTCATCACAAAAACCCCATAAGATAGGCAGGGTAGAGATTATTATCCCAGTTTTATGGTTGAGGAAATTGAAGATACCTCTGACCAGTCCCCTAAATTCATATAATCGTAAAATTATAGAGCCAGGAAGAACCTTAGAAATGACCAGGTCCAAACCCCTCATTTTACAAAGAGGTAAACAAAGACTCAAAGAACTAAGGTGATTTGATCAAGGTCACAATGCCCCAGGGAAGAGTCAAAGCCACGTCTTCTGAATCGGGTTCCGATACCCTTTTCGATACACCTGAGAATTCTGAGACTCAGAATGGACTGAAGGCATGTTGTAGCAGTCAGTTCCAGAGGTCAGTGCTTTGGGGAGAATGGGATAAATAAGACGTAGCCCCTTTGCCCCAGAAGGTCACAAGTCTAGTACAAGGTCACGCCTCTCTCCAGAATCTGGGGCACCTTAGGTTCAGCTCAGCTCTCACTTGGTAGGATATGGCAAAAAGTCTGCAGCCAGAAGACTCCGATTTGAGCCTGGGCTTTGCTTCTTCCAGGCTGTGTGATCTTAGGAAAGTCATTTTATTTCTTGGACTTTCAGTCTCCTCATCTGTAAAATGAATTTGGGCTAAAATGCTAGAGAAATAGAATCTTCTATTATCATCTTTTTTTTTCTGGGCTCCCTGGTGGGGACCAGGTGGAGGTTTGGGATGTGGTAGCGTGTCAGTGTGGGACAGTAGAAAGAATATTTGATGTGAAGGCAGAGGAACTGAGTTTGAATCCTGAATCTGCTAATTACTATGTGTGTTACCTTGAGCATTTCCCCTAACCTTTGCGGCCTCCTTTCTCCTGCTGTAAAAGGATAGGGTTAAACTAGGTGATATCAAAGGCCCCTGTATGGACCACCTGGCACACACCTCCCACTATGTACCCCACTGAATTGGTACCTAGGTTTGAGGCCAAGACCATGAGCCCATTCCCAGAGGGAAATGGCAACTGGGATAGAGGTAGAGAGCTTCATAATACAGAAATGTCTACTAGGCCTCCTCTCACACCAAAGATCCCCTAGGCTGTTCCCCTACCCCAGGCTATTTCTGCTTTATCATCCACTTTCAACTGGGTCATGTCCTAACTTCCTTGTTTTGGGGAGTCTCCAACATCCGGGAAAAACTGGAGCATCCATAAGGCAGGAGCAAAATCAGTGCGGAGCCCTATCCAAGAATCATAGAATTTAGATTGTCAGAGATTGTCAGTCTCAGACACTCTGGCCTGAGGGCTGACCTCGTTGAGATGAATGAATGAATAAACCCAACAACCCTTCATGTTCACGAAATCTTAGCTTTGGAAGGGATTTCAGAGGTCACTTAGTCTAATATATACATAAAAGAGAGTGTCTTCTGCAACACTCCTGAGCAGTGGGTATTCAACTTCCATATACAGACCTCCAGGGTGAAGACCCTCCTTCCATCCAAAACACCTGAGATTGTTTTCCTTTGCATATACCCTAAATCCTCCTCTTTGTTGACCTCTCATTCTTACTGCGGAGGCTGATGCACGTATGAGGTTAAGAACAAGTCTAAATCTGTCTTCCATATAGCACTCCAAAATGCTTGAAAATAGCTCTCCTGCTCCCTTCAAGCATCCTTTTTTCTAGGCTGAATATCCACAGTTTCCTCAGCTAATCTTCATACAGCATGGTCTCAAGTCCCCGTGTCACTCTGGTCACTCTCCTCGTCACTCTCCTCGTCACTCTGGTCACTCTCCTCACTCCCATGTCAGTGGTCAGTGTTCTTCCCAAAATGTGGCCCATAGGCTGGAAAAGGGCCTCCAGATGGGATTTAACCAGGGAAGAAGATAGGAAGGATGTCACCCTCTCTTTCTGGATGTCACCCACTCCAATGCAGCCCAACATCTCCAATCTATACCTCTTATTATAGAATTTCAAGGAATCTTGAGGTCGCAGAATTGCAAGAAACCTTAGAAGACATCTAGTTTAACCTCCCATACAGTGGAGGAATGAATCCCTTCTCTCCCCCTTGACATGGAGGTGTCAAGTATTTAACCAGTTCTAGGAAAGGGGAGCTCACTACTTGCCCTGAGAGCCCACTTGCTCACTAGGTAGCAGTAGTTGTTGGATAGACTTGTCGTTTTCCCTGAATCTGAGCCAAAATCTCCACCTCCCTGTAATTTCCATTCACTGATCTATTCTCAAGGCAAACAGGTATCCTTGGGAAATGTAAAGTCTTTCATTCTCAGCACACATTAAAATAACAGCTGTCTGTCTCTCTGGGGCTGTGGCAAACTGCCTTTCATTGTGTGATGGAAGCCGTGTGGGATGCAGAGAAAAGAGCTCCAGGCTGGAAGTGGGGGCATCTCAGGACACCTGAATTTTAGTCCCAAGCTCAGCCCGAGTAGCCTTGGACAAGTCACACTTCTCTTCCCCTCTCTGGGCCTCAACTTCATTGAATGAAAAATGAGACAATTGAATTAGATTGTCTGGAGGCCACCTTCTAGCTCTAACAGTTTGTGTTTTGAGATTCCTTCCACCTCTGATAGTCTTTGAATCTAAGGGCTTATAGAAGTTGGACAGAAGGATCCAGGTTGAGTGAAGGGATCTGAATGGTCCTGTATCCAAAGATGGATAGAGCCAAGTTTTGTATAGCTGGGTCCCAATGGGTAAGAATGATAAATCCCCTGAAATACCTGCCTATATGCAAAATCACATTATTTGAAGTTATAATTGGGTAGAATATGGTAATTGGTTCCAGCTCAATGACAACATACAGTGCTAATAATTCTGATAATATGACTGCTTCAAGGGATTCATTACTCATGCTTACTGGAACCCAGCTGTATCCATTCACCCTCCCTGGGATGACCAAGCTCTTTGACGGTCTGTAGGTATATAATATGCCAGGGTGATGGAGCTTGTGTTGCTTTCAAGATGCGATTCTATTATTGTGAATAATTCCTTTTGAGAGGCAAGGATCAGAGAAAGAAAAGGGGGAAAGGTGCATACCTGAAGCTAGGTGGTAACAAAGTTCAGGAAAAATAGCCAAATCACCGAAGATGAAGACGCCTTCACCATGAGGAAAAACCATAGGAGCTTCCTATTTGTAGGGAGCTTTTACTAGATAATCTCTAAAATCCCTTCCAGCTCCTAGCTCTCTATGTCATATGTTATGAAGGCAGAGCCATAACTAGGGTAGGATGGCTGGGACTTTGTTCTAAGCACTGATAATTAAGGGGCACATTTCCTCCCTACATGATCTGGAGACCTCTTTCCCCATGCTTCACAGTTCTCTGTTGGTCCCTGTTTCTGTAGATCTTGGAGAAGGGTGTGGGAAGGAGAGCCCTGAGATGGGGGAGGGAGATGGATCATAAGCAGATCAAGAGGTTGGGAGAAAAGACCATCTTATGGCAACACTATACTTAAAGTCAAGCTATCTTTTCCAGGATCCCTCTTTATTATTAGCCTTCTCCTCTCATCTCAATTGAAATTGTCCAAAGTTTTGGGGTTCCTAGTTACAGATCTGTAGGAGGGTCAAGCAGCTAGGTTGCTCAGTAGATAGAGCGCTGGGCTTGGAATCGGGAAGACTCATCTTCCTGAGCTCAACTCCAGCCTGGGCAAGTCACTTAACCGTCTTTGCTACAGTTCCTCATCTGTAAAATGAACTGGCGAAGGGAATGGCAAACCACTCCAGTATCTGTGTCGAGAAAACCCCCAAATGGGGTCATGAAGAGTTGAATATGACTGAACGACAAAATCTCTCAGTCCTAGAAAGAACTTGTAAGCTGGAATATGTTTAGCAGAGTGCAATCTGAATGATAGAAAGACTCAAGCTTATGTCGCGTGGGGTATGGCTGAAGGAAGTAAGGATGCTTAGCCTGGAGAAGAGAAGACTTACACGGGGCAGGGGAAAAGAATAACTGCCTTCAAATACTGAAGGATTGTCATAGCAAAGACAGATTAGATTTACTCTCTTTAGTCTCACAGGGCTAGAAATGTTGTGATGATGGGGAAAGAGGGCCAGATCTGATATCAGATGACCCGGGTCCAAATACCACATTTGATACTTGCCATGTATGTGACCTTAGGCAAATCACTTAACCTCTCTGGGCCTCAGGATCATCATCTGTAAAATGAAGGGTTTGTACTAGATGACTTCAGAGTTCCCGTTCAGCCCTAGGTCCTCATCCTATGCTCCTAAGTTACAAGGGATATCTAGACTCGGCATTAAGGAAAACTTCCTAACAATTAGTGCTATCAAAACGAGGCAGGTGTTGCCTCTGGTCAGAGGGGTGGAGGCCCTTCTTTAAGCAGAGATGGGATGACCATTCATCAGGTATGTTTAGTGGGGATCCTTGTTCGGGTAGGGCTAGACGGCCTTTGAGATAGCTTCTCACTTGGAGATTCTGTGATTCTAATATTCTCTATTCTGTGTTCACTTCTAGCTTTGGCATTCTATGGCCTGTGCTTTAATGTTTCAGCCAACTCTGACTTTCTGTGATTCTGTGTTTCTCTTGGCATGAGAAGGTTCCCCATACCTGAGAGAGGGAAAGGAAGGGTCTGGAAGGCCCCCCTTTTGTGCCCCTGGTAGTAAGTGACCTCAAGAGGAAGAATGTGACCTAGCTGGAATATCCCACCATCAGAGAAAGCGGGGAGGCATAATAATACATTATTAAATTAATTGAGGTATCAGAAACACATTTTTATGAGGCTCCAACTACACCCCATCATCCCAGACATTATAATTAATATCTTGAATCTGCTGAGGGCCAACAATATATTGGAGAGGTAGAGGAGTTAAACCTTGCCCTTATCCAGGGATCCAGGACCTTTATAGTTAAGGAAACTCAATTCATTGGCAGTGTCAGAGATATTATAGGGCCTGTCCATTCTTTAAGGTCCAGCTTAAAAGGCACCTCCTTCAAGAAGCATCTTCTGATTGTCTCTGCTGTCAATGACATTCAGATTGCATTTGTCCTTTTTTCCTTCTTTCTTTCTTTCTTTCTTTCTTTCTTTCTTTCTTTCTTTCTTTCTTTCTTTCTTTCTTTCTTTCTTCCTTCCTTCCTTCCTTCCTTCCTTTCTTTCTTTCTTTCTCTTTCTTTCTTTCTTTCTCTCTCTTTCTTTCTTTCTTTCTTTCCTTCTTCCCTTCCTTCGATGCTTTCCCCTTCCTTCCTTCCTTCCTTCCTTCCTTCCTTCCTTCCTTCCTTCCTTCCTTCCTTCCTTCTTCCCCTTCCTTGCTTCCTTCCTTCCTTCCTCTTTCCTTCCTTCCTGCTTTTTCCCTTTTTTGTCCAGTCCTATGATATTATTGCTTTGGAGGACCTCCCAATGTAAAAACTCCCTTTACCAATCCAGATCAATAATTTGTTAACTTCCATAGTCTGAGGGCATTGCCAAAGTCACTGAGAAGTTTAGCAATGTGCCCATAGCTAGACGGTCAGTATGTGTCGAGGACAGGATATGAGCCCAGGTTTCCACAGAGTTTCTCCATATCAGCCTAGTGGTCCTTCCCTGGTTCTTTTACAATGCCATGGCCAGCACTGAAGCATTCAGGCTGCCCTTCTGCTATTCTTCATTCAATCCAGTTACCTGTGTCATAGGATCGTAGCTCTGGAGCTAGGAAGAGACCTCAGAGGTCATCTGATCCAATCTCCTCCTTTTAGAGATGAGGAAACTGAATCTCAGGGATGTGCAGTAGCTTACATTAAGTATCAAAGAAGCTCCTTGGTTCCCAAGGTTCTTCCCACCTCATTTGCTGCCTCCTTTGATGTCTTTTATACCCTTTGAAATTCCTGATAATTAATCTTTCTCTAATCTTTTACTTATTATATTTGCATACTATTTTATAATTGCATTAATTCTCATTAAGCCATCCACTGCTTATGTAACCCTGGACAACTCACTTAACCTTAAGTCTGTGTCCTCAAGTAACTTTCTGACTCTAAGGTGCAGAATGGTTGTCAGTCTTCATTGGTAGAAATTTCCTTAATGGGACACCCATGGAATCACAGATTTAGACCAAAAAAAGATAATTCTTAAGGTCCCAATATTTTGTGGATAAAACCCAAACCTCAAAGTCACATCAAAATGTGAGTTACTTTTATTATTTGATCAGAAGCTCACCAGGTTGTTGTTGTTGTCTCCGATACTCCTTTGCCTAAGAGTAGGAAAGAATAGACTCCACAGGGAGAAGCAAAAACAGGGCCATGTACTAGATGGCGAGATAAAGACCTGAGGCCTCTCCCTACTCAGAGGCTTACAGCACTTCATCCTCCTCACTCAACCACAAGAGAGGAGTCCATTTGACCATGAAGAGTCTCTCATATGCACACCTGGTTCTGGCTCATCAACCAATCAAAAGGCTCCTCTTTGCCACTCAATAAAGGGACAGGACACAGCTGTAGAATACTGGCATATTCTCTGAAGTCTACACGTGGGATTGCATCAGGCAGAGCCCACTTTAATGCTCATAAAGGTCTCCATTATGAATACATGTTTGTTAAACCAAAGGAAAGCTCTCTCAGAACAACAGAAATCTCAAAATACTGGAATCCTCTGGGAGTTGGAACCATCAAAAGGTTGGAACTCTCAGATGGTCAACTGTGAAGATGAGAGAGGGCTGGGCTTGGCCACCTCCCAAATTAGTAAACAGAAGACCCCATTGATTTCTATGTTTTATTTTTCCAAAGATCTTGTTTCCTGTTGGGCATGTACCCATGTGGGAACTCTCCAGATAGGAGGTATCATTGTTTATGACTCTCATCATGACTGTTTTTTGTTATCATTACCATTGGGCAACTGCCAGCTTCACTCTTTTGCCCAGTCTCCGTGTCTCTCACCCTGTCTTCTTCCAGGCTCTGGGGTTGGGGAGGCTCCTTCAAAGGGTAACAGGGTGTGATTCCCTTAGGGCACACCTAAGATTCTGCCTGTGCTCCCCTTTCTCAAAGAGGAGGGAGCAACCCCAGACACTCCAGTCTGAAAAGGCCTCCTGGGAACAGGCCTGGCATTTTTTGTTGTTTGTGTCTCTCTCTTTGGTTTCACTTAACCTGAAACTCTAGAACCGCAGGGATATACAGTGAGAAACCTAGAAGGGAACTCAAAACATAGAATGTTAGAGCTAAAAGGGACTCTAAAATACAGACTATGGGAATCTATGGGAGACTATCCACTCTAAAGGCAATCTAGAATCCAGAATATATCAGAGGACATTAGAATTTTATTGTTGTCATTCAGCAGTGTCCAACTCTCCATGCCCCCATTTGGGGTTTTCTTGGCAAAGATGCTGGAATAGTTTTTCATTTCCTTCTCCAGTTCATTTTACAGATAAGGAAACTAAAGCAATCAGGGTTAAGTGACTTGCCTAGGGTCACACAGCTAGCAATGTCTGAGGCCAGATTTAAACTCAGAAAGATGAGTCTTTCTGACTCCAGACCTGCCACTCAGCTGCCCCACATTAGGGTATGGAGTACCAAAGCTAGAAGGGACCTTAAAATACAGATCATAGAATGTTTATTTTATTTTTTAAAACCTCTTAGAACATAAAATGTTAAAGATAGAAGTGTGCCAAGTCTGATTCAAATATTTCTAACTGATTGAATCCATTAGGAACCATTTGTTGTTGCTGTTGTTTTTAAAAAGCTTGCAGGGACCATAGATTTTGAGCCAGAAAGGATTTTAGATCATTGAATCCAACCCTGACAGATGAGGTAACCAAAATCAGGAGAAGTTAAGTGACTTGTCCAAGGTCATGCAGATAGAAGGTGCTCTGAGGCACAAATCAAACTCATGGCTTCCTGAGTCTTAGCCCAGCACTCTACCTAGTATACCACACTGCTGTTCTCTTTTAAGTCCCTTGAAAGAAGGGGCTGTTTCACATGTCTTGGTGTCCCTAGACCCTCGCACAATGCCTCATGTGTGCTTAATCAATGTTTATAAATAATAATAAAAATAAATAAAAATGAATTTTTACATTTTGATTTTTAAGCGCCATCTTCTGTCTTTACATCATTTTCACATCTGAATATGTCCCTCTCCCTCCCTACTCAGAGAGCCATCCCTTGTGACAAAGAAGGAGGAACAAAAAGCATTTCAGCATCCTGAGTTCCAATCCTACTTCAGACACTTATTAGATTTTTGATCCTTGGTGAACCACTAAGTCTGTCTCAACCTCAGTTTCCATATCTGCAAAATGGGAATAATGAAAACACTTACTTCATAGGGCTGTCGTGGGGGTCAAATGAGATAATACATGTAAAGTGCCGCATCAGTATTAGCTATTATTATAATCACATGGTGTTCGTTGGAATGAATTTTAAAATGATGAGAAAGGGGGCAACGAACAGGGGAAAGGAGTGAGGTCAGCAGTGTGTCCATGCTCCTGTGGACCCAGATCTCATCAGACTCTGTATTGTGTCCCTCTGTGCCTCTGTACCTGCGAGATTCTCATCTTTCTTCAAACCTCCCAAAGAGACCGGAAGCACATTTCTAGAGAGAGGGTTTCCTTTGGGTCGTTTATGATTTCAAGAACATTCAAGAATGGTCCCTCACTTTGACTATTGCTGGGACACTTACTGGCTGTGTGACCCTTGATGAGTCACCTGGTATCTGTAGCACTCATCTGTAAAGTGGGAATAATGGTTCTTGGACTTACTCATCTCACAGGGTTCTTGTGAGGAAAGTACTTTGCAAATTTAGAAATGTTGTAGAAATAGGAACAATTATGGTGGAGAAGGGGTGTGGTTTGTTGGGAAGAGCAATGGATTTGGAGCCAGGAAATTAGGGTCTGAGTCACAAATTTGTCACTGGCAAGTTTTTTGACCTTAGGTAATTCATTTTCATTTCTGAGTCTTGGTTTTCTAATCAATCAACAAGCATTTATTAAATGCCTACTAGACATATTAGACATTATGCTAAGAATTGAGGAGTGACCTACTCTCATGGGAGAAACAAATATGTACCTATATACATATATATGTACAGATACAAGGTACTTCTGGGGGAGACGAGCAGCAGCTGGGGGATCAGCAAAGGCCTCAAGTAGAAGGTAGAAACTGAGCTGAAACTTGAAGAAAACTAGAAATTCTAAGAGGTGGAGGTGAGCAGGGAGTGCATTCCAGGCAGGGGCACAGCTGGTGCAAAGGCCCAGGGATGAGAGATGGAGTGTTATTTCTGAGGAATAGAAAGAAGGCCAGGTTGGCCATATCCTAGAGAGCATGAAGGAGCACAAGGTGCAGCAACCAATTGGAGATGTGAGTTGGGAGAGAGTGAGGAGTCAAACATGAGTGAGGTGGTGAGCCTGGATGACTTCAAGGAAGGTTGTCCTCTTAATGGTGACATTAGACATTCAGAAGAAGAGTGGGTTTGGGGGCGGGGCGGGGAATGAGTTCAGTTTTGGACATGTTAGATTTGAGATGCCTGTCACACATCCAGTTTGAAATGTCCTAGAGGTAGTTGTCGACCTGGAAATCAGGAGAGAGATGAAGGCTGGGTACATAGATTGGGAAGTTATCCCCAGAGAGATGATTATTGAATCTATCAAGGGGGTAGATAGATAGATAGATAGATAGATAGATAGATAGATAGATAGATAGGTAGATAGATAGAAGGATAGATGGATGGATGAATGGATAGATGGATGGGTGGATGGATGGATGGATATATATGTATATATATACACACATATGTATGTGTGTATGCATGTATGTGTGTATGTATGTATGTGTATATCTATATCTATATCGATATATGGAGAGAGAGAGAACTCCCAGTTGTCTGGGAGATCTGAGAAGTTATGTCACTTGTCCATGCTGACACTGCCTTGATGCAGCAGAAGCATTTCTTAAACTCAGGTCTTCCTGCGTCCAAGGCCAGCTCTCTGCCCACTGTACCATCCTGCCTCTGGAATAGAATTGTTATTGCCCACTCTATAAATGAAGCTGCTCTGTCCATTACTAACGATCCTTTAATCGCCAAAACCAATGTTCTTTTCTCAATCCTCATCCTTCTTGATCTCTCTGTACTATTTGACACTGTTGACCATCCTGGGTACATTCCTTACTCGATTTGAGGACTTTGCTCTCTTCAAGTTTTCCCTATATCTGTCTGACCATTCCTCAGGGTCCTTCACTGTAGCATCCTTCATATCACACATGCTATGTGTGTGCTCCATAGCTCTGTTGGGGGCCTTCCACACACTCTTTCTTGATGACCTCATTGGCTCCAATGGATTGAATAATCATCTCTCTGGAGATGACTCCCAGATCTCTATCTATCTATTATCTATCTATCTATCTATCTATCTATCTATCTGTCTGTCTGTCTGTCTGTCTGTCTGTCTGTCTGTCTGTCTGTCTATCTGTATCTCTCCATCTCTATCTATCTATCTATCTATCTAATCTCTCCATCTCTCTATCTCTCTATCTCTCTCTCTAACTCTCTCTCTCTCTCTCTCTCTCTCTCTCTCTCTCTCTCTCTCTCTCTGTGTGTGTCTCTCTCCTCCCCCTCTCTTCCTCCTTCTCTGTCTCTGTCTCTTCCTCGCTCCTCCTTCTCTGTCCCTCCTTCCCTCTTCCCCCCTCTTTTTACACACACACACACACACACACGTATGTATATAGGCTGTACACACACAAAGGCACATATGTGTGTGTGTAGGCTCTACACATAAACATACACACACAAAACCACAAACTGCCCCAAAAACAGCAATAAAACTTTTGGGATATGTATATATATATGTACATATATGTCTATTTGTATAATATATGTATATAGATTTATCTATGTATCTATGCACATGGCTACACACTTGTTATAGGCTAGTACTAGCTACCTCTTAGATATTTGGGAAAAGTTTTATAAATTTTAAAACCAATCCAAGTATATATAGATAAATGTGTAGTATGCGTAGATAAATTTGTGCCTGTATTATTTGTCTTAGTTATATTCCAGAAGTTAAGAAACACCTTTGTCAAATGTGTGGCTCTAAATAAATGTGAATTATTAATGTGTCTTGTTCTGTATCAGTGAACTGAACTTCTCCATGCCCACAAAAGTGCCAGATAGCCCTGGGGGGAGGGGAGTTGGCATGCTTTTGAGTGGGGTCATGAATGCTGATCCAGTCCTGGCCTCATTTGGCATGGGTCACTCTGGGGTTAGCTCTGTATTGGTTCACAAACCAACTTATAGGCCAACTTGCACAACAACTTGAGGCCAACTTCCTGTCCACTAGACACTTAAGTGTTGGTCTGGATAATTGTGGCTTTGCTTGGAATGTTAGTTATGGGCCATGGGGGAAGATCTAGCTTGTCACCAAAAGTCAATATCCTTCCCCCTTGGGTGGGTATTATAATCATTTCTGTTTATCCTACTCACCCACCTTGTAAACTCTCTGATCACTGGTCCCATACCTCCTTCTTTTGTAACACCTACTCCTTTGTAGGAAACTGCCCAATGTGGATGCTTCTTAAGAGCCTGAATAATTTGCCACTGTGATGGACACATGGTCACATGGATGTGACTAACAGAGTTAGAGGACATAGATCAAGACCTGAGGCTACCACATACTTATCATGTGACCCTAAGGGTGGGTGGAGTGGGGTCACTTAATCACTTTGGGCCTCAGTTTCTGAATATGTCACATGAAAGGGTTAGACATAAGTGATCTCTGAAGTCTCTTCCAGAGCTAAAGGCTATAATGCTATGAGTCACAGATCTGTAGAACAGTAATCTTAAAACAGGATGGGAGCTTGAAATAGTCTAGTTTAATTTTCTATCCAAAGCCAGAATCGCTTCTGTACCCTCCTTTTTCAAAGAGTTACAGAATCCTAGAAGCTTAGAACTGGAGAGGGCCTTAATACCAAGCCTTCATTTTACAAAAAAAAGGAAACTGAGGCGGGGCTTGGGGAGAATGACTTGCTCAAAGTCACCCAGGTAGGTAAGAAGAGTACTTGGACTTGAGCCCAGATGCTCTGGCTTCAAATTCAGTGCTCTTTTCACTGCTCCACAGTGAGAACAGGAAAGAGAGTGAGTTAATGCCAGGTCTCAGCAACAACTTGGGCATGGGAGGTGAGAGAGAGTGAAGAATCCAGGGTGACTCCTAGGTTGTGAGGCACTGGGAAAATGGGCTTGTCTTCAAAAGTAACGGAGGAGTTAGGAGGAGAGAAGGGTTTAAGGAGATAGACAATGAATTCGGTTTTGGACACATTGAGTTTAAGGGTGTCTGCTAGACATCCAGCTTGGATATCTGAAAGGCAGCTGGTGATGTGAGATTGAAGGTCAGCAGAGAGGTTAAGGCAAGATATGGGAATCATCAGCATAGAGTTGTTAATTAAATCCAATGGGATTTAATCCATGGGATGAGCTCACCCCATGAAACAGCACAAAGGGAGAAAAGGAGAGGGTCCAGGACCGAACCCTGTATGCTACCTACAGTTACTAGATGAGGATCCAGCAAAGGAGACTTAGAAAGGAAGGGAAAAGAATAAACATTTGTATAACACCTACTGTGTGAGATAGGGACGTGCTGAAAATCTAGAGGGAAGAGGATGATCAGGAGTATCAAAGTCTAAAGAGAGGTCAAGAAGAATGAGGATGGAGAAAAGGCCAATGGATCTGGCAATGAAGAGATCATTGGTAACCTTGGAGAGAGCAAGCTTGATGGAATGTTGAGGTCAGAAGCCAGATTGTATAGAATTAAGAACTGAGTAGAGAGAAAGGAGGCACCTATTATATAGATGGCCTTTTCAAGGAATTTAGCTACAAAGGGCAGAAGAGGTATAGGATGATAGTAGAGATGTAAGGATCAAGTGAGGCGGGTTTTCTTTTTCAGGATGGGGAAGACATGGGCCTGTTTGTAGGCAACAGGAAAGTAATTTACAGATTGTTCCCTTATCTTCTGTATGATGATATTGAAGGGGTAAATTGCTGGAGGAAACAGGATGGGAATGGGATTGCCTGTACAGGTAAAAGGAAAGCCACCTCTTCATGTGAGACTGGGGTGAAGGAGAAGATTATGGCAAAAGACATCTGAGTGACAGAAGATGAGAAAGAGGGAAGAGAGAGCTCATGGCAACCGGCCTCAATTTATTTTAGTAAAGTATGAGGAAAGATTTTCAGCCAGATTTGGGGCGGGGAGCCATGGGAAATTTGAGGGTTATTGGCAAAGTGGCATACATGACATTATATATACTAACTGGGTTAAGGCTTATCACAATTAAAATAGAAAGTAAATATAAACCATCCATCCTTCTATTCATTTAGCAACAAGAGCTAGCATTTATACACGCACATATATAATATTATATATATAAACACATGCATATGTCAACATCTACATGCATAGATATAGTGCTCTAAGGTTTGCAAAGAACTTTACAAACATAATATAATAGTGTAAGTGGGATTCATGAAGGTTGGTGCTTTCTCTAGTCTTGACCGTCTAGTTGGGAGTAACTTTTCACCACTTTTGGCCTCAGCCCACTACTGAGCTATATGAGAGAACTCAGAAGGCAGTCCTGGCAAGGAGCAGTGCCAACAGTATGCGGCATTAATTTCCATGCTCACAGCTTTGGCTGGGACAGCTCTCTGCAGCAGCTGAATCTCTTGTCCTTTCCTGACTCCATTGACTTCCAAGCCAAATCCCTGATGCCCTTGAGCATTAGCATGAGAGAGCAGGGGAGGGAGAGATGGAGTGCGTGAGATTATACAAAGGAAGGCCCTGTACTCACAGGTTGGGGAGATATCAACTTTAGATGAAACAGTCTCAGCATAGTATGTTTATCATGATACTATTCAAAACCTTGGGGGAATATAGTTTCCCATTTTTCATTTATTATAATATTCAGTATATTATTGGGAAAAGAAGATTTCTCTAGGTTGGTTATTCCAAATAGTTCTGCATAATTTTATTGAATACATCAGAAACACCTTTAAAAGATGTATCTTGCTCTTCATTTTTTTCCATTTTTTTCCGGGGTAGGAATCAATAAACAATGGATACAATGGATCGCGTCTTCTCTACACCTATTGGTCAATTGGGAGACTGAAGATGTGGTCTATTACAAAAATCATCTGTGGAAGTCTACGTTTTGCTTTTTCATATTCTTCCCCCTCAGGAACTTTGATATCAAAGTTATTGGAGACAATGTTGATGTATGTGGAAACTTTTTTATAAAGATTTTATGAAACCAAGAAATTCAGCATATGAGTCAGCAGTGGCAGATATCATCTTTTTTAAAAAAAGTTTTTAATTTTTAATTTGTGAAATAAACATTTCCATGATATAGTATAATAAAAAAGATGATTGCATACAAAACTAAAAATCTATTATGTACAACTTGCTATTCCTTTTAAATATATAATAAAATATGTGCATATATATAATAAAATTATCATGTAAATTTCTTTTTTCTCTCACCTCCACACTAACGATGGCTACCATTAGACACAAGTAGCTATATATATATATGTAAAATTATTATCAGGTCTTTCTTTTGATGCAGATAGCATCTTTCTTCATATATTCTTTATTGCTAACTCAGGTATTTATAATAGTCAAAATGACTTATTTGCTAAAAGTTGTTCTTAAAACAATATTGCTGTTACGGTATGCAGTCTTCTCTTGGTTCTGTATATTTCACTCTTCATTATTTTATGCAAGTTTTTCCATGTTTTCTATGATCATGGAGCTCATCATTTCTTATAGCACAGTAATATTTATCACAATCATATGCCACCACAATTTGTTCAGCCATTCCTCAATTGATGGGTATCCCTGAAATTTCCAGTTCTTTGCCAGCACAAAGAGAGCTGCTATAAATATTTTAGTACATATAGGTTCTTTTCCTTTTTCTCTAATCATCTTTGGAAATAGACCTAGTAGTGGTATTGCTGGGTTAAAGGGTATAGGCAATTTAATAATCCTTTGGGCATAATTCCAGAATACTCTCCAAAATGGTTGGATCAGTTCACAATTCCACACACAATGAATTAGTGTCCCAACTTCCCCACATTCCTTCCAACATTTGTCACTTTCTCTTTTAATCATTTGAGCCAATCTGGTAGGTGTAAAATGATACCTCAAGGTTGTTTTAATTTGCATTTCTCTAATAAAAATGATTTAGAGCATTTTTATACGAATATAAATAGCTTTAATTTCTTCCTCTGAAAACTGCCTGTTCATATCCTTTGACCATTTATCAATTGGGGAATGATTCGTATTCTCATAGATTTGACAAAGTTCTTTATATATTTGAATATGAGACCTTTATTTGAGAAACCAGCTTAAAAATTTTTCCCCACTTTTCTGCTTTCCTTCTGATCCTGGCTACATTTATTTTATTCATACAAAACCTTTTTAATTTAATGTACTCAAAATTATCCACTTTATACCTAACTTTACTCTCTATCTTGTTTATTCATAAATTGTTCTTCTATCCATAAATCTGATAAGTAATATGTTCCATGTTCTTCTAATTTTCTTATAAAACCTCTCTTTATATCTAGATCATGTATACATTTTGACCTTACCTGGTAAATGATTTAAAACATTAAAAAATAAATCATCTTTTAAAAATTGTTTATTTAATTTATTTTTTACATGGAGGTCATCTTGGCCATTTTATTTTTTGAAAGCACTCCAAAAACCTATATATTATGAACGTTTCTTTGTAAACTTTCTTTAGAGAGTCAAAAAGTACTGGACATGGTGAGAACTGAATTTTTTATTTTCTTTTTTTTAACCCAGTGAATGACTTTATTGACATAGGGAAATCCCAGTGAATAAACTCCCTCTTCCAGTGCAGATCAGCCTGAAACATACAGTCTTAGAGCATTGTCTGCTGAACAGCAAAGTTAGGTGACTTGACTAGGATCTTACTTCCAGAATACATCATAGGTGGGACTTGAATTCAGGTCTTTGATTCCATGTCCAGTCCTCTAGCTAAGGTACCATTATTACTTCTGGAACACTAAAATGTACCATACATACAAAAGATGAAATTGATCATATTTGTTAGACAGGAAATGACTATATAGTGACATAGGAATCATTTCAGAGTTAACTAATTAGCTGTTTGTTTTTCTCTCAGATCATTAACTGGTTATGCCAAAGGCAAAAAATCCACACCAAAACTGAAGAATGAATAAGGATGAGAAGACACAGCATACAATTAAAATAGTTCCAGTCCAAATAAGTTGTCTCTTATGGAAAGTAGAAAATAGTAAAGTCGTGAATCCAGACCATTCTAATCAGATAAGATTCAGATCATTACTATTTCTTAGGGAGGTTTAACTGAGGTAAAATGTTAGAGGAGGTCGAACAAAGCCAGAGAATGCCTCAGCCAGTAAATGTTTGATCTTCCTGCCAAGCTGAAAGTCATGGTAGCTAAGGGTAATGCTGCAAGTTCATTTGCAAAATGTGCTGAAGGAGGAAAAGGGAAAGAAGATTCTGAGAACTTGCTTGCCCTATCCATCTGATGACCTCACCTCCTACCTTGCCGAGAAAATGGAGGCCATTAATTGTGAGCTTCCTTACCTCCACAACTCAAAATCCCTATACATCTTCACCTGTGGTCCCCTCCTTCCCCCCAGTTTCTGAAGAAGAGATGATCCTTCTCCTGGCCAAGGGCAAACCCTCAACTTGAATCCCATCTCCTTTGCTCCCTTTAAAGTGCATGTCTTCTCTATTCCTCATTCCAAAGTGGAAAGGGATGTCTTGAGAGGTTGGAGGTTTCCTTTCTGTGATGGTCTTCAGGTAGAGGCTGGATGACCTCTTGTAGGGTCACCAAGTCTGCCTATGCTAAGGCTTGATCATACCCTTCGTGATTTCCATTTTGTTCAAGGTGGCTGAGCCTGGAAGTAGGTTGTAGTGTCTCCTGGGATTACTTTAGATCAAAGTTTCTTAGTCTTTTTTTTGTATCATAGACCCCTTTGGAAGTCTGGTGAACTTTGTGGACCCTAATGTTTTTAATTGCATAAGATAAGACACATAGGAGAACAGAGGAAACCACTTATATTGAAATGCAGTTATAACATTAAAAAAAAGTTCATAGATCCCAGGTTAAGAATCCCTGCCTTAGATGCTCAAGGTGGGGAACCTCAGCTCTTTCATGCCTCCAAAGACATTCTAAGGTCATTGCTGAGTCAACAAATCCAGAGGAAGACTTATAATAGAGACAGTACAATAAAACTTACTCCACCCCTTCACCCCAATCTAGGTTCTTTGTTCTTTTTGTCCCCAAGAAGGGTTCCTGGCAGCTACTTCCTAAAAGAGATGGATGAAAGATATGGTATGAGGGAGTAAAGATATTCTATTCTTCTTTCCCCTTAGCCTCACTGCCTAAAACTCAAAATCTGGGAATCCAGAGAGATGACCAAGAAGTGCCACTGACTCACGGTCACTATTTCTGGGACATACCTAGGTCAGTGATGAAGTGACCTAAAGCATGGGTTTGTTTAATCTCGGGATGGACAATGGAAAGATTGACTTTATGTAAGTAAATGTATTCTCCAGCATTCCTCAAGTAACTCCTATTTCTGATTCCCGTCAACAACCCATCTCCACTGTTGCTTAAAGACCATGTTTTTGGGGAAGCTAGGAGCACTGGCAGCCAAAGAGTGTTTTTTCATCGCAGCGTGGCATCATGAACACCATGAGCTTCATTTTCCCTGACATCTGTAGTTTTAATTTGATAACTATTGCACTCAAGGTATTCAGTGAGAACAGGTGGTGGCACAAAGGACTATTTGATCATGGGGACCTCTGTGACAGAGAGTTCAGCTTTTGTCCTCAGAGGCTGGGTCTACCCCTCCTCTGCCCACTGTCTCTATCACATCAGAACAGAAATGGTACATGGCACAGAGTAGGTGCTCAGTAAATGTTGGTTGGAGAGAAGGGAAGCCCTATGAGAGGAGTGAGGGAACCCTGGGGGCAATGGTACCATAAATAGTATGGGCTAGCAGAATACCACAAGTCCAGCAGTCACAAAGGGATGAAGCATGTAAGTCATCACCCTGAAGCAAAGCCCCATTTTCCCTGAGCTAGTTACATCTCTGAAAGGATTTCCAAAGAATCAGAGCTGTCCCCTATAAAACACGGGCTACAGACCGTCAAGACGCAGAACTTGAGTGGAGTGAATAAGACAATAAAAGGGATTTCTGTATTGTGAGGATGATTTAATTGAGGTTCCTTCCAGATTCATTGATTTAGTCACTCAACAAGTATTTAGGAAGCATCTCAGAGTCCTCCTCAACTCTAACCTCCTGAAACCTTCCCTGGTACCACCTCCCTCACAGTCCCAGTCTGTTCAATCCAGCCAAGCCCTTGGTCTCACATGGCGCTGTATTATTTCCTATGTGTTCCTAGCACCGAGGCTGGGGCAATTAGACTTAATGACTGTTTAGGGCAATGATATATAGACAGGACTAAGTCAATGCAGGGGCTTCTACCCTCTTGTATGCGAGATTAGCTCCAAGAAGTCTTGTTTCCCAGGGGCAGGGGCTGGGTCTATTCCTCCTCTGCCAACTGTGTCTATCACATCAGAACAGAACATGGGACATGGTATAGAGTAGGTGCTCAGCACATGTTGTTTGAGGGCTTGCCTGTCCAATAAGCATAAGGGAAGTTAGTGGCTTCAGTCAGAATGCCAGATACACAATTCTGGTTTACAGGAGCCAAGATGAAACTAGGAAACACCCTTGTTTATTTATTTTTCTTTCTCTCCTATCAGTGGAATGATCTGCATGCCTGAAGGTAGCCAGAAGCTGAGGGAAGATAGCCATGGCTGGGAGGATTTCCAAAGTTGCTGATAACACCTGGAACTGGAGTAACTGAGACACAGAATGCTAGAGCTGGAGGGACCTTTAAAATATGGAACACTGAATGTCAGAGCTAGGACAGGGCTTAACATGGTGCTGTTGTTCAGTCATGTCTAACCCTTCGTCACCCCATTTGGAGTTTTCTTGGCAGAGATACTAGAGTGACTTACCATTTCCTTCTCCAGCTCATTTTACAGATGAGGAAACTGAGCAAACAGGGTTAAGTGACTTGCCCATGGTCACACAGCTAGTAAGTGTCTGAGTCCGGGTTTGAACTCAAGAAGATGAGTTTCCTTGACTCCAGGCCTGGCATTCTATACACTGTGTCACCCAGCTGCCCTTAACTGTGCTTTTCAGTCATTTTTTAGTTGTATCCAACTCACCGTGACCCCATTTGGGGTTTTCTTGGCAAAGATACTGGAGTGGTTTTCCATTTCCTTCTCCAGCTCATTTTACAGATGAGGAAACTGAGGCAAACAGGGCTAAATGATTTGCCCAGGGTCACACAGCTAGTAAGTGTCTGAAGCTGGATTTGAACTCGGGTCTTCCTAACTCCAGGCTTGGCATTCTACGCCGCCTAGTCAGTGTCGGGAAGAACCTAAACTCTTAGAGTTCTCAGGAGCGATATAAGAACATACAACGTTAGTACTAGAATGAGACCTTAGAACATAGAATGCCAGAACTGGAAAGGGCTTTAATACATTAAACATGGAATGTCAGACTCAAAAGGGACTTGAGAACAAACAGTATAGAATACTGGAGCCGGAAGGGACATGACAACATAGAACATAGAATATCAGAGCTGAGATGGACCTTTACACATAGGACACAGTGGGTCTTAGGACATAGGATGTTAGAGCTGGAAGGCCCTTAGATCACAGAAGCTAGACTGTAAGAGCCAAAATTGGCCCAAGAGCATCTATTCTAACATTGTCACCTTGAGCTCTGCAAGGGCAAGCAAAGTGGAACTTTTTATTGTCTTTTGTTTTGGAGTGCTTCTCAGCACTAAGGCAATCAAATGCCTTTGATTGAAGCTTGCCTTTCTTTGTAGGAAGACTCACACCCTTTTGCTAATTAGGTCAAGAGAGGTGTGAAACCCTGGAGAAGTGTGAAGCACTCTGACCCTGAAAAGGGGCATATATACTCTGAGGTTAGCGTTTTGCTTGGGGCTCACTCATTGGAAGGGTGTTGGGGTGGAGACTCTGGGTACCTGTTAAGGAGCCCCACCCCCAGCTTTGAAAACCCAGATGTTGTTGCTTCTTTCTCTGGTAACTGTATGTATTGCTATGGTCAGACGGTGGAAGCCTGTCTGTTGATTTGTGTTATTTTTCTCTGTTTGTAATTCCTGCTTGTAATTTCTGTTTGTATTTTCTCTGAAGTTCAGAGTGCCGACTTTTTCCCCTGAACTAAGTGAATGATACATGTATGTTTAATTAAAGTGAGATTGTAAACCACTTAAAGTTGCTTTCCTTAGAAAAACAGATCAAAGAACCTGCACTAGTAGCCCTCCTGTGTGCTGGTGTTCTTGGCCTTACACAGCCACAGTAGCTGCAAACAGCATTGTCGTTACATGCTCCCGCTTTTGCTCCCTATGTGACTTTGGATAAGTCCTTCTCCTTCCCTGGTCCTCAACTTCTACTTAAGTAAAAGGCAAATTTTTGGACTAGATGATTTCTTGGGTCCCTTCTAGCTCCAAGAGTCAAAGGAGATAATACATGCCGAGCACTCCGCAAGCCTTAGCACACTGTGTAAATGTTAGCTATAGCACTAATTATTTATTAATATTCTAAGAATGGGTGGCCTGATCTCTTAGGGCCCATTTGATGTTTGCAGTCCGTGGCATCCCATCCCCCACCTCCTTAGCTGTTCACAGTCTGTCCTTCTCTCTGCCTGAAATGCCTTCCCTGCTCACATCTGACGCTTGGAGTCCTTACGTCCCTTCAATGGTCAGCTCAAGTCTTATCTCTAAAAGAGACAACACTCCTGACTCCTCCAGTTGCTGATACACTCTGAAATTACTTCATAATGATTTTGAATATTGTTACCTATGTATTCATTCTGGGCAGATAGGTGGTGCAGCGGATAGAGTACTGAGCCTGGGACTCCAGGAAGACCTGAGTTCAAATCCAGCCCCAAGCACTAGCTGTGTGACCCTGGGCAAGTCACTTATCTCTGTTTGCCTCAGTTTCCTCATCTGTAAAATGAGCTGGAGAAGGAAATGGCAAAACCACTCCAGTATCTTTGCCAAGAAAACCCCAAATGGGGTCACAAAGAATAAGACATGAACGGAAATGGCTGAACAGCAACCATTTGTGTATTTGTGGTCCCTCCCTGCCTAGATCCAGTAAAATGTAAGCTCTCTGGGACCAAGGACTTTTTTAAAAAAATCATTTTGTTTTCTGTACACTGTTCCATGAACAAAGTATTCCATCTCCTGACTGGTCTTTTCCACTATCTGTCTAGAATATTCTCCTTCCTCCTCTCTTCCTTTAAGTCCCAGGAAGTCTTTCTCGACCCCTCTTAACTCTAGCGCCTTCCCTGGTAACTATTTCCTGTCCATCCTGAATTTAGATGATGTGCGTATATATTTTATTTGTTGTCTCCCCTATTAGATTGTGAGCTCCTTGAGGGAAGGGATTTCCTTTTGCCTCCTTTTGTATTGCCTGGGTTTAACACAGGGCCTGATACATAATAGGTGCTTAATAAATGTTGATTGATTGATTGTAGCTAGAGAGCCTATCTTCAGCTCCCTCACTTTGATGCCTGCCACCTCTGTGACCTTGGGCAAGTCACCTAAACTCCCCAGGCCTCAGTTTTCACACCTGTAAAATGAAGATGTTGGACCTCATGGCCTCAGGGGTCCTTTCTAGCCCCAGATCTATGCTTCCATGATCCTTTGATCCACTGCCTAGCACATGGTGGGTGCTTAGTAAAATGCTTGTCAAATTGAATTTTGATGGTAGGTTTCAGATGTAGGTTGGTGGTACTGTATTATTGACCTGGGCTTGGAGTCAGGAGACTCGGGTTCTAAGTCCAGCTGTTGTATTGGGTATACAAGTGTAGGCAAGTTGTTCTAGATGATGGATGGAGCATTGCAAGGGACCTCAGAGGCCATCTAGTACAATCCCTTTTCACAGCTGAGAAAGCTGAGTACAAAGGAGGTTAAGGAATCTGCTCTAGGTCACACAGAAAGCAAGGCCTGGTCCCAGGATTTGAGCCAGGTCCATGTAACTCCAAATCTGTCCTCTTCCATCGAAACACTCTACATCTGACTCTTGGAGTCTTGGTTTTCTCTTTTGCAAAATGGAGACAACAAATACCCTCAGCACTTTCCTTACAGGATAGGTTTGAGGAAAGCACTATGTTCTTTTTTTTTTTTTTTTTTTGGAGAGGGGAAAGCAGGGCAATTGGAGTTAAGTGACTTGCTCAAGGTCACACAACTAGTAAGTGTGTTAAGTGTCTGAGGCCAGATTTGAACCCAGATCCTCCTGACTCCAGGGCCAATGCTCTACTCATTGTGCCACCTAGCTGCCCCTAAGTAAAACACTTTTCAAAACCCTAGAGCATGACAGAGATGTGAGCTATTACAATGGCAACTGCTTCTTATGTAACTGGAATCTCAGTGAAGGTGACGATTAATAGCCATTGGATAATATAAAGCCTGCTGAACACACCCACACTCCTTGAAGGAAAGACATTCCTTCAATGGGAAATAATCTTTATAAGTCTGAGATCAAAAGGATTGAATAGATGGGCATTGCCTACTTGTCCACCCCCTCAGAGCAGTCGACCAAACCAGTAGATTTTCTTCTCTTATTCTAGGGCCTCTCAGGCCCCTGGGGCATCCAAGAAAGGAGCTAATTACATTTTCTATCTCCCTCCTCTTCAGGAAATCTGAGATGTGAGCCAACCACTGGAGTATGGTTGGAATAGACCTCAAAGACAGAGAGGTGATTAAGAGGCTAACCGGGCAGGGGCATTCATCTCTTAGGGGGCAAAAGACTCTCCTTTTATTAGGCATGCTCACTGCCACCCTGCAGCTCAAGGGGTCCCTGACTTCAGGCCTAGAAAAGGGAAGTGATTTACCCAGTCATATAGTCATTCAGTTAACTCCACAAACATCATCTCCTTCTGTCTGGACTATTGCAAACACTTCCTAACAGGTTTTGTAAAAATATCAGAGCTAGAAGGACACTCAGTGATCATTTAGTGTAACCTATATTTATACAGAATTCTCTTCTATAGCATCCCTAACGAGCAGTTGAATAACTTGGGTTCACTTGAAGACCTCCAGGGATGGGGAACTCACTACTCCCCCCCCCCCATTCTACTTTCGGGCAGTTGTTATTCCAGGACTTTTTCCTAACATGGAGCTCGACTCTACCTTTCTGAAATTTCTTGCCATCATTCCTACATCTGCCCCATGTTGCTATGCAGATAAAAAGCCTAATTCCCTGGAGTTCAAATGTTCTAGGAAGAACTGAGGGTTAATATTTCATTCCGCACTCAACAACTACAACAAACCTGCCTAGTGTAGCATCATAAACTGTCCTTTCCCTTGACCGCCCTCTGGTGGAGGTATTTGTGAGTGCCGAGGTGGCCCAAGGGCTAGGCTCAGGTACTGAACTTAGTCCACAATCAACCTTTATGAAACTCCTGCTATGCTCAATGAGAAAGAGGAATCCCAGAACTATATGGAACTTTAGAGGGGGGAAGGGGATTTAGTGAGCCCACCCACCGCATTTTATAGAGGGGAAAGAGGAGGTAAGACACAGAATCTCAGAGAAGGACATGACCTCAGAGGGCACGTTTGCTCCCCTGTCAGTGGCTCATTCAGCCTCCACTTGAAGACCTCCAGGGAATGGGAACTGACTACCTCCAGCCCACTTTTAAATATCTCTGATTGTTAGGAAATCTTTTTTGTCTTTCCAGAGTCAGTCAATCACCAAGAATTTATTTTATTCTATTTTTCTCTCTAGGATTTTTCCTTTATTTTTAATAGTATTTTATTTTTTCCAATTACATGCAAAGACAATTTTAAACATTCATTTCTTAAAAAAATCTTGAGTTCCAAATTTTTTCTTCCCTCTCTCTCCTCCCCTCATCCTAAAATGATAAGCAATTTGACGTAGGTTATATATATGCAATTGTGTAGAACATATTTCTGTATTAGTTATGGTATGAAACAAGAAATAGAACAAAAGGAAAAATGCACACACACAAAAATAAAGAAAGTGAAAATAGTGCGCTTTAATCTGCGTGCAGAGTCCATCAGTTCTTTCTCTGGAGGTGGACAGCATTTTTCAGCATGAGTCCTTTGGAGCTGTCTTTGATCATTATGCTGCTGAGAAGAGCTAAGTCATTTACAATTGATCATCCCATAAACAACAAACATTTGTTAAGCATTTTTTGGTACCACACACCCTACTTAGCCTTGGGCATATCAATGCCTTATTGCAAAGACATAGGATAGGTTGTTGCTGTTCTTGTGTTTGTCCTTCATTTCCGAAGAGGACCATAACATCAGGGAAATGATGATGTGACTTGCCGTCGACTTTGATTTGAGTGAGTGAGGGCTGTGCAAGGTCACCAGCCTCACTTTCTCCTCCAGAGCGATCTGGGTCCAGTGGCCAGATATCCATCAGGACAACTGGAGATGGTCCAGGATGCAATGGGAGACCCTGGCTCTTTTAGGCTAAGGCCTTTTCAGGTTCTCACTTTGAGGGAGATAATGCCCCTTCGGTAAATAGGCCTTTTTAAGAAGTTAATTGAGGGGCGGCCCCTTTAATAGGATAGGTAAAAGACAGGGAAATAGCATTATTTATTAAGAAAATATACTTATGGGAGTAATTTCAGTAACCAGAGGAGGAGGGCATGGCAAAGTGCATTTGGGTGAAGGTCAATGGGATGAAAACCACAATGGAACGTATATAACATAGACCACTTAGAAATAGACGAGGAGTTTGGGAAACATCACACACCTCGCTCAAAGTCATAGGGAACTTAAGGTATGCAGACAATTAATGGATCTCTCTCTCTCTCTCAACAATGGAGCAGCTAATAGCTTCCTGACTTGCCATAATGATAAATTTATCTATCACAAAGTAGAGAAAGCAATACAGGGAATTTCACTTCCAGCACATCCTTCCCTGAGCTTCAGTCCTGCATTAACAACCTCCTATTGTGCATTTTAAACTGAATGTCCTGAAGACATCTCAAACTTACAAGTACAAAAGCAGATTCGTTATCTGTCACCTAAATTCATTGCCTCTTCTGAACTTCCCCTTTTCTGTTGAAAGCATGACCGTTCTTCCAGGCCCCAGAATTTGTAACCTCAGCATTATCCTTGCCTCCTTCCCCTCCCTCAACCCACAGCCAGCCAGCGGCCAAATCTTGCTCTTCCACTGTCCTCTGCACTCATGCAGTTCCAGGGATGCGTTACCTCTTACCCAGGGAATAGCCTCCTAACTAGCCTCCTTGACTCAGGTTTTTTGCCGCCCTGTGCCTTCCTAAATATTGCTGCCAACATAGTTTTCAAGAACTGACCATGGGCTTCCCCAATGCAATACCAAAAGCTTCTGAATGCCTCAGAAATTAAATATATAAGCTCTTCTGTTTAGCTTTTGAAGCCCTATACAACCTGCTCCCAGCCTATCATTCCAGTTTCATTGGACACTACTGCCCCTCCTGCACTCCAGGCTCAGACAGACTGGCCTTGTCTGTGCTCCTCACTCCTCTCCTGGCTTTCTGAACTTGAACCAGCTATCAGAGAAGCCTGGAATCCATTCCCTCCTTCCCTGAGTTTCATTGAGGGGATCTCTTTTTTTTTAAGATGCAACTCAAGCACCACCTTCTGTAGGAAGCTTGTTCTGTTCTCCTCTAACTACTCCCAAATTACCTTCTATTTTTAATTTATTTCATTTTATATTTTTATTTTTATAAATTTTTAAAAATTATTTTTAGAAATCCTTTTGTATTTATTTTTTATTTTTTAAATATTTATACTATATATCCTCATGTATGCACTTTTCTCTTGATTAGAAAATAAACTTCTTATGAGTAGGGATGGTTTTATTCTTTGTTTTTTCTTTTTGATCATTGTATGATTTGTGTCACCAGCACATAGTGGATGCTTCATAAATGATCACTGATTAACTGACCAATGAGCAAATAGTTCATCATACAAAGAAGAATTGAAAAAGAGGACTCTTCAGGATGTTAAACTTCTTTTTCCTACAGCTTTCTTTTTTTTTTTGAAAGTGCATTGAGGGTATCCCAGTACTCTTTGTTTAATCTTAAGCTTGAAGCTTAAGATTTCACAAAGATTTTTGGAACTCCCCGTATTAAACTTTTCAGAGTTAATGCAATTGTGCTAATAATAGTAAATATAACAATAATAATAAAAAAATCATATCTGACATTTATATAGTACTTGTTATATGCCAAGCGCTCTACAATTTTTACCTCATTTTTTCCTCGCAAGAGCCTTGGGAGGTAGCTGTTATCATTATCCCCATTTTACAGATGAGGAAACTGAGGTAGAGGTTTTTTTTAAAGTGACTTACACAGGGTCACAGAGCTACATCACTTAGCTGCTCTTTGTGTCCCTTCTGAACTTTTTATTTTTTTATTCTTTATTTTCTTTTCCTTCTTTGATTGTATCATTCACTTCCCAGAAACTCCATTGCAATAAATCAGTTGAGTCAAGCAAAAAACATCACCACCATGTTGGCCACGTCCGCAAATGTCTGTCTTATTCTGTGCCTTTGACTGCTCCTCTCTCTGCCAAGAGGCAGGAGGCCCACTTCATAGCCATCTGCTGAAGTCGTGATCAGAATGCTGACACCTTTCAAAGGCACTTTACGTTATTGTGGCTGGTGCATAAATTGTTCTCCAAGCTCCACTCATTTTCCTCTATCAGTTCCTACAAGACTTCTTGAGTTCATGTTGATCATTTCTTATAATGCAATGTTTTCTTATGTATTCCCTTCCCACCTTGCCAGTATTCTTTTCCCCCTCCTTATTAGTATTTTTTTTCCAATGACATGTAAAGATAGTTCTCAACATTCATTTTTGTAAAATTTTGAGTTCCAAATTTTTCTCCCTTCTTCTCTCCTCTCCCCCCTCCCCAAGACAGCAAGCAATCTGATATAGGTTATACACGTATAAATCATATTAAACATATTTCCACACTAGTTATGTTGTGAAAGAAGAGTCAGAACAAAAGCGAAGAACCACAGGAAAGAACCACCCCCGCCCCAAAAAAAACAAAGTGAAAACAGTCTGCTTCCATCTGCGTTCAGATTCCATAGTTCTTTCTCTGGATGTGGATAGCATTTTCCAACCCGAGTCTTTTGGAATTGTCTTAGATTATTGTATTGCTAAGAAGAGCATACAATGTTGCTGTTGCTGTGTACAAGGTCCTCCTGGTTCTGCTCATTTCACTCAGTATCAGTTCGTGTAAGTCTTTCCAGATTTTTCTGAAATCTACCTGCTCATCATTTCTTATATAGCACAATAGTATTCCATTACATTCATATACCACAATTTGTTCAGTCATTCCCCAATTGATGGACATCCCTTCAATTTCCAATTCTTTGCCACCACAAAAAGAGCTGCTATAATTATTTTTGTACATGTGGGACCTTTCCCTGTTTTTTATGATCTCTTTGGAATACAGTGATATTGATGGATCAAAGAGTATGCACAGTTTTATAGCCCTTTGGGCATAGTTCCAAATTGCTCTCCAGAATGGTTGGATCAGTTCACAATTTCACCAACAATGCATTAGTATTCCAATTTTCCTCCATCTCCTCCAACATTTATTATTTTCCTTTTTTGTCATATTAGCCAATCTAATAGGTGTGAGATAGTACCTCTGAGTGGTTTTAATTTGCATTTCTCTAATCAACAGTGATTTAGAGTATTGTTATATGATTATAGATAGCTTTAATTTTTTCTTCTAAAAACTGCCTGTTCATATCCTTTGACCATTTATCAATTGGGGAATGACTTGTATTCTTATAAATTTGACTCAGTTCTTTATATATTTTAGAAATGAGACCTTTGTCAGAAACACTGGCTGTAAAAATTGTTTCCCAGCTTTCTTCTTTCCTTCTAATCTTGGTTATATTGGTTTTGTTTGTGCAAAACCTTTTTAATATAATCAAAATTATTCATTCTGTATTTCATAATGTTCTCTGTCTCTTGGTCATAAATTCTTCCCTTCTCCATAGATCTTATGGGTAAACTATTCCTTGCACTCCCAATTTCTTGCCAGTATTCCCTTGCTACCCTCCCCTCCCCCAACACACATACACCCTCCATGCTGTCCATGATCCAGTGACACAGGCCTCTCTGTGGTTCCATGAGCAAGACGCCCCATCTCTCAGCTCTGGGTATTTTCTCAGGCTGTCTCCCATGCCTGGAATGCTCTCCCTCCTCATCTCCACCTCCTGGCTTCCCTGGCTTCTTTTATATCTCAGTTAAAATCTTACCCACTAAAAGAAGCTTCTTCCACCCCCTTTAATGCTAGTACCCCACCTCTATTGATTATGTCCAATTTGTCCTTTGTCTTGTGTGTGGATAGCTGTCTTCATGCTGTCTCCCCATTAGACGATGAGCTGCTTGAGATCGGGGGCTTTATTTTGCCTTTCTTTGCATCCCTACCATTCAGTGGCTGATATGTGTTACCGTTGTATTTGTTCGGTGATTCAATTGTATCCGACTCTCTGTGACCCCATTCGGGGTTTCCTTGGAAGACACTGCAGTGGTTCACCATTCCCTTTTCCAGTGGAATAAAGCAAACAGAGGATAAGTGACTTGTTGAGAATCACACAGCTGGAAGTATCTGAGGTCAAATTTGAACTCAGGTCTTCCTGACTCCAGGCCCAGTACTCCATCCACTGTGGCACCTAGCTGCCTCCTGGCGCGTAGTAGATGTTTCATCAATACTTCTTGACTGACTAACTGCCTATAACACAATTTGTTCATCCATTCCCCACCTAATGGGCACCCACTTTGTTTCTAGTCCTTTGCTATGACAAAAAGTACTGCTACAATTTTTTTTTTGTCTTTCCCTCTGTCTTTTTCTTAAGATAAACGTTTATAGGTATCGTTTGTTCCTACATCCTCTGCATTTCCCGCTGTATCCTTTCCTGATCCCTTTCTCTGAGACCCATCTCTTAAAACAAAGAATAGAAAAGAGAAAAATACAGTTTAGGAAAACTAATTAACATATCAAAAAAGTCAACATTATAGGCAGTTACACACACACACACCCCCATAGTCCTCTACCTCCACAAAGAAGTAGGGGAAGCTATCTTCTCATATCCTTCCTTTGGGGACAAGTTTGATTTTTATAATTTCCTAGCATCCAGTTTCAATTGTTGTATTATGGCTGTTCTTTCCATTTACGTAGTTGTCGTCATGGTGACTACATTGGACTCATTGGAAAAGATCCTGATGTTAGGAAAGATTGAAAGCAAAAAGAGAAGGAGGATGACAGAGGATGGGATGGATAGAGACAGTGTCATGGAAACAATGAACGTTAACTTGAGCTGACTTTGGGAGATAGCGGAGGACAGAAGGGCCTGGCGTGTGATAGTCCATGGGGTCATGAAGAGGCAGATACAACTGAGTGACTGAACAACAACAAACGACAACAGTCACGGTGCATATTGTTTTCCTGGTTTTCCTAGTATCAGTTCACATAAGTCTTTCCAAGCATCTCTGAATCCCTTGGATTCATCCCTCTTAACGGTGTAAAAATGTTCCATTCCATTCGCATACCACAATTTGCTTTTTTTTTCTTTTCTGTTTCCCAGTTGATGAGCACGTACTTTGTTTACCAGTGTTTGATACAACAAAAAATATGGTTAGAATTTTTTTTTGGTATATGCAACCTTTTCTTCTTTAGGACATAGATCTTGTAGTGATATTTCTTTTGGGAGGGGGAGTAGGGTATAGTTCCAAATTGCTTTCAGAATGATTCATTGTTCCACTTACAGTGAGTTATTGTGCCAGCTCCTCCAATCTCTATACTGTGAATATGCATTTTTGTGTACGTGGCATCTCCTCCAATAGAATGCAAGCCTCAATGTCTGTGACTGTCACATTTCTGTCTTTGTATTCCTAGAACCCAATGCGATGCCTGGAGTATAGAAGGTTCCTAATAAAGGCTAGCTTACTGATTAATTGATTAATGAACCAAGTAAATTTGCATCCAAAATCAGCTTTGTATAGTTGAAAGAACATTGGCCGAGATTTATACCCAGGTTTGACATTTACTACACCACTGTGAGATATATATGTATATATGTGTGTATATATATATATATATATATATATGTATATATGTATGTATGTGTGTATATATATGTATATATGTGTGTATGTGCACACATGTGTATGTATATATATGCATGCACATATATATGTATATTTGTATATATATAATTTAGTTTGTTAAATATTTCTCAATTACATTAAAATTATTTTAACATTTTCACTTTTTGAAATTTCAAGTTCCGAATTCTTTTCTTCCCTCTCCCACCACTTGAGAAGGCAAACAAAATAATATTGATTATAAATGTGGTCATGTAAAAACATATTTCCATACTAACCATGTTGCAAAAGAAAACACACACACACACAAAACAAGAAAAATAAGGAAAATGAATAAAGTACGCTTCAATCTGCTCTCTGAGTTCATCAGTCCTCTCTGTCTGGAGGAATTACCTGCGTGATCTTGGACAAGTTATGTAATCTTTGTGAGCTTCAGTTTCTTTTTATGTAAAGGAGTTATACTTTCCTCTCCCAGCTCTGTCCCTGACATGGCAGGCTTCAAAGTTATGCCTTAGCTGCTATTTTATCCTGGAACTTCCATCAGTACCTGGTACCTCTTCTCCCTGAAATATAGAACCACCCTTTCAGCCTTCTCACCTTGGAATACCCCTCCAGCAGGCTGGCAGCCCTTCTCCTGTTGGTGAGTTTCACCTGGGACCTCCATTGTGAGGAAGGGCCCAGGCCAGTCAAGCCTTCATTCCCCTCTGCGTTCTGCTCCTCTTCTTCTGAACTTCAAAACCGTGTTCCTTTCCAGCTCCCTTTTCTGTGTTATCTTTTGTCATTGTACGGCAACCTCCCTGAAGGCAGGGATTAGATTTGTTTTTGCTTGTATTTGTATCCCTAGCACTTAGCACAGTGCCTGGTACGTGATAAACCCTTAATAAATGCTTTTTTCCTCCTTTCTTTCTACTAGAAAGTCTCTTCAAGCTCTCTGTATATGAGCCTTAGAATATTGAATGCCAACACTAGAAAGGATCTTGGAGATTATTTAACTCCATTATTTAACTAGACCAATATGGTTGTTTGTGTAGTAGTGTAAGTGAGTATTCTCTGAGCAAGAGATCTTGAATCAGAATTATAGAATTATAGCATGGGGAAACTGAGATTCAGAGATGAAATAATCATTCTACGATGACACAGCTGAACCCAGAACAGATTTCACGTCCCCTGACTTTCAGTTCAGGGCTATTCCCACTCAACAAATATTCCAGCTGGACATCAGCGCTCTGAACAAGGTAATGAAGCAGCCCCTGTTCTACGAACAAAGTCCATTGCTGGTGCCCAGATAATGTCCAGCAAGCTAAGTCATTGTTTTCCACCAATAACCTGGCATGTCCTTGAGGCAGTTCAAGACTCCAGATGCCTTTTCTCTGAGTGAGACCTTGGCTATAAGGAGTCAGATTGGGCCAAGGAAAGCGGAGTGAGGCAGCAATTGTGTTTGGAGCAATCTCATAATCTTTTTTCATTGTACAACCTGACAGTAGGGGGTTTGCTCTCCTATTATTCCCCAGGCCTTGAGCTTAGGGTGCAGAGGAGAGGAAGCTTGGTTCTTTGTCACTCCATTCCCTCCCAGGAAGAAGGAAGGAAAGAAAGAGGGAAATAAGGAAAGAAGAAAGGAAAGAAATAAGGAAGAAAGAAAGGAAGGAAGGAAATAAAGAAGGAAGGAAAGAAATAGGCATTTATTAAGTGACTACTATATGCCAGACACTGTGCTAAATGCTTTACAAATATCTCATTTGATCCTCACAATAACTCTGGGAGGTAGATGTTACTATCATACCCATTTTGCAGTTGAGTAAATTGAGACAAGTAGAACTTAAGTGACTTGCTCAGGGTCATACAGCAAGTATCAGAGGGTGGATATGAAAAAATTTCTTCCAGACTTCAGGTCCAGTGCCCTGTCTACTACATCACCTAGTTACCTCTAGGCAAAGGGAAGACTTCAGGTGAATATATGCATTCCACAAAAAATGAAAGAAAAAAAACCCTTCCCTATTCTCTGCCTTAGTCAGACCTTAACCAAGATGTTGTTTCCCATCCTGGCACCATATTGTAGGAGGGAAATTGACAAGCTGGAGCAGGAGAGGGTGCCCAAGATGACTGAAGACCACATAATCTTATCAGGTGACAATGGTCAAGTATGACAAGGATAAAAAATAGATTTCCCTGTGAGAGAGGGGAGGAGAGGGGAAAGATTAGAAGATTGTGGTCAGAGAATTCAAAGGTAACACAATTCAAGAAAGGTGGTAAAGTCACCTGGCAATGGCAATGTCTGTGTAGTTTATGGGAAGTTGGAATAGAGAAGGAGGTCCCTCGGGTTGAGGATATTGAGAAATTGCGTGGTCAAATTGTCAGTGAGATGAAGGGTCTGAATACTAACACTCCGGAGGATAATGGCAGGCAATAGAGTGAAGAAGAAAACCAAGAGTCAAGGTCAATGAGGAAGTCTGAAGAATGACTTGGGTAGAAGAAAAAAGCAGGCAGAATCTGCAGGTGTCAAGCTAAAAGATTAAGTCATATAAATGATTACCCTGACTCCAAATGAAGAAAGGTCATTGAAAGATGGAGGATACAAGGACAATGAAGGGGGCACAAAGTGAACATGAGCAGGGTGCCATATATTCAACAAGGAGAAGTGCACAGGACCAGTGTAATGGATGTCATTGGAAAGATATGTGGCCAGAACAAAATTAGCCAGTCCTGTACAGAGAGAGAGATGACCTGTGGGCAACTAATATGCTTCATGGGCATTCAAGCATGAAGGATTGTGCATTTAGACATCAAGAGGAAACTGAAGCAAACATACTTGTATTGTCCCCTTGCCATATATGTGCTCTACACATATATACCTCACTACCCTACGCTTTAAGTTTGTGCTCATCATCTTCATAAAAGTTGTGTGGGAGAGTGCTCCCAAGTATTTGGGTAAAATATTTTATATCAACTCTTCTTACTGTACTGAGTAAATGCTTTTACTAAAAATAAATTGTCTACTATCTGATTGATAATGAGGAACACATTGGTAGGGGCTTATGAGCAATAATGTTAGAAACCTTGCTCCCAGAACTCTAAGAGTAACAATACCCTTTGGGAGGATCCAGCTTCCCAAAATGAGTTAGAAGAGTAGCCTCAAAAGGGGTAGTACACACTGTTTGTATTTCCTCTCTTTTGATCGCCCATTTGTTCTCCAAAGATTGGATGTGGCCCCTGTAAAAGAAACACATCTTAACAACTTTAGGTTTTCCCAATGAAATAACAAATTCCATCCCCATCCATAACAATAATAACCAAAAATAATAGCTGCCATTTATATAGCACCTTAAGGTTGGCAAAGCACTTTAGATATCATATCATTTGATGCTTATAATGACCCTGTGAGTTAGGTGCTATAATTTCATAGTTGAGGAAACAGAATTTGAGGTCTTGAGAGTTCCCAAATTGGAGATATTAGGGATTCAAATCTTTAGGGTATGTTGGAGATTTCCTCATGCAATGTCTTTCTCAGAGAAAGAAGAAAATCACTTGCAAAGCTCAGAAATGAAAAGCCTTGGAATTATTTCAATAGTACAATTTTAATGAGAAGGGAATTGCTTGTTCATGAGCCCAAATTTTTGTTTGACCTTCATAGGGGAATCCAAACCATAGATTAACATTACAAGTCTAGGAGGGACTATGGAAGAGCAGGTGGAAAGATCAGAGATACCCTAAGAGGTCAAAGTGTTGCCTTGCCCTGTGCAAGAGAGGAGCCGGTGGGCTATTAGAGCACTTTATGTGCTGCTGCATCTGTCTATGAACTGCTATATGTCCTGTACTTCATCTGCATTTTTTTGAGCTCAAATAAAAGCTTTCCTATCCATGTACATTCTTACCTCAAGGTCCTGTATAAGAACAGATATCCTGCTACCGACATTCGAGGAAATCTAGGTTTAAATCCCCTGTAAGTTATAATCACAAAATTTTCTGGAATAACTCCACGTGAGAGTAATGAACCAAAGTGTGAAAATGACCTTCCAGGATTATACCTGGTTCATGTGACCTCAGACTCTTAGGGGGCTGGGGAAGGAAGGCTGGACCACAGGTACATCTATAATGGAGTATTCTCTATTGCAGTCCTCTATCATTAAGGTTCCACTCAGAAGATACCTCCTCAATGAAACCTTCCTTGACCTTCCACCTTTATTCCATCCTCAGAAAAGAATGATCTTTTCCTCCTTAAACACCTCTTAGTCTTCTGTTTGGATTTCTGTCTTGCCCCCATTACATTTTATCATATATATACACACAAATACATTTATTTTCTTTTATTCCCTACCCCCAATTGCAGGTTAAATTTTTTTACCATTTGTCTTTTTGAGTTCCAAATTCTATCACTCCCTCACTCACTCCATCCCCTCCCCACTTCCTGAGAAGGCAAGCAATCAGATATAGGTTATACATGTGCAAACATGTAAAACATTTCCATATTGGTCATTTGCATTACATTTTATCTTACAACCATATTTATTTGTATAAATATTGCATTCTCCACTCTCCTTAAGGCTCCTCAAGGGTAGGACTGTCTTGTTTTATGTTGTATATCCAGTGCCAACCTAAAAGCCCTCTACAGAGTAGGTGCTTAAGACACGTTAGTTGAACTAAAGAGGCCATGGGGAGGAAGGGGAATGCCATGCTTGCCTCATGATCCTTTCAATGAAGGATTGTGAGTGAAGGAGCAGCCATCTTGGAAAGAGGTGCTGGTGAACGTGGTCTGTACAGTGCAGACACATGTGTATGAACGCACATATGTGCACATGTATATACATGTGTATACACACACCTCAACAGACACATGCTTATATGCATGTATATGTAGGCATGTGTGTGTAGAATATCTCCTCCCATGAATGTTTCTTTAAGACAGGGACTACGTTCTATCATCATTTCTCCACTGCTTACTCAACATCCAACCATGAAACCAAAGGCTTCCTAGGTCATCAAAGGAGTCAACAATTAGCATGGTGGGATCACACAATCTCCCAGGCCATCTCTTCCTTCCAAGCATTTTTTTCACATGAAAAAGGATGGACACTAGGAATGTTTAGAAAACTAGATCCTTTCATGAGGGCCTCTCAAAATGAAGCTTCCTTGTCTTCATGAAGTTCCCCACGAAGACCATTCCTTGCAACCAGAAATGATCCTATGAAATCCTCTGCCTTTGCACTGGCCTTGTCCTGTGTCTGGAGTGCACTCCCTCCTCTCTTCCACCTCTTAGAATCCCTTCTTGCTTTAAGACGCAGCTTGAGCACCACCTTCTGCATGAAACCTTTCCTGACCCACCTGCTAGGGTGCTCCTTCCCAAAACATCTTTTAACTTAACTATTTTACATTTCCTCTCTTTTTATTCTGTGGCTGTTGTTCAGTCTTTTTATTCCTAGCCAACTCTTCCTGACCCCATTTGGGGTTATCTTGGCAGAGATACTGGAGTGGTTTGCCATTTCCTTCTCCAGCTCATTTTACAGGTGAGGAAACTGAGGCAAGCAGCATTAAGTGACTTCCCATTAAGGGTCAGACAGCTCAGAAGTGTCTGAGGCCAGATTGAACTCAGGAAGATGAGTCTTCCTGACAACAGCCCTAGCACTCTATCCACTGTGCCACCTAGGCCACTCTTACTTATGGTGTACAGACTTACATAGGTGCTTGGAGAGTAGAGATTGTTTCATGCCTTGTACCTGCACCCTGCCCCTGTCAATGCCTGGCACATGGTACGTGATGTAAAAACAAAGAAACAAAAACTTTGCAGACTGATGAATTGCAAACCCAA
>CM053622.1:75004259-75033500 GCA_028646595.1 Phalanger gymnotis | reverse complement strand
AAGGAAGGAAGGAAGGAAGGAAGGAAAGAAGGAAGGAAGGAAGGAAGGGAGGGAGGTTACAAGGAAGGAAGGAAGGAAGGAAGGAAGGAAGGAAGGAAGGAAGGAAGGGATCTTAAAAGTAAGGAATAAAGAAAGGGAAGAAAAAAGGAAGGAAGAAAAGAAAAAGGAAGGAAGGAAAGGAGGAAAAAATTAAGGAAGAAAGGAAGGAAGGAAAGAAAAAGGATGGAAGCAAAGAAGGAAGGAAGATTTCAATTCAAGCTCTAATGGGACATTACCTTTTGTTCTCCAATTCAAAACACCTTAGGAGTAACTACTTCCTTCCAGATGAGCCTCTGCTGATGCAGATATAAAAGAGAAGAGAATTACTTTCTCTTGGGCAGAGATGTCCCTTGTCCAGTGCAGAAGTGCATTCTCTTAACATAGCTTTTGACGGAAGAAAGGAAACAAGCATTTATAAAGCATTTACTATGTGCCAGGCACTTTACAAATTTGATCTTAATTTTTTATATTAAGCACTTAAAATTTGATATTAAGCACTTTACAAATATGATCTCATTTGATCCTCATGACAATACTGAGAGGTGGGTGCTGCTGTTATCTCCCTTTTACAGATAAGAAAACTGAGGCAGGCAGAGGTGAAGTTGCCCAGGATCACAAAACAAAGTGTTTGGGACTGGATTTAAACTCAGGTCTTCCTGACTCTAGACCCATCAGTTTATCCACTGTACTTAACTTCCTAGAAGACCTTGTCTTTATCTTCAAATAAATTTGAAATTGGCACTATATTCCCTTCTTTTCTAAAGCTAGTATCTGTCCTCCCTTTCTCACCTTTGCACTTCTAGATTGAGGGGAGATATATTTTGAACTCGGAGATGACAAAAGATGAGCCAAGCCCCCAAAGCCCACCTTACCATCAGAAGGTTTCCTGATCCCAGCTCTGCTATCTACTACCTATGTGATTGTGTGCAAGAGATCTCTCCCCTATTGGCACCGTCTTCATCTGAAAAATGAGAGGGTTGAAGAGAATCATCTCTAGGGTCTTTTCTAGCTCTGATGCTATGACTGACTGAGGGCGACTGACTGAATGGGTGAATGAGTTCTGTTTTGTGTGCCCAATACTCATTAAGGGATAGGAGGTCACAAGCTAAAAATGCAAAGTGTGGCTGGGGATGTTATATCATCAGGAAGGGTCTAGATCTCTGTGAGAACCAGAAAACAAAGAAAATGAGAAAAAAATGGTTTAGATGAAAATAAGCTTGTTATCTATAGAGCAAGCATTCCAGAGAACACAGGGAAAGAGGGGCGGGTAGATTAGAAGTGAGACACGAGTCAGGAGAAAACAAAGGAGGTAGGGCTGTCGAGGATAGGAGTAGGGGAAGTGACAGTACAGGATGGGAAATGGAGTTCTTACAGCAACAACCAGGGGTTCCAGATTACTGGGATGGGGAGGATATAAGTTGGGGGATTGAGGGAATGAAGCACTGAAGAATGAGAACAGGCAGATGGCTGGAGAGAAGTCCAATGAGGGAGGCAGGTGATTAAACTATTCAAGGTCCTCTCTGGTTGTATGGCTTTATGGCAGGTGGTGACATTGTATGCTGTGGGGCTTAGGAGGGCTAACTCGTGGCAGGAAGGAAGAGGTGAAATTCAGTCTGGTGAAGTCTAGACAGGAGTTAGAAACCATCCATTTGAGTTGGGTCTGATCTTAATCAGCCTAAAAACCCTGGAGAAGGCCTTGGAGCAAAGATTCTTGCCAAAGGACTGAAGCCTGTATTCAGGACTGATTCAGAGCTCCCAAGGAAAACTTAGGAGGGTGGAGCTCCACAGGCAGGTGAGCTAGATGTGGGGCTGATGGCTGGCTGGCATGGCGATCTCTGTAGGAAAAAGGCCAGAGGTAGGTGACCTGGATGTGGGGCTAATGCAAGTCTCACTGAGACATCTCTGGGGTGAACTCTTCTCTAGGGGGTAGGTTCTTAAACATGATCATAACAGGCTGAGTTATTCCAGGGAAACTTTAGTTAAGGATGAGGTGGAAAAGCTTAGACCTCATCCCATCTGAACTGGTAAATCTTCTCAGGAATCACAGCCTTCCCCTGGAGTATCAGTTCTGAATTTGTCTGGAGTGACCTCCCATCCTGGATAAGAGCATGAATCTATACAGTTCCCATGACTATGTGATGACAGAGGGAGCCCAGGCAGGGGACTGACAAAGGGCTAGTTTTGAATGTGAAGGAGAGAGAGGAGAAGAGGGTGTGGAGAAAGGACAAAAGATGGGGAATAAGCTGGTGGAGGGAAAGGACAAAGGGGTGGAGACCAGCTTGCCAGACCAAGTGCTTTTTATCCTAACACATAAGCCAAATTGATGGGGTCGTAGATTTAGAAAGGAATGGAGGCCACTAAGTCTTCCTCCCTTCCCCCATTTTGCAGATGACAAAACTAAGGCAGAGAGGTCAAGTCCCTGGCTGTGACCAAATCTAACCTGGCCCCTTCTTTCCTTTCTAGTCTTATGGTTGACATCCTTCCACACACACCACCATCCATACGCTGGCCTCCTTGCTGTTTCTGACACATGAAGATCCCTCTTCCACATCTGGCTTTGTGCTGGTCGTGAATCCCCACCTCCTTCTCTTAGTCCTCTTTGCTTCTTCCAAGACTCAGCCCAAATCCCATCCTCTTCAGGAGGTCTTCCCCCAGTGATTACCTCCCATCTATTCAGCAGTCCTCACTAGGGCATGGGTTTCTTGAGGAAAGGGACCATGTTTCTGTCTATCTTTTTATCCCCAGAGCTTGGAACAATGACTGGCATACATCCGGTGGTTAATAAATGCTTATTAACTGACTGGCTAGAGCAGGGGTGGGGAACATGTGGCCTTCTAGGTCCTTGGGTATGGCCTTTTGACTGAGTTCAAGTTTTACAGAACAAATCATTTTATTAAGGGGATTTGTTCTGTGAAGTTTAGATTCAGTCAAAGGGCCATACTTGAGGTCCTAGAGGGCCACAAGTGGCCTCGAGGCCACAGGTTCCCCAGGATCTGGAGGATCTGAGGTAGGATTTGAGCTCACTAGCATTTACTTCATGCAACTTTACAAATTTGCTCCTGCGAAAAAAATTCTCTGGACTCCACTGTTTCCAAAAACAGGGCCCAAATCCCAAAGTCAACGCATCCACTTGAGAGAGCCCAAAACTAGGGCAAGCACCAGAATACAATGGGAGTGAGGCCCCACCCCAATAGCAAGGAGATGATGAATCCCATCAACAGAGTGGACACAGATCCCTCGAGTCCAGGCTTGGTTTGGCTCAATCTGCTGCTGAGTGGGGAGTGAAGGGTGGAATTTGATGCTGGGATGGAAGATGTTCCCGCTGAGTCACTGTGGTGACTTTTTTTAATCACTCTAATAGTATGATTAAAGATGAGTATGCAAGTATCCCTTTAAGGGAAAACAGCAGGGTAAGGAATGAAGAGGGAGAAAATCAAGAGGCAGCTACATGGTTCAGTGGATAGAGCCCCATACATGGAGTCAGGATAAGATCTGAGTTCAAATTCAGCCTCAGACACTTACTAGCTGTGTGATCCTGGGAAAGTCGCTTAACCCTGCTTACCTTAGTTTCCTCCAGTATGAAATGAGCTGGAGAAGAAGAAGGCAAACCACTCCAATACCTTTGCCAAGAAAACTACAAATGGGGTCACAACTAAATAATAACAGCAACAAATCTAATATACTTTTAAAATCTATTAATAGCTAGAATACTCTAAAATGCTTAAAAATCTAGTAATAGCTAAAATGCCTTATTTAAATATTCTAAAAATCTAATAATAGCTAGAACTAAAATAGAGGTTTAAAGTTTGCAAAGCGCTTTTTCAGTTCAAATAAATATATAAAAGTGCTCTCTATGTGCCGGGTACTGTACTAAGCTCTGGGGATACAAATAAGAAAAAGAGACAGTCCCTGCCATCAAGGAGCTCACTGTGTAATAGAGAAAAACAACACACAAAAGGAAGCTTTGCAAATATTGTCTCATCTGGTCCTAATTACAACCCACGAGAAGGAACCGCTATTATTAGCTATATTTTACAGAATGGCTATGAAAGATTGCAACTTATTCCAGGTCACACAGGTAGGAATTGTTTGAGGTAGGATTTGAACTCAGATCCTGACTCCTAGTCCAGGACCGTATTTACCACACCACCTCTGTTTTTCTGGGGCAATGTTTGTAGAATCTCTTCTTCCTTTCCCACTCCCAAGGATCCCGCTAAAATTCAGGACCTTGGGTCACTTCTCATCCAAGTTATTGAAAAGGACTTCATGAAGCAATGGAAAGTCAACAGTGTTTGGAGTCTCAGGACCTGGGTTTGAATCTTGACTCTGCTTCTCCACACTTCCTCATGCTGGGCTTCAGTTTTTTTGTTTGTAACTAATTATATTTATTTTTTCTTCTTTTTATTATTTATTTAATATTTTAATTTTCAACATTGATTTCCACAAGATTTTGAGTTACAAATTTTCTCCCCATTTCTACCCCCCCACTCCAAGATGGCATATATTCTGATTACCCCATTCCCCAGTCAGCCCTCTTTTCTGTCACCCCACTTCCTCCTTCATCCCCTTTCTCCTTATTTTCTTGTAGGTTAGGATAGATTTCTATGCCTCAATTCCCTATATATCTTATTTCTCAGTTGTATGTAAAAGCAACTTTTTCTTTTGAGCATCTGCTTTTAAAACTTTAAGTTCCAAATTCCTCTCCCCTCTTCCCTCCCCACCCATCCTCCCTAAGAAGGCAAGCAATTCAACATAGGCTACACATGTATCACTATGGAAAACACTCCCACAATACTCATGTTGTGAAAGACTATATTTCCCTCCATCCTATCCTGTCTCCCTTTATTCAATTTTGTCCCCTGACCCTGTCCCTTTTCAAAAATGTTTGCTTTTGATTATCTCCTCCCCTGATCTGCCCTCCATTCTATCATCCTCCCTTTTTTATCCCCTTCTCCCTACTTTCCTGCGGGGTAAGAGACCCAATTGAGTGTGTATGTTATTCCCTCCTCAAGTCAAATCTGATGAGAGCAAGATTCACTCATTCCCCCTCACCCGCCCCCTCTTCCCTTCCAACAAAACTTTTTCTTGCCAACTTTTATGTGAGATAATTTACCCCATTCTATCTCTCCCTTTCTCCCTCTCTCAATATATTCCTCTCTCAACCCTTAATTTTATTTTTTTAGATATCATCCTTTCATATTCAACTCACCCTGTACCCTCTGTCTATATCTATGTATATTCCCTTCAACTACCCTAATACTGAGAAAGGTCTCATGAATTACACACATCATCTTTCCATGTAGGAATGTAAACGAAACAGTTCCACTTTAGTAAATCCCTTATGATTTGTCTTTCTTGTTTACCTTTTCATGCTTCTCTTGATTCTTGTGTTTGAAAGTCAAATTTTCTATTCAGCTCTGGTCTTTTCACTGAGAAAGCTAAAAAGTCCTCTGTTTTATTGAAAATCCATATTTTGCCTTGGAGCATGATACTCAGTTTTGCTGGGTAGGTTATTCTTGGTTTTAATCCTAGCTCCATTGATCTCTGGAATATCATATTCCAAGCCCTTCAATCCCTTAATGTAGAAGCTGCTAGATCTTGTGTTATCCTGATTGTGTTTCCACAAAACTCAAATTGTTTCTTTCTAGATGCTTGCATTATTTTCTCCTTCACCTGGGAACTCTGGAATTTGGCAACAATATTCCTAGGAGTTTTCTTTTTGCGATCTTTTTCAAGAGGCAATCAGTGGATTCTTTCAATTTCTAGTTTATCCTCTAGTTCTAGAATATCAGGGAAGTTTTCCTTGATAATTTCTTGAAAGATGATATCTAGGCTTTTTTTTTTTGATCATGATTTTCAGGTAGTCCAATAATTTTTAAGTTCTCTCTCCTGGATCTATTCTCCAGGTCAGTGATTTTTCCAATGAGATATTTCACATTGTTTTCCATTTTTTATTCCTTTGGTTCTGTTTTATAATATCTTGATTTCTCATAAAGTTACTAGCTTCCATTTGCTCCAATCTAATTTTTAAGGTCCTATTTTCTTCAGTGGTCTTTTGGACCTCCTTTTCCATTTGGCTAATTTTGCCTTTCAAGGCATTCTTCTCCTCATTGGTTTTTTGGAGCTCTTTTGCCATTTGAGTCAGTCTATTTTTTAAGGTGTTATCTTATTCAGTATTTTTGGGTCTCCTTTAGCAAGTCATTGGCTTGCTTTTCATGGTTTTCTCACATCACTCTCATTTCTCTTCCCAGTTTTTCCTCTACTTCTCTAACTTGCTTTTCCAAATCCTTTTTGAGCTCTTCCATGGCCTGAGACCAATTCATATTTTTCTTGGAGACTTTTGATGGAGGCTCTTTGACTTTGTCGACTTCTTCTGACTGTATATTTTGATCTTCTTTGTCACCAAAAGAAAGATTCTTGAGTGAGTCTGAGTGTGCATCCTTTTTCACTGCCTGGCCATGTTCCCAGTCAACTACTTGACCTTTGAGCTTTTTATCAGGGAATGGCTGCTTGTAGAGTAGAGAGTGCTTTGTCCCAAACTTTAGGGGATGAGCTGCTGTTTTCAGAACTACTTCTACTCCACTGTCACTGCAAGCTCTGCCACAGCAGCACTCCTCCTCCCCCAAGAACAGCCAGCCAGGATTGCAACCCAGATCCAAGCAGGGCAAAGCAAGCTCTGCACTCCCGCTCTGGTCTGCTACTTGATTCTTCCCATCATGTGAGCCTGGGACTCCAGAAACAGCTGATACTGGAGCTCTGGAAGCAGTCGCAGAAGCTTCCTGCTGCTGCTGTCACCACTGCCACACCACCTCTGCCACCCCCAGGGCTGGGGCCAGACCTTTTCTAACCCAATCTAGCAGTTTTCCCACTAACCTGGTCCATGGTCTTTGGAATTCGTGAACTGAGAAGTCTGGTCTCTGCTACAGCTCAATGATTCATGGCCCTAAGGCCTGCTCCAGGCCAACTCCCAGTCTGGTCTGTCCTGGCACAACCCACTCTGGGCTGTACTCTACTCCTAGCACCGTGTGATAGAGCCCTCCCAGCAACCATCCAGGCCTTCCTGGGCTGGAGAACTGCTTCTCTCTGCTATTTTGTGGGTTCCGCAGCTCTAGAATTTGTTATAGGTGTTTGGAGGCATTTGAGGGAGAGCTTAAGCAAGTCCCTGCTTTCTAGCTGCCATCTTGGCTCTGCGCTAACTAATTATATTTAGAAAGCTGGGTGGTGCAGCCTATAGTTATGGACTTGGAGTCTGGAAGATTTGATTTTGAATCCTGCCTCATGAGGGAATTGGGGGTAATGGGACATCAAGTGGTTAATTTTTGGAATTTAGTGAGCCACACTGACTCTATCTTGTGACTCAGTTCTGGAGCTAGCTCAGCTCCCTTTCTATTCAATTATGGGTCTGGTCCCGTTTCTGTCTTGTGAGAAAACTCTTCAATTATGGGAATTATGAGAAAACAGTATTGCATCATTTGAACCTAGCCTTGTGTGGCTGGGAAGCTAGACCACCTTGACCTGCTGCTTAGACACCCTTAACTGAGGACTTAAGTTATACTGACCAGAAACTCAGTCAGACCCAAAGATTGATGCAAGGAGTTTTCTCATAATTGTGCGTCTCAAGCAACCCATATGTCTTGTTGGTAGTGGTGGTGTTTTTGTTCTTTTTTTCGAAGTGGGGAAGGCAGGACATTTGGGGTTAAGTGACTTGCCCAAGGTCACACAGCTAGTAAGTGTGTCCAGTGTCTAAGGCCAGATTTGAACTCAGGTCCTTCTGACTCCAGGGCCAGTGCTCTACTCACTGCATCACCTAGCTGCCTCAATCCACATGTCTTATCTGAAAAGTGGCTTGGCTCTAATCAATCAGTCATTGCTTCCATGTTCCTTTGATTGTTTACATCCACTTGGTGGGGTGGGACATGTCCTTTTTTGAATTCAAGGACAATCACACCTGTTGGTTCTCCTCCCCTCCTAACTCGGAAAGTTTCTAATCTTTCATCCAATTAGAAATCAGATTACCTAATGTTGTAGTGTTTCCTTTTAATTAGTTGGCCTTATTTGATTGTTTGTAATGTGTAAAAGTCTGCCTCCACCTGTATTCAGGGTCCAGTGCCAAGGCTGAGGAAGGCCACTGGTCTCGATTTGTTTGGCGGTTGGCAAGCATTACTTAACAATTCAAAATGCTCAGAAGCTTGAACCTTTCTTTTCCTTAGTCATTTCATCTTTTACCCGTCACACTCAGACATATGCTAGTCGTGTGGCCCTCTTAATCTCTTTCTGCCTCAGCTTCTTCATCTGTCAAATGGGGATAATAATGAAAGCATGCCCTTCACAGGGTCATTGGGAAGATCTAAGGAGTTAATATATGTCAAGTACTTTGCAAAACTTAAGACTTCATATAAATGGTAGGTGTTGTTGTCATTGTAATTATTATTGAACTGAGACACAGACAGAAGTCGGGAAGCCCTAGGTATGAATCTTACCTCTGGGTGATGGGGCAAGTCACTAAATTTCTCAGAATTAAGGCAGTTTCCTAAGACTCTAATTTTCAATGAGTATCCATTTGCATTGGGAAAGGGAATTTCCTTACTGGGAGTTCCCTATGAAAGAAATCATAGGTTGGGCTCTGCCAAATCCCCAAATGTTTAATTAATTGATATCATTAGTAATCCTTAGTTTTTCTTAGATTGGAAATATCTCTTCCACTAAAGTTCTCCATTGATGCCTCTCCCATTGTGGGGGTGGGGTGACCCTGGGTTCTCCAAGGGTCTGGCCCCTGAGAACATGCTCAGGGAGGCCCCACCCTATTGGAAAGGCTTCGTGGATAAGTCTGGCCACAGATTGTGTGTCTGCTTGGTACAGAGTGCCTCCTTACATGGCCAGTGACCATACAGGGACTCTAGAAGGCTTGACCAATTCACCAAGGGGTGATGATCTGCATTTATGGAGTTAGTCAGTAGACTGGCATTTATTAAGCACCTACTATTATGTACCAGGTACTGTGCTAACCTCTGGTGGGGATAGAAAGAAAGGCATAAAAAGATTGCCTGTGTGACCTTAGTCTGGCACATCACTCACCTAGTCTGGGCCTGTTTCCTTATCTGTAGAATGAGGAAGTAGAGGAAGTTGAGCCAGTTGACATCTGAGGACCTTCTTGTTCTCTATGTTTTATGAAACCATTTTATAAATGAATCAACAATCATTTGTCAGTAAAGATAGTGTTATTATTAATAAGACTTTGGAGAAGTTGCCACTTTGAAAGCGAGTATTCCTTACAGGAATTCTTAAATGTGTTTTGTGCCATAGACTTCTCTGGCAATTGGGAAGAGACTATGGACCTCTTCTCAGCATCATGTTTTTTAAATGCATAAAATAAAATATACTGGATTAGGAAGGAAATCAATTATATTGAAAAACCAATTACATTGAAATGTAGTTGTCAAAATATTTTTAAAAGCAAGATCATAGACCCCCAGGTTAAGAACCCCCAGGAACTGATGAGAAAAACATAGCATCTCATCTCTCACTTCCCCTTGGGAGTCTCCAGCTTTGCTGAGTGAGAATGGGGGTGGGGGAAAGGGGAATAAAAAGCAAGAGACTTTCCATAAGCTTCCCCCACTCTCCCTCCATGAGCCTCCCAGGCTCCTGCCCCACCTCCCCCCACTTTGCCTTGTTTCACTCCTTCCCTCCCCAGAGCTCACCTGGGAATGCATGAGAAGCGGCACCATTGGAGCCTGGGAAGGGCTCACACAAATGTGCCTTGTGTTTTTCCTGGGGCCAGCCAGGGCTGCTTCCGTTCATGTAGCTCCTCTCATGCCTGCATTGGCACCCTTCGGTCAGCCGGGTTGGCTTCTCTTTCTGGTAATTTAAAACTATTGCATCATGGATTTAGGACTATTAGGAACCTTGTGGAGTTGGAGAGGTCATAGAATCACAAAATGTGAGGGTTGGATGGGACCTCCACAGCCATCTAGTACAACCTATAGTCAAAGGGATCCCCATGATAACAACAGTAATCAAATCCAACCCTCTCATTTCACATATAAGTAAACAGAGAGGTTAAGTGACTTGCCTGGAGCTACACAGTTGGCTGAAGCAAGATTCAAACCTAGATTTTCCTGATACCAAATCCAATACTCTATCCACTAAACCAGGCTGCCTCACTTCTCTATATCTGAGTAATTAATAGATTTCAGGATTCTCTATCTACCCAGCCAGCCATTCCTCCATCCATCCTTCCATCTATCCATCCTCCCACAATTCCTTCATCTATCCACCCACCTACCCTTCCTTCCTTCCATCTATCATCCACCTATCAACCATCCATTTATTTGTCCACCTATCCCTCCATCCATTCCTCCATTCATGTATCCTTCTTTCCAATTTTCCATCCATCCATCGTCATCCATTGTTGTGCAGGTCTCTAATGCACTTATCATATAATACCATATATTACATGTTGGTCCGTGCATGTCTGTCATCCTTCAACAACTGTTAGCTTTATGAACATTGTGAATGAAAAAGCAATTATTAAGTGCTTATGAGGCACCAAAAACTGTCTTAAGTGCTGGGGACATAAATACAAGCAAGACAGTCCCTGTCCAGAGCTTAGCACAGTTCCTGGCACATAGTAGGTCCTTAATAAATGATTATTTATTGATTGAATGTTCGAAAGGAGCTTATGTTCTAATAGGATAAAGACACGGGGAAACAGTAGCAGCCAGAAAGGATGTTTTGGTTTGGAAGTCACAGGAATGATGAAGAGAGCCGTAAGACATTCCTGATATTCCCTTTCCACTAACAAAAGCAATATTGATTTGCCTACTTTTCAAGAGCTGAAAAGCTAGAGGATGAGGTGAAGGACACATATGTCATAAAGCAAAAGGCAAGAAGAGGACCAGAGTGAACATAAAGCATGACAAAGATAACTTGATTATTGGGTGATGCAACTGGCGTACCTACCAGTCAGGTCACTGGAGGCCCTGTGACAGGAGTTTCTGAGCTGAGAAGATTTAATGCCAGAGGGTAAGGTCTCTAGAAAGTCTATGGTTGAGGGGGTACAGCAGAGCAGACTGCAAATTTTTTGGATCTGGAGAGTGCAATGATTGATTAGGTCATATCTAAACTCTCTGCCTCTCCCCAACCCCAAAAGATGGTCTGCACTTATGATGAATGCTAGTTGAAAGAGTGCATGATTTAATCTTGACTTCTCAGAGATGCTGCATAGGAAGTCCTCATTCAGATGAGGTTTGGACTGGATGGAAGCCCTGGGAAGCCTCTTTCTACTCTGAGATGCTGTCATTCTTCCTAACAGCACCCTCCACAGCAGAATAGATCTCCTCCACAAGAAATAAGTTGGTTGTCAATGAACATTTTATTGGAAGCTGGATGACCACTTGTTGGTGAAACTGTAGGGGAAACTCATGCAAATATTTGAATGGGAAGCCCCTCTGAGCTCCTTCCACCTATGAGTTTCTATGATCAATATGAAAGGCATAAAACAAACCTTTATATAGCAGAATATAAGCTCCTTGAGGGTAGGGTGTTTTTTGTTTTTGCCTTCATATCCCCAGCCCTATCACCATACAGGGCACATAATTGGTGTTTAATAAGAGCAGAGTTGAAAGGAAAGGAAAAGTGCTGAATTTAGAGAACCTGAGACCAAATCCCAGATCTGACACTTAGTACTTAGGACATCTTGAGCAAGTCACATGGCCTCTTAGCTCCCTTCTTCTCCTAGATCTATGATCCTCTGAATTAATTACTTTCCTTTGAATTGAATTAAAAGTGTTTTAGAAGTTCGATTGTGATTGTGGTTGTGGTTGTGGTTGTTCTTTTTCTTCTTCTTTGTCCTTTGTTTTCAAAGAGAGCCAGTGACATCACAGGGTGATGTCATAACTTGTGAATGAATTAGATCTAAGTGAGGCAGAGTTGTACAAAATTATCTAAAAAAAATGGCAGATCACTTCTGATTGGGATTTCATAGCATAATCCTAACAGCAAAGATAATAACTCATATTTCTCTACTGAATTCAGGTTCATAGATAGCTTTCCTTGTAACAACCCTGAGACAGATAGTACAAATGTTATTATCCTTATTTTACAAAATAAGAAACTAAGGTTTACAGCGACTTAAGTGCCTCTTCAGTTGTTACGCAGTTTAAAAAGTGCTGGAACTAAGCTATGAAGCACAGGATTTGGGAATTATTTGGTTTAACCCGCTCATTTTAAGGCTGCAGTTTCTCAACTTTGTGTAGTAACAAACCACTTTAAAAATTGTGATACTTTTCATAAAGCAACCTACAAAAGCAATATTCTTAGTTCCTATTTTATTCAAATAAAAGTCGTAATTCATCACAATTTTCTAACAACATTGCTTTTTATAAATGAATAATAGTGTAAGAGATAGCATATAACTGATAAAATCCTTTAAAATGTTCATATTTATAACAAAGTCACAAAAATTTTTATTTCACTCTAAAAATGATTTAAATGTAATTATTGAAACATTCTAATGATAGAACTCCTGGTTAAGTCACTTTAATTTTTTAGAAGTTGCAAGGTTGCCCTCTGCGTATGTATGTATGTATTGTAAAGAAACTGGCTTATTTTATTATGATTATCAAAATAAATGACACTGAGAAATAGAATGGAATTTTCCATGCCCTGACTTTTCAGAAATCCTGAGAGGGAAGTGAGGTGGGGGTGGGGGAGTCCCCTTTAGGTCAAGTTTAGATTGCATGCCAGGGAGCACTTCCCCACGGAAGACTGAGCAGCTTTTGAGTTGACATCCTTCACATTCAATTACACAACAATACAACCCATCAGTCTCATAAGTTCCTGCACCAATTAGCTATGATGGGTCAATTGGAGATGGAATAGGCCTCGGCTCCAATTTGACCTCGTTTGGCTGTCTTAACAAGCACTCACTGCACCATTGACAGCTGGAGATAATTTACTGTGTCAGTCTTAGTTTTGTTGACTTGGATTTGAACCTTGTTCTCATAGACAAAAATGGATGTATTTATTTTATTTACACAGGAGTTGAGCTCAGTAATCCAATAACATAGGCCATTCCTTGACACCCCACCCAAGTTGCTCTTAATAAGATCATCTGGGGATGGGGGTGAACAGTATGTTCCCCAGATTGGGAATCTATTTCCAGGTGAGTAAACTATAATGTCAAGGATCTTAGAGGCAGATCCCAAATGATCTCATCTTCCTATTGTTAATGGAAGTCGTTTAATAATAGCTAATATCTAAATGGCATCTTAAGGTTTGCACTGTACTTTTAAAAGATTACCTCATTTGATTCTCACAGTAACCCTGGGAGGTAGGTGCTAGTGTTATCCTCCCCATGAAGAAACTGAGGCAAACGGAAGCATAGTGACTCGCCCAGGACTGAGGCAAACGGAAGCATAGTGACTCACTTGTAAGTGTTTGAAGCTGGATCTCAGCTCAGGCCTCGCTGACTCCAGGTCCAGAATTCTCTTCACTGTACCACCTACCTAGAGGTCATGGAGTAGTTAGTAACAGAGACCAGATTCGAACTCAGGTCTTCTGACCTGAAATCCAATACTAGCTCCATTAAGTATGGATGATGAATCAGACATAGGAAGACGCTTCGTTTAACTGCAGTCTCCTGCTTTTGTAATGGCTTGCTTGCACCTGCTCTAGGCTCAGGTATAAAAGGCTTCAAATCTTTGTGCTCAGGGCTGCTCTCTAGACTTTCAGTCTATGGGACAGTCACTGGCCAGCTAATAAATGATGCTCAAAAGATTTTTAATTGGCTTGGTCTGTGTTTTCTCAGTCTGTCCATTTCACTTTGAATTCAGCAAATATTTATTCATCACTTCATGTATGAAGAACGCCATAACAGGTATTCAGAGTAATACAAACTTTAGATAATATTTTGTATTTATGTAAGCTTTAAGGTTTAGAAAATGCTTGTTATAAGTTTTATTTGATCCTTTATAATGGCTCCGTGAGGTAGGCAGTGCAAGGGTTATTTATTATCCTCATTTTACAGATGAAGATACTGAGGCTATGAAAGACAAGACGGCAAGGAGGAGTCAGACAAATACAGCGGCCAGAGCGGCAAATACAGCAGCCACAGCAGCGTCCGGGTATTCTGACTCCAAACCCAAGAGCTCTGTCTCATACCCAGTATTGCAAGACAGAGTGCCTGTCCTCGCGGAGCTTATAGTCTAGCATAGGACATGCTAGAGTAGCAGATAACGGGTAAACTCAAGAATCATTGGCACACTTAGCTCATGGATGAGCTAGGCGTACCAGCATACCCTGGGGGAGGCTTCCTAATGGCTCTTCTCTTTCTCCTAAGGTGAAGGGCCAATGGGAATACTCAGCTAGGATGTTCTCGTAAACCCACGTCAATAGTTCATTGTAGACCTATAAGAAAGCATACAAAAAAAAGTTTGGTGGGTTGCCAGGGGTAGATCAAAACCACCTGAAGAAAAGAAGAACTTTCTGAGAGGAGGTGGCAGTCAAACCGGGCTTTAAATTATGATTAGGAAGTATTGGTCTCCTCAAGAAATGCCCCCATTCATACATATATAACTGAGTTTATCCAAATACAAAATCTCTCAAATCTGTCTAGCTTTAAATTTTTTTTGATTGTAAGATCTATAAAATCCACCTGAGCTCCAATTTGGGACAGGGATGAGCCAGATAAAAGTCTAGGAGACAGGCTGAGATTGTACCTGTAGGCACCCAGCTTGGTCCTTCCTTCCTTAAGGGTATTAATAGATTTCTATCCTGGGAGCGAGATTACTGGGGCTGGTCGGCCATTCTCTTCCATTTGGGTGCCAATTCAAGCCCCAGAATGTGAAGAGAGAGGGGAAAAAGAGAATCATCAGGGACAACATGTGATCTAGGCGGGAGGCTGGGATTGTGTGGGGGAGAGAGTCAGGGAAGAGGCGGCATCTGAATTGGACCATGAAAGGAAAGGGTCTTCAACAGATGGAGATGGGATGTGGGAGGACGGAATGGTCAAATACACAGAGAGGCTAAAAACCAGGGGTGAAGGGTTGTCCAGTTTCTCTGGAACACAGAGCAAGGGAAGAGAAATAAAAGGAGATCTGGTAGAGCACGTAGATGGGAGCCAGCTGGTGGGTGAACCTTGAATAACATTGGGAATTTATCCTTTATCTGGTCAATAACGGGAAGTCATTGAAGGTTTCTGAATAAAGGTCATGATCAGAGAAGCTCATTAGGAAGAGGATGGGCTGAAAAAGGGAGTGTGGCTGCTAACAGATGAGCAGGGAAGTGAGGGCATCTCTAGACTCCCCATTCAGTATTTTTTTCCACTACACCCCATTGCTTCTCAAATATACGAATTATTATTTTAACATTATTACAATTATCATACTCAACAGGATTTTGGGAGAGTTCCAAAGTGGGTAGGAGCACTTTGGACTGGGTAGACCAGGCAGGCTTCAAGTTAGTGACTAATAATGAACCAGACAGATTTAGGATGACTAGATCTCCCCATTCCAAGAAGTATTCAGGCAGAAGATGGAAGTCTATCTGCCAGAGATGTGGCTTCTTTCCTGGGTGGTCTATCGCAATTTAACAAACATATATTAAGCATCTATCGCGCACAAATCATGATGTAGGTACAAAGATGAAGTGACACACGCTTGCCCTCAGTCTACCGAGAAGGACATAAGAGGTACGCAGAGGAACAAAATGGGATAGAGTGAAGGGAGAGAGGCGAGATACTCCAGGAGAAATCCGAAGAGGGCCACCACACTTTCAGCTGAGGAGGGATTAAAGTTGAAGATGGGGTGGGGGGCAGAACCTAGGAAGGATCTCACTTAGGATGTTACAGATAAGAGATCTAGTCCATTCTCTTTATTTTTACAGGGAAGGCAACCGAGGGCCAAAAAATCGAAATGATTTACCCAGGCTCACACATCACACAATGTGGCTGTTACCATGTATAATGCTTTCCTGGTTCTGCTTATTTCACTTTGTAACAGTTCATACAAGTCTTTCCAGGTACCCAGGCTCATACAGATTTCAAGCATTAGATGGCTGTACCTCCATTTAGGCCTTGAGTGACAAGGATTTCACCTGGAGGACACGGACAGTCTGTGCATCCCAAGCATGAAGAATGAACGGCCTGTGTGAATGCTGAGTTTATAGAAACAGGAGAGGGTGAGATGGGAAGATTAAGGGCAGGATGGTTTAGCTGGAACGAACGTGACTCAGACATCAGGGATAGGGTTGAGAGGCAGGGGCCAGACTTCTCGGAGCTATGCCATTGGTAAAGAACCTCAAAAGTTGTAGCATCACATAGGAGAAAGAGTATTCATTCTAGAATTAGAGGCCCTTGGGTTCAAAACCCGTCGTTGGCGCTTACTACCTGAAAGGGCACTGACTTCTAGGGGTATCGGTTTCCTTATGTGTAAAAGGAAAGGGTTGTAAAAGATAGTTTTTCAGGTCCTTTTCTGCTCTGCGATGATCCTGTGATCAGAGCGTACCTAAGTCAACCTGTACCTGAGCAAGCATTCCTCCCTGACAAGGGATTGTCTGTTCTTCTGACACGATTGCCTTTAAAGGCAGCCCTCTCCACATTTGGATGGATCTGATTGTTAAGACTTCCACTGCCTAATTCATCTCAGTCAAATCTCTGAAGGATATATCATTGACCTCAATAGGTGGGGCATGTGGGGCAGGGTGGGGTGAGGGGAGCGTCATATGGCCACCAAGTTCCTTTCCAGGAATAAAAGACAACATGCAGAGAATCTTGGATTTTGGGGTCAGAAGGAAAGAAACAAGCATTTATATAGCGCCTGCTATATACCAGGTACTGTGTTAAGTGCTTTACAAATTTGGTATCATTTGATCCTCACAACAACCCTGGGAGGTAAGTACTATTATTATCCCCATTTTATAGATAAAAAAACAGAGACAGACAGAAGTGAAGTGACTTGCCCAGGTTCATATAGTTGGCATCTGAGGCAGGATTCAAACTCAGGTCTTCCTGACCCCAGACCTAGCACTCTTTCCACTGCTCCACCTAGGTTCAGGTCTATGCTCTGCTGTTTACTATTTAGTGTTTAGCTGTGTGTAAACTCGGGCAAGCCTCTTCTCTTCTTTGGGCCTCAGTTTCCTCAGCTGTAAAAAAAAAAGATGAGGGCATCTTTAACTCCAGAAGACGGATGATGAAACATGCTACCTACCTCCCCTCAGGGGGGTGGCTGAACCCTTAGACCTTCAGATCTGTAGCCGGAGGGTGGTAGGTCTACCTGGAGTATGACTGGGCTGTTTTTGCCAGCCTCCTCTTCCTTGGAAGAGGTAATTGTAGCAAAGATTCATGTTTGCCCTTTCATACTGGAAGGAGGAGCCAATTGGAGGGATGCCCTGAGGGCAGGGGTCATGTTTTTTCCCAAAAAGCCCCAAGTGTTCTGTTTCCTTCCTCTCCCTCCAGAGATTCTCTTCCAGAGCCAGCGCCAGCCTGGCTGCTTTCCTGCTGCTTCCCCTTCTGTAGAAGGAGCATAGGGTGACATCTAGCAGACCAATAAGCATTTGAACTGTAGGGACAGAGCCAGTCGAAGAGCAGCTGGTAGAGTTCTGTATTTGCCACCCTCTCCCTGCAATGGGCAAGAGGGATCCAAGAGATTTTTCTTCTCCTTCCCCTCAGGCATTTTTAATCTATTCCTGAAACCCCAAAGTAATTGGAAAGCCACCCTGGAAGGCGGCCGGAGACTGGAGTTTCTTCCACAGTAAAGAGATGCAGTGGAGAGACTCCTAAATTTGAAGCCAAAGAACCCGGGTTCAAATCTTACCTTTGTCACTTCCTACTTGTGTTGGACAAGCAAGGATTTTCTACAGAGAGGCTAAAATAAGATGATCTATGAGGTTCCCAGCCATGCAAAGACTAGTTAAAGGGACTGGGGTGGGGTGGGGGTGTAGTTTGTAAAACAGAGGATTTACAGGGGTAGAGGAAGAAGGGAAATGATAGCTGTCTTCAAATATGTGGAAACCTGTCATGTGGAAGACAGATTCTGCTTGGTCCTAGAGAATAGAATAGCAATGAGGCCTAGAAATTGCAGAGAGGGAGATTTGGGCACAATGTAAGGAAAAGCTTCCTACCAATGAGAGCTCTCTGAAAGAGGAACCGGATGCCTAGACAGGTAATGAGTTTCCCATCACCATCACCAGCATTCTTCAAGCAGACCCTGGATGACAGCTTGTCATGGACATCGTAGAGGGGATTGCTACTCAAATGAAGGTTGCATGGGATGCTCTCTGGGGTCCCTCCTAAGGCTAGGATTTTGTGATGCCCTTCCAAATCAAAATCTTATCATAAGAGTCATCCTCCACCCTCACCTCCAGGTACCAGGAAGATTACCAGATCTATTGTACTGATAGGAAAATCAGGGCCCAAACAGTCATACCAGTAGGGGGGTGGTAAGTGATAGAGGGAAGGCTGGAAGTGGTCTGGTGCTCTGTGTGGGGCTTAGTGATAAAGGGAGGATGAGAGCACGGTCTCCCTCTCTCACCTGGGAGCCAGGCTGAGCTACAAGTCCAAAGGAGCGGGGGTGGGGGGGGTGTAGTTCATTTATCCACCTGTTTGTCTGCTGGTTACAGCTCAGAGGCCAAGAGTGAACAGACCCCAGAAGATGCTGAGGAGCCCAGTGAGAATAAGGCCTGAGGAGACCGGGGTCCAGGAAGCAGCCCCATTACACAGGTCCGCCTGGCAACAGGACACCTTGGCATTTTGCTTCATCTGGATATCCACCATGCCATCCTTGGTGCAGCTGGACACACACGATTTGTAGACCACGGCTGGAGAGGCTAAATACAACCAGAGCGGGAGGAGAGTCAACAAGCAAACAGGTCCCTTGTTAGGTAGACTCAACATCACATCCTTCATGTCACATTTATTTGCACACACATTCCCTCTCTGCCTTTTAGACTGTAGACTCCTTGAAGGCAGAGGTTATATGATTTTTCTTCTCTGAGCTACTAGGGCAGAGTGCACAGTCCAGAAAGTGGAAGGTGTTTAATAAATGCTTATTACATTGAGTTGAGTCATTGGTTTTTGCTTTAAGCAGCTGCCTTTCCTTTCCGCCATCATGACACAGCCACTTCAGTCCTCCCTGGTATTCTATCCACTGACCAATCTCAGGATCCTTGGGACCTGTGACCCTCAGACTAGAGCTCATGTCTTCTTTCTCAGGTTCAACCCCTTCCTGGACCTCCTCCCTCTGGATCTCTGTCCATGCTCGCTGTTCAGGGTCTTCCAATCTGATGCAGCCAACTAGAATCTCATTAGAGAGGCCCTTAGAAGTCACCTAATCTGACCACTACACAAACCAGGAATCTTCCAAGTCAAGAAAACTTGGATCTGAACCCAGGCAACTGAGAGCAGGAATTAGGGTCTTTGAGACCATCTGGTCCAAATCCCACGTTTTAAAGATAAAGAAACCGGGGCCAGAGACCTTAAGTAACTTGTGCAAGGTCCCAGAGCCAGTAAATAACAAGCCCATATTCTAGAATTCTAAATCCAGAGCTCATGCCATTATGCCCCACAAGCCTCAACTCACTTTAGAATTCAGGGATGGGGAACCTGAGGCCACACTTAAGGATCTAGGCCACATGTGGCCTCAGGCCTCAGGTTCCCCACCCCGCTTTAGATAATATAATTAGAACTATAATTAGTAACATTCCTGATATCTTAGAAAGTTTTTTCAAAGATCAAACTCAATCTCTTCTTGCTGTCTACTGTCCTCTCCCCATCCTTCCTTCCACTGCTCTGCCCCCCACCCCACCTTACCAAGGATCCTTCTGCTTTACTCTCTCCTTGTTTGTTACCTCATTCAGCCTAGTTTCTAATCCTGCTTTAGATACTTGGGGTTGTGTGATCCTGGACAAGTCACTTAACCTGTTTGCCTCAGTTTCTTCAACTGTAAAATGAGCATCATAATAACACCTACGCCCCGGGGTTGTCATGCAGATCAAATGAGATAATAGCTGTAAAAGTGCTTAGCACAGTGCCTGGCACATAGTAGGTACTATATAAAAGTTTATTCTCATTATTCCTACCTCCAGTTTCCCTAAGGGGAATCAAGGGGCTAACTTACAGGTCCTAACGGTCATGCAGTAGATGGCTAGCCCTGGACAATGCACCGGGTTCGAGCAGTCATTATCACTAGCTGTACAGACATGGCAATCCAGGGCTTGGGCTGAAAGAGGTCAGATAGAAACCACAGTGTTACAGACAATCAGTCACTGGAAGCCATTCTACCCAGCGTCCCCTACCTCACCTCCCTTCTGCCTGGACCCACCCAGACCTGAGAAAGGAAAAGATGTTCCCTTCTTATGAACCTTCAAGGGTTCTTTAGGGTTCTGACCACAGCTGTTCCTATCAGACAGAGAGCCCTCGGCCAGATTTTTTCTCCTTTACAATCCCCAATATCCCCAGCCAAAAGGCAGCACCATCTTGTGTTCTCCTCTACTCCCTCCCCACCCCATCAAGGATTAATTAATTAATAACCCCCACAATTAAAAAACAAAACAAGCAAAACACCAAATCTCAAAGTTGAGACTTCAGAGGGATCTGGCCCAATCTCTTCCATAATATCCTTGAGAAATGATTCTCCACCTCTATGTGAACCCAAAGATGGGGAGCTCACTATTTCCTGAGGCAGCTCATTTTTGAGCTTTGAGACTTCTCTAATTATTGGGAAGTTTTCCCTGATGTTGATGCAAAGGAAAACACCCTAGATTCTTGGCATCCCTTTTTGGGAAGGAGTCACCAAAATGAGGTAAGATGGGAGGGGTCAGAATCCTAGCATATAACCTCCTTGTCCACTTGTAAACACCTCATCCATCCCACTTTGACCCCTGGAAGTCAATCTGTCCATTCACCTTACCAAGTTGCTTGGTCGTAATGATGGCTACAAGGAACACGACCGAAAAGGACCTCATGGTTGAAAGCGAGGGGAAGGTGTAGAGGGTGATGTTGAGCTGGGGCAGGAGGTGGTAGCCAAAGGGCAAGATTCTTCAGCCTAGGGAGCAAGGAGTTTATAGGGAGCTTAATGACTGTTCTGTAGTTGTCTTCATCACCAACCCTAGTGCACTCCCATTTCTGTTCATGCCCTTCCCCATTTTCCCCATGTTTGTCAAAATCCTCCTCCAAAGTGCAAGGCCTACATGAATATTTGAACCAAGAATTATGACATTTGAGGATAGAAAGGATCCTCTCATTTCATGGATGAGGAAACTGAAGTCCAGAGAAGTTAAGCAATTTGTCCAATATATAGGTACTAAGTAGTGAGCCAGACTTTGAAGCGAATCTCCATTATTTCTGTTTAGTCGTTTCAGTCATGTCTGACCCTTCATGACCCCATCTGGGGTTTTCTTGGCAAAGAAACTGGAGTGGTTTGCCATTTCCTTTTCCAGCTCATTTTACAAGTGAGGAAACTGAGGCAAAGAGGGTTAAGTGACTTGCCCAGGGTCATACTGCTAGTACATATCTGAGGGCAGATTTGAACTCATGAAGAGGAGTCTTCCTGATTCCAGACCTGGCATTTTATCCATTTGCACTAGCTAGCTGCCCAGTGTAATCCATATCTGAACTGACAGTGCATTTCCCAGCATTCCGTGTCTTCAAGTGAAGGCTGACTGGCCACTAATTTTGATCCTTATTCAATGGCCAATCAGCCTTCACTGAAGACACGGAATGGTGGAAACCCCTATCTCCCAAGGAAGGGCATATCACTTTTGGGACAGCTCTAATCATTAGGAATATTTCCTAATGTTAAGCCCGTCTTCTATCTTCTCTCTTAGTTATGCCCTTTGGCGCCAGAATGAGCAAATCTATTCCCTCTTCCATAGGATATCCCTTCAGATACTTGAAACTTGTTCTCATGCTCCATACCCACTGATTCTTCTTTTCTTCAGGCTATATATTCCCAGTTTCTTCAACTAATCTTCATAAAGCATGACCTTGAGATCCTTCACCATCCTAGTTACCTTCCTCTGGGCGTTCTCCAGGTTATAGATGGCCTCCCTAATATATGGCCCCTAGAACCAAATACAATAGCTTCAAATGTGGTCTGACTTGGGCAGGGTACGTGGCTATCACTTCCGTAGTCCTGGATTCTGTTCCTCTCAGTGTTGCTTAAAATTGAATTTTTTTTTTGGTGGGTTGAGAAATATATCATATTATTGACTCATACTGGATTTGCACTCCACTAGACAAATGATTCTCTACCACGCCTCCTCCATCTTGTACTTATAAAGTTGATTTTGGAACCCAAGTGTAATACTTTATATTTATGTCATGTCAGTACGTGATAATACCGATCTGTAGTCTCTTTCAGTATTATCAGACTGACCTGTAGTCTCTTTGGGACAGCTAGGAAGCACAATGGATAGAGTGCCAGGCCTGGGGTCAAGAAGACTTGAGCTCAAGTCTGGTCTCAAACACTATTTGTGTGACTCTGGGCAAGTCACTTAACCCAGTGTGCCTCAGTTTCCTCATCTGTAAAATGGGCTAGAGAAGGAAATGGCAAACCATTCCAGTATCTTTGCCAAGAAAACCCCAAGAGGGGTCACAAAGAGTTAATCATGACTGAAAAATGTCTAAACAACAAGGTAGTCTCTTTGGGGGCTAGTACATAGATTAAAATCTGTTCATAATTGAGTAAATACTTGTTTATGGCTAAGCCTGAGTGCCATAGAGGTTAAGTGACTTGCCCATGTTCACAAAGCTAACAAACGTCAGAAGTGGGATTTGAACCCCTAACCACCTTGACTCTAAGCTCTATTCCAAACTGCATCTCTAAGGGCTTCTGTCTCTCCCCATTAGTCTCAGTCACTTTGGGTTTGTTCTAATCTAGCCTCTATAGAATGATTTATGGCCTGACTGTCATCTGTTAAGCTAGCAATCCCTTTCAACTTTGTGCTATCTGCAAATCTGATAAGTATCTATGTGTGTCTTCATCAAAGTGATTGAAAATGAAATAGCAAGGGCCAAGAATGGATGCCAGAAACATTCCAGAAGTTCCCTCCCAAATTCACATGGATTCAGCATCCTTTGCATCTAGCCTTTCAACTGGTTTTGAATTCACTTAATTATACCGTCTGTCATCTCATATCTTTCCATCTTGTTCACAATAATAATTTGATAGACTTGGTTAAATACTTGTTGGAAATCCAGACAAAGTGTATCTAAAAAACTCCCTTAATCTACCAGTCTACCCTGGCAGAAAATGGAAATTAAGTTCGTCTGGTATGACCTGTGTTTGATGAAGTTAGGTTGGCTCTTTCTAATTACTTCTTTTTGAAGCCATCCCTTTAATAATAGGTTTTAGAACTTAGCCAGGAATCAAAGCCATGCTCACTTGCTTAGAGTTTACAGATGACAATCTCTATTCTTTTTTAAATTTGGAACATTAGCACTTTCCTAGCCCTGCCATACATCTCCTGTTAAGAGAGATCTTTGGATGGCCACTGGCAGTGGCTCCCCAAATCCACCCACCAGTTCAGTCCTCTGCAATGTCATCTATGTGGGCCTAGAGATACACAAAAAAGCTTTCTTACTATTTCACTACTTATCTGGGACATCAGCTCCCAATTGACCATTTTTTGTCCTCTTTCCATTCCAGTGGTCATTCACCTTGGTAGAGATATCAGAAACAAAATAAAAGTTGAATTGTTCTGTCTTTTTCCTACTTTTGGTTTTCATTGTCCTACCCTCCCTTCTGCCTTTCACCTGATATGTTTTTAAAAAGCCTCCAAAATACCACTTTTGTTGTCCTTAGCCAGCCATCACTACTGATATCAGGATCATGGCTTAATTACCCACCCTTGTGTCTATATCATGTGTCTTTTAAACATCTGAGTTGGCTAATTAGCTCCTTGTGCACCCACAACAGTATCTGTGGATCATGGATGTTTAACCTTTTTTATGTGGTAGACATACGTGGCAGTCTGGTGAAGCCTATAGACCCTATAGTCAGAATCATGCTTTGAAATGTATGAAATAAAATACTTAAGATGGCAAAAGAAATATACTAAAATAGTTAAAAAATATTTTTAAAAATAGAATCACAGACCTTCTGAAATCCATCCAAATTTAGAAACTTTAGATATTAGATATGCTTTGGATATTTCCCCTTTTTCTAGATCAGAATGGTTTTTCTTTCTTCATATCTTACCAACTCCTCCTCAGCTGACTTACCCTGTGGGACTCGACTTTTCTCCAAACCTTTGGAAATCTGCTCTCCCAATATCTAGGGCACATGGCATTCTATTTCTAGTTTTCCTTTTTTTCCTCTTTCAGAAACTCTGAGCTAGGGGTTACTTGACACTCCCTCCCTGCACACACCACACTCAACCTCCCACTTCCCCTGATTTCCATTATTCCAGCTCTCAGTTCTTTTGGGGTGAGACTCAGACCCAGAATTCCCCTCAAACTATAAGAAGACAGCACTATCATTAAAGAAAACTAGGAGAATATTTCTGTCTCCACTCAGGAAAGGGAACTGCAATATATCAAGAGAGATTACAGTTAAATCATTGGGGGCAGCTAGGTGACTCAGTGAGTAGAGCACCAGCCCTGGAGTCAGGAGGACCTGAGTTCAAATCTGACCTCAGACACTTGACACATGTACTAGATGTGTGACCTTGAGCGAGTCACTTAACCCCAATTGCCCTGCCCCCCCCCCCCAAAAAATACACGGAATAATATCTTAAATGTGTAGTGGAGAAAAGCCTGTTCAAAGGCACTCACTGTTTGTCCAAATCTGTGTATTGATACCCTCACTTGGAGTCTTGGCTGAGCTACTTTCATGGGAATTTCAAAAGGGAAATTGGACTGTAGGGAGTCCTGTACTGGAGTACTTCAGCTGGGTGTGCTGAGATGAATGTTTTTCCATTCTGGAAACATTAAGAATTCATAGGATCCCATCAGGATGAGTCACCCTCTTGATGCCTAAAAAACCCAGCCCGCCTCCAGATATTGAAGAGAAGGTGAGGAGAGGAGTACTGAGCTGGGAGTGGGAGACTGAAAGGGAGAGCTCCTGGGAAGACTGTGGGAATATTGTTCGGGAAGAGTCCTTGAGGAGGCTAGAGGAAGATAAGGTGGACACTGAAGGAGAAAGAAAGCCCTGTAGAAGGGAGATCTTTGGTGGGGGGAGAAGGATGCTGGGGGAGGAGCATGCTGGAGGTGCAGATGAAATGGAAAAGAGTGAGGAGCTGTAGGAGAAAGGGTGACACTGAGGGAAGGGGAAGGAGGAAAGGGCACGAGATTGGAGGCCAGGGAAAAGGCTAATTTGGCCAGCAAAGGAAACCAAGTAGCTCAGATTACAAGACTCCTTTGGCAGCCAACTCCCAACCCTTGCCTGGCCCGGACACCCTTTCCCTCCCCCTCCCTCCGCTCTCCCCCATCCCCGCCCCATGCAGGTAAGCCCACTGCCCCGCTCCGTTCCCCAGCAGCCAGTGGGCCCAGAAACTTTCTTTAACCTGGGCTCCATCTGTCCTTCCCAGCCTCCCCCACTCACGTCCTGCTGGGTTGCTGCAGGAGATACTGCGGTCCCTATGAACGCTGTGATTCCCTTCCGGAGATCTGACTCCTCTGCACAGGGATCAGGGTTTAAGGCACCCCACGCTGGCCCCGGCACTTGCCCCAACCCATCCCCACACTCCTACAGCTCTGGGCGGGGCCACAGGATCCAGATGACAGCTGGGGCGGGCGGAGAACGGAGCCTGTGTACGGTAGACATAGGGCTCTAAGGCTTTATGGGCTTCAAGCCTGCGCTCCCCAATGCCCCGCGGATCTTCACTGTTCAGTAAAAAAAACCCTCAGAAACGGTATCAGAGCTGGGAGGAGGGCGTGGTGGAGCACGAGATGGGAGTCAGGGCTGGGAACACCCTCAGATCACCCGGCAAGAGAAGGGAACTAAGTGTCTACTAAGTGCCGGGCACCGTGCTAAGAGCTTCTACGCACATTCCCTCATCTGAGCCTACCAACAAATCTGTGAAGTGGATGCTATTATTATCCTACTATCTTTCCTCTAAAGATAGCTCATACGCAGCGCCGGATTTAGAATCGGGAACATCCGAGTTTGAATTTTGCCTCGGATTCTTACTTGCTGCTGTGTGCTCCTGGGCGAGTCACTGAACCTCTCCTAGTTTTAGTTTTTTAATCTGTAAAATGGGGATAAAAATAATACCTGCCCCTCAAGATTGTTATGGGCATCAAATGAGAGATTACACGCAAAGCGTTTTGCAAACCTTAAAGCGCTTTGCAAATTCTAGCTGGCATTATACGTGCTTTAGCTAAGCTTACAGGAAGCTGGAGATTCTAAAAATCGGTGGTTGGGGGAGAGCATCCAGACGTGGGGCTGGGTAGGCCAGCCAATACCGAGTAAAAAATACCTTATGATATTTTCCAATCTTTGATTGTACAATTCTGCAATTTTTTTACAGTGTATTATATATATATATATATACGCATACACATATATATAATGTATATATGTATATATATTCTTACATTACTCTTCAACTTAAATAACATATTATTCTTGATTCATGAATTCAAGGACTCAGTTAAGCTTGTAGGCATTGAAACCAAGTGAGTAAATCTCAGAAACACCCAAATGGATCTGCAATCTCATCTATTTGGGAAGTTCCCTCCGATGATTAATCAGTCGATCAATATCCATTTGTTACACACCTAATATGTATGTCACATACCTAAAATGTATGCACCAGGTGCTGGGTATATAAAGGCAAAAATGAAGTAGATACTGCCCTCATGAAGTTTGCATATTTATGGGAGAGACAGAATATAAATATATACATATATTATAGCTATATGCATATATGTATTTATAACTATATGCATAGATGTATATTATAAATATATGTACATAATATACATATGTATATCTAAAATATTCATATACTTATATATAAATATAGCTATACAATTGTATTATGAATATATAGGTATACATTATATTATAGGCATATGCCTATATTTCTATTATAGGCATATGCCTATATTCATACCATGGGTATATGTATGTATTTATATCATGGGTACATGTGTATATTTATATTTGAGTATATGTATATATTTATATCATATATATTTATAATATAAGCATGTGAACATTTAAGTATATGTATTATAAATATGTGTATATAATGTTTATAAGTATTTTAGCATAATATATTATAAATGTACCTCTATATGAATACATACACATACACACACACACACACACACACACGGTAACTTGAGAAGGGAAGACACTAGTGGTTGGGGTCATGGAGAGACTTCAAGCAGAAGGTATCTGCTTGAGCTGACCTTTGAAGGGAACAAGAGAGGCTAAGAGGCAGAGGTGGGGAAAGAGTGCCTTTCAGGAATGGGGGCCAGCTAAGCTGAGTCATGGAAACTAGCCAAGTCCAAAGACAAGAACACGATAGAGTGTTGTTTATGTGGTCCAGTTTGGTTGAAGGATAGTAAAAGAGTCAGTTTCTCTAAGGTAGAGTTTTAAACACCAAACAGATGAGATCTTAGGGACTCAATGGAGTTTACTTGAGTAGGGGAGTGGTGTAATTAGTGGTGTAATTAGCCTGTGTTTTAGGAAAATCACCTGGGAGGCAGTAGGAAGGATTGTTTGCAGAAGAAAGACACTTGAGGATGCCCAGGGCCAGAACTATGGATATGAGCAGTGAGGTGGGGATAGATGCAAGAGATGTCATGGAGGTGGCAAAACAAAATTTGGCAACAGATTGGATATGATGGGGTAGGATGCGTGAGAGGGAAGAGTTGAGGAAGACATCAGGGTTGTAATCTTGGGTGACTGGAAGGATAGTTGTGTTCTCTACAGAAAAAAGTAAGTTTAGAAGAGGGATGAGTTTAGACAGAAAGATAATGAGGTCCATGGTGTATATAACAACCCATCCATTCCTGCTCATCCTGTATGAGTCACCCCATCCCACTGAAAATGAAAGAGAGTGAAGGCCTTGCCCTTTCTTCTCACTGGCCATTGCCCTGGAGCCCAGATCCAGCCTAGGGGTGCTTGTCACAGCATGGGGTAATGTAATGGATAGGTTATGGGTAGGCTGGGAAAGGGGAGGAGCTTTCCTAGTGGCACCTGCACAGCTGCTGAGATCATCTGGGTCACGGGTTAGGTCCTAACAAGCCAAGGAACTGATGCCTGGGAAAGACAGCGAGCATTTGGGAGATGGTATAGTAAAGTAGTAGATGAAGGAATTGTGTTGGAGACAAGCCAATGATTGACTATAACAAGGAGGGTGGAATGAGACCTATCTTCCCCACCTCCAATTGGCTTGTTGTTAGGAGGATGTCCATCCTAGGTCTCCTTGGGGGATGTATATTTTTACACTTAAAGACCATTGCCTTAGTATATAATTGTGTAAGTGGTTGTGGCCTGCTGTATACATAAACCAAATAAACCAAACGATAAATATATGTCTATGCATATATTTTTTTTCCTTCCTTGCTTCCTCCCTACTTTCTTTCCCTACCTATAACCCTCTCTTTCTTTTCCTTTTGTTGTCCTTTCCCTCCCCACCCCTTTTCTTTTGTCTACCTATATATCTGGGATCTTTTTTGAACCAAATCTATTATGTCATTTAATAAAAGGACCTCCCAGTGAGGAAACGCCTTCTAACAAAGCAGACTAGCCGTCAGGGCAGTGAGAAGAGGCGACTTGTTGGTGCTCCCACAGCCAGTTTGTGTGAAAGAAGAGACTTACTCTTTCAACTACACCAGAGATCAGCTGCTTCTCCTCCTTCCCCCACATACATGCCTACATATTAAAAACACACATGCTTATGTGTGTATATATATATCAAAGGCGTGGTCCCACACATAGTGGGTCTGAGCAGGTTGCAACACGTGACCAACAAGGAATTCTGAGCAGGAGTAAGGATGTCATCAGGGATCTATATGGCAGAAAGAGAATATGGGTCGGCCATGTGGGAAAAGTGAGAGATAGCCAGTGCTTCACTAGTACCCTGGTGACATTAGGAGAAAGTGATGAAGACTTCCAGCATATTAGGCAGAACCTGAAGGTGAACTTTTGTCTTTTTTTTTTTAATTTGTTTTTGACATGTTTGGTTTTCAGCATTGATTTTCACAGGCGTTTGAATTACAAATTTTCTCCCCATTTCCTCCCCCCCCCC
>CM053622.1:74981967-75003759 GCA_028646595.1 Phalanger gymnotis | reverse complement strand
CAGCCACTTAATTCCTCCCACCAGGTGGGCCTGGGGCCAGAAGCAACTGCAGCCTAGTTCTAAAGCTGCCCCACCTCCGCTGCCCCAGGGGCAAGTGGCCTGAACCGCAAACTCAGTCACGCAGCTTTTCCCACTAACCTTCTCTGCTATCTTTGCTCTTTGTGGGTTGAGAGGTCTGGTACATGCCACAGCTCAGTATTTCAGGATGCCAGGGCACTCTCCGCTCGTCTCCTGGTCTGGCAGGTCTGCATCTGGTCTGTTCGCGCCATGCGCGCTGGGCTCAGCTCCGCTCCCCTCGGCTGGGGGCTGGGAGGTCCGTGTGGGACAGACCTTACCCAGAGACCATCCAGGCTGTCCTGGGTTGGGGCCTTGCTTCCCTCTGCCACTTTGTGGGTTCTGCAGCTCTAGAATTGGTTCAGAGCCATTGTTTTATAGGTTTTGGGAGGAACTTGGTGGGGAGCTCACGCCAGTCACTGCTTCCCAGCCGCCATCTTGGCTCCGCCCCCTGAAGGTAAACTTTTGGGAGGGCATGGATGAGAGTCATATGAGATTTCCGGGCGTGGATGAGTTGCCTTCTTCATGGTATCAAGAGGACGCTTCCAGAATGATCAGATCGCAGATCCATTTGAGAGAGTGTGTGTGTGTGTGTGTGTGTGTGTGTGTGTGTGTGTGTGTGTGTGTGTGTTCACCACTTAGTGCAAACTGTCTGGTGATGAGCCTTTCCTCAGTTAGGTTGGTCTTCTGAAAGCAGATGCATTCAATCAACTTCTTAGAAATCTTTTCATCTTTGTAGAACCTGCCAGAGACTGGATTGTTCTCAGCCGCTTAGACTTCTAGAAGTAAGTCACCTCCATGGCAAGATAAGGCATATTAATACTAAGTGGGCTTTTATTGGATCAGGTCTCTATACTTTCTCTCTCTCTCTGCTTCTGTGTCTCTGTCTATCTTCATCCTTGTCTTTTTGTCTCTGTTCCTATCTTTTTGTCTCTCTCTCTCTTCTCAACAATCCCATGAGGTTGGGCCACCATCCTCAAAAAACCACTTGATCCATCTGCCCTGAGTAGTCTTGTTCCCCATGTCTCTTCCCTTTTGTGGCTAAACTCCTGAAGAAGGTGCTCTACAATCAATATCCTCACTCTTTCCTCCCACTCTTAACTCTTTACAGTCTAGCTGCTGACCTAATCTTTCAACCAAAACTACCCTCTCTAATATTACCAATGATCTCTTCTTTACCGACTCCACTGTCCTTTTTAAAATCCCCATCCTTCTTGACCTGGTTACAGCCTTTGAGACTGTAGATCATGCTCTTTTCCTTGATAATCTCTTCTAAGTTTCCATGACAATGCCCTCCTCTGGTTCTCTTCATACCTATTATTAGATGCTGTGTCTCACTATTCGGTCCTGGTTCTTCATCCGGGTCATGCTCGCTAATTGTGGCTATCTCCAAAAATCTATCCAAGTCCCACCTCTCTTCTCCCCCTGTACTATTTCTCTTCATGATCCCATGGATTAAATAGTTATCTGTGCCAATAATTTTCAGATCAATTTTCCCAGTTCTAACACCACTAGTAAATGTCTGAGTCTGGATTTGAACTCAGATCTTCCTGATTCTATCTAGGCCCAGCACTCTATGCATTGCACCACCTAGCTACTGTGCGAAACCACAGAAAACTGAATTCCCTTTAAAGCAGAGACTGATGGCCTTAAATCCTGCCTGGAGATGCTCTTGAGTTCTAAGCTGAATATAGATAGTCAATGTGCTCTAAAGAAAGCTGCAGGGGAAGAAGGTCAACAATTTCTGGAGCTTCTTGTATCTCATAAATGAGAAGGACTGAAGGACTTGGTGTAGAATCTACCGCAGATGATTGAGAGTCGGTGGAAGACAATGGAGGCAAATCAATCGGCAACGCAGCTGGATTCTCAAGGCTCTCGATATCACCACAGCAGGAACACTAGCTACCTATGTGCCTGCAGAGGACGAGGAAGGACCTGGGGTTCAGCTATGCCTCCTGGAAGCACAAACTGATGCCATGGAATAGACATTCTGAAAGTCGTGGAGTGGGCAGTATGCAACAGAACAGGAGAATTTGCTGATATGTCAAAAGTTCTCAAGGTGGAAAGCAATGGACTTTGATTCAGAATACCAGGAGCTCTGGGATTAGCTGATCGCTATGGAATCTGTAGTGACAGCTATGACCCAATGAAGTCAGAGGAGCAGTGTCAACATCTTTACAAGGACTCTCCTTGGGGCAGAGATGGGCCATGTGACTTTTTAATCACACAGCAGAAGGCCTGCCTTGGAACTCAATTACATGTTCTCCTTAGCACTTCAATAAAAAGGAGGAAAAGAGTCAGTAGGAAGTGAATACATTCATTTTAAAGGGAAAAGATAATTAAAGCTTGAAGTACTAATGCTAAAAACCCATGGGATTACTGTTCAAATTAAACTTGTTATTGAAAACTTAAAAAATAAAAATAAATTGTAGTGCCCACAACAGTAATAGGGAAGTTCTGAAGAGGGGAGTGTTTCGGGGAAAAGATAATGAGTTCAGTTTTGACATGTTGAGTGTAAGATGTCTATTGGACATCCATGTTGATATATGCAAAAGGCAGTAGTAGATGCAAAACTGGAGGTTAGAAGAGAAGTTAGGACTGGACAAATAGATCTGAGAATTATCATCAGAAGGGACTATTTAATCTATAGGATCACCAAGAGAAATAGTACAGAAGAGTAGAGGGACCAGGATAAGGCCTTTGGGAACATCCACAGTTAGATGGTGAAGTTGATAGAGTGCTGGGCCTGGAGTGAGAAAGACTCATCTTCCTGAGTTCAAATTTGGCCTCAGACACTTACTACCTGGGTGACCCTGGGAAAGTCAGTTAACCTCCTTTGTCTCAGTTTCTTTATCTATAAAATGAGGTGGAGAAGGAAATGTCAAGCCAGGTTAGTATCTCTTCCAAGAAAACCCCAAATGGGGTCACAAAGAGTCGGATACAACTGAAAAACACAACAACCACCATTTAGTAGGCATGACCTGGATGAAGAACCACCAAAGAATAGTGAGAAGGAACAGTCAAAGAGCTAGAAGGAGAAGCTGGGAAGCACTATTATGAAAATTTAGAGAGTATCAGGGAGAAGAGGGTCATTGACAGTGTCAAAATCTGCAAAGTTGTCAAGAAAGGTAGGAGATTAGCTGAGATCTGAAAGAAGCTATAGAGGCCAGAAGGCTGAGATGATGAGGGAAAGAATTCCAGTCATGGGGGACAGTCAATACGTGGTATAATAAGAAAATTTCTGGGGGCAGCTAGGTGGCACAGTGACTAGAGCACTGGCCCTGGAGTCAGGAGGATCTGAGTTCAAATCTGGCCGTAGACACTTGATACTTACTAGCTGTTTGACCTTGGTCAAGTCACTTAACCCCAATTGCTCCCCCCCCTTCAAAAAAAAAGAAAAAAAAGAAAATGTCTGGCTTAACTTTCTTACCACCATTTGATTAAGATGAAGATATCATCACCTACCCAGCAAAACTGGGTATTATGCTCCAAGGCAAAATATAGATTTTCAATAAAATAGAGGACTTCCAAGCTTTCTCAGTGAGAAGACCAGAGCTGAATAGAAAATTTGACTTTCAAACACAAGAATCAAGAGAAGTATGAAAAGGTAAACAAGAAAGACAAATCATAAGGGACTTACTAAAGTGGAACTGTTTTGTTTGCATTCCTACATGGAAAGATGATGTGTGTAATTCATGAGACCTTTCTTGGTATTAGGGTGGTTGAAGGGAATATACATATATGTAGACAGAGGGTACAGGGTGAGTTGAATATGAAGGAATGATATCTAAAAAATAAAATAAAATTAAGGGTTGAGAGAGGAATATATTGAGAGAGGGAGAAAGGGAGAGATAGAATGGGGTAAATTATCTCACATAAAAGTGGCAAGAAAAAGTAGTTCTATTGGAAGGGAGGAGGGGGCAGGTGAGGGGGAATGAGTGAATCTGGCTCCCATTGGATTTGACTTGAGGAGGGAATAACATACACACTCAATTGAGTCTCTCACCCCACAGGAAAGTAGAGAGAAAGGGATAAAAAAGCAGGGGGTGGGGGATGATAGAAGGGAGGAGGTACTTTGAAAAGGGATAGGGTCAAGGGAGAAAATTGAATAAAGGGGGACAGGATAGGATAGAGGGAAATATAGTTAGTCTTTCACAACGTGAGTGTTGTGGAAGTGTTTTCCATAATGATACATGTGTGGCCTATGTTGAATTGCTTGCCTTCTTAGGGAGGGTGGGTGGGGAGGGAAGAGGGGATAGAATTTGGAACTCAAAGTTTTAAAAGCAGATGCTCAAAAAAACAGTTGTTTATGCATGCAACTGGGAAATAAGATATACAGGCAATGAGGCATTGAAATCTATCTTGCCCTATAAGAAAGTAAGGGGAAAGGGGATGGGGGTGGGGAGTGGGGTGACAGAAGGGAGGGCTGACTGGGGTACAGTGCAATCAGAATATATGCCATCTTGGAGTGGGGGGGAGGGTAGAAATGGGGAGAAAATTTATAACTCAAATTCTTGTGGAAATCAATGCTGAAAACTAAAAAATATTAAATAATAAAATATGGAATTAAAAAAACCTAAAAATAAATAAACTTTAAAAAGAAAAAAATTTTTTAAATTTTAAAAAGATGAAGATATCATGTAGTTATCTAGAATCAGCAAAATCAAGTTTGAAATAACAACTATAGCTCTGGAGTTTAACAGGTTACTTTCCTGTTTTACATGACACAGGTCTTCCCCTTCTGCTGCCTGTTCAGTGCGTAAATCATTGTTTTCTCTTATTTGTTCTTTAAAATTCCGTTTCACTCATCTTGCTTATGCAGAATAGCTTAAATCAGGAGCTAGGAGGTCACTTGCTTTGTGTTCAGTGAATCCTGTGTTCTGAGCATAAAAAAAAAAAACTCAGGGTTTTTTTTTTCCTTTCCTATCTCTACACCATTGATTGTATAATTGGCAGCAGCACCTAATCAACAGATCTTCAGACAGTTTCTGTCACAGAGGAGTCTTATGAAGAATAAAGATCAGAAAAGGGAAAAGACCTTCCATGTGTAACCTCCACACGAACTCACCCAGCGATATGTAAAGGGGAAGGGTGTAAGAATTTTTAGAGCACCTACCATTCATCAGGCACTTTGCCAAAAACTTTTGCAAGTATTAACTTATTCAGTTCTCACTACAACCCTGGTAGGTGCTATTACCAGCTCCCTAGTTATTGTACCACCAGCTGCCTCTAGTATAAACAAAGGATAAATGTCTGAGTTATGCAAATTTGCTCCTGGAAACAGAGGGGGGTTATGATGGCAATTGAGGACCAGAAGCTAAAGAAGGGTTATCTTATCTTTAAGAGCCCAGACTTAGTAATCGGGATAGATTATGCAAGGGAATGGTAGAACCTATGCAACATATCAGTGTAAAAAATTAGCATCTACCAAATGTCTCGTGGGACGTGACCTGATGCTTAGAATTATACATCAGAAGTTCTGTGTTTCATGGACCGACAAATGAAAACATCTGTCAACTCAACATGTCCCAAATAGAATGAATTGTCTTTCCCTTTGAACTCTCCCCACTCTCGACTTCCCTGTTTCGGTTGAAGGCAGCACCACCTCCCATTCCCTCTGGCTCACGGCCCAGAAGTTATCCTGGATTCCCCACTGTCTCTTACATCCCATATTGAAGTTGTCATATACACCTCCTTTTCTCCTCTGGCTCTGGTACTAACCCTTATCACCTCATGTCTAGATTATTGCAGTAGCCTGCTAGGGGGTCTTTTCTGCCCCAGGTCTCTTCCCATCCCCTTACATCCTCCATTCAGCCCCTAAAGGAATTTTCTTAAAGAATAAATCTGACCACATCACCCCCACCCTCATCCCTGCTCAATAAACTCCAGTGGCTCCCTATCACCTCCAGAATCAAATACAAAATCCTCTGTTTGGTTTTCAAAGCCCTAAATAGCCTCTTGCTTTTTCAGTCTTCTCGCACCTTCTTCCCATCACATACTCTCTGATCCAGTGGCACCGGCCCCCTGGTTATTCCATAAATTAGACATTCCACCTCTCAGCTTCATGTACTTTCTCTGTCTTCCATGCTTCAAATACTCTTCCTCCTTATCTCTATCCACTGGCTTCCTGTGTCAGTAAGGCAAGATTCACAACATCAATGGTGACCATGAATATGCCTGCATAGTTTGGAATTGCAGAATGTAAGAGACTCTATATAGAAGGCAGAAGAAGTAAAACGTGTATTCAGATACAGAATCTGAGGATCAAATCCCCAAACCAATAATTCCGATTCGACATAGCAACAATTATATCCTCAAACTAGCAAGTCTACTTCAATATAACAGTAAGAAAATTAAAACACAATATTGCAGCAAGGAACCAAGTCATCTCATAATCTTCCCTTGTACTAGGGCCTTCCCATAAACACTCACTCACAAATCCTATCTGCTTGCCTTCATTCTCTCCTCCCAAAGTTCTGAAAGCCCTTACAGTTCTCTCTTCTTCTCAGCTCTCTCTACTCCGAGTTACCCTCAGGCCTCCTCTAATCAAGCTTCCCTTAACTAGTGCCACCTGAGGCCTATTAAGGGGATGAATGGGTGGGGAAGATCTTTAATCTTTATTAGCACCACACTTCACCAACTTTTTTTAAGATCCAACTCAAATCTTATCTTCTATGTGCAGGCTTTTCCAATGCCTCTTAATTCTAGAGCCTCCTCTCTCCTAATTATTTCTTATTCATCCGTATATAGCTTATTCGTGATATTCATTTGCTTGTTGTCTCCTCCATTAGATTATGAGGTTCTTGAGGGCTCTTTTGAGAGGTCTTTTACCTCTTTTTATATACCCAGAACTTAGTGCAGTGCAAGTCGTTGGTACTTAATAAATATTTATTGAGTGACTGACTGACAAATTCCCATAATGCAAATACTGGTCTTGAAATATCCTGGAGAACTCAGCCAACAACTGCTGATGTAATCAGTGTCCTGGGAGGGGCAGTTGCTGATGTTAGTATTTGCATTAGAAGCTGAGAAGTACAGGCATATTGAAGACAAAACAGACCCATTGAGGAGTGGTAGTTTCAGGATGCTACAATGGCACCAACCCTGAGTGCCCAGCAGAGGACTATACCTAAGAGAATCTTCACAAAGGGAAGTCACCCCTTCAAAACCTGAGAGGAGAGTTGATTCCAGTCTGGGGACCTGGCCCATGAGGGCAAGTGGAAGTTAGAGAAGTATCCTTATGGTAGTGCTACATGAATGTATTCTGTATATATTACATTTAGTATACATTGCCTCTCTCAATAGAATGTAACCCTCTTAAGGGCAGGAAGCATTAATTTTTTTTCTTTTTTATCCTTGGCACCAAGCACAATTCATCTCATATAGAAGGGTCTTAATACATTCTTGTTTATTTATTGTTTATCGGATAGAATTTCCAAGTTGATGAACCTTTTTTTTCCTGTCTTTGCTCCCTAACTCCTCTTTATCACAGATTCTTGCCCTCCCTCTCTCTCTTCCTTCTTTCCTTCCTTCTTTCTTTTTCTTTCTCTCTTTCTAAACTCCTCTTCACAGTCTTCCTTTCAAAATTAGGGTTTGTTTTTCTTATGACTAATTCTTTCCTAAGTCTGTTCTCCTTTATATTCCCTCCTGCTTCTCTGGTGAGCTGAATTTATTTCTACATCAAATTCTTTGTGTGTGCATGCGTGCCTGTGTTTAGGTCTGTGTTCTTCTTTCCTTTAACCAATTCAAATGAAAGCAAGGTTCAAGGCAGCAGGTAGATGGTGAAGTGAGTAGAGCACCAGCCCTGGAGTGAGGAGGACCTCAGTTCAAATCTGGCCTCAGATACTTGACATACTTACTAGCTGTGTGACTTTGGACAAGTCACTTAACCCTAATTGCCCTGCCTTCCCACCCTGCAAAAAAAAAAATGAGGTTCAGGAGATGTTTACTTCACCCACCACTTCCATATATAGAGAGACTTTTATTTGTGCGTCTTTCTCTAGTGTATCCCTTCACTTTTTTTTTTTCATTCAAGATTATCAAAATATTTTAAAAACACTCCCAGGATCTCTATCTTATTTGATCTCTATGCCCCTGATGACATTGGGACTCTAAAGGGACCCTTATATTATCCTCCTCTCTGTGAGAATGTAAACAATTCATCCTTATAAAGCCTCTTCTGTTTGCTCATTTGTATTTACCATTTTATGTTTCTTTTAAATCTTGTGCTTGTATTTTAAAGTTTCTATGTAGTTCTGGTCTTTTTTTTATTAGGAATGCTTGAAACTACTCTATTTCATTGAAGGTCTATTTTCTTCTGTAGGATTATGTTTACATTTGTTGAGTAAGCTATTCTTCGTGTAGTCCTACATCCCTTTCCTTTTGCAATATTTCTTTCCATATTTTTTACTTCTTCATAATCATAGGCAGTAAATCTTGTGTGATCCTGACTTTGGCTCCTTAGAACTTGAACTTTTTCTTTTTTTCTGGCTGCTCATGGTGTGTTTTTGGCTTTGAGGCTCCTGAGAGTTTTTATTTTGTAGTTTCTTTCAGGAGGTGAATGGTGATTTCTATTTTCACTTTTTACTCTTGTTTTATATATCTGGGCAGTTTTCTTTTCTGATTTCTTGGCATATGATATCTAGATTCTTATATCTTGGTCCTGGCTTTTAGGTAGTGAAAATGATTCTCAAATTTCGTGATTCTTAAATTTCTCTTTGATCTGTTTTCTAGCTCCAATATTTTTATGCGAAATATCTTAAATTTTCAATAATGTGTTTTGGTTTTAATATTTATTATTATCTCATTGAGTCACTAATTTCTATTTGGGCCATTCTAATTTTCAAAGAGTCTATTGCTTGGGTAAAGTAGCATACCTTTTCTGCTAAGCTGTTAATTCTCTTTCTAAGTCTTTCCATTGCTCTCATTTATTTTCCCAATTTTTTATTCTATCACTTATATTTAATTTGTAACATTTTAGCTCTTTTTAAAATTCTTAAGAATTCTAATTGATCTTATAGGTAAACCATATTTTTCTCAGAGGCTTTACTTGTAGGCCTTTTAGTTATTCTACTCTCCATTCCTCGAAAGGACTCCCTGCCATGTCTGGCAGTCTATGCCTACTCTTGCATTAAAGTCATCCAGAATTATAAGCTTGTCCTCTTTCAGCACATTGATGATGAGGGTCCTCAGGTCTTCATAAAATTTTTCTTTGACTTCTTTGGGGTTAACCATGGTGGGAGCATTGGCACTGATGAGGTGGCATAAAATTTTCCTGAAAGTGGCAATTGCATTGTCATGAGTCTGTTGTTCCCTCCTGTAATGAGGCATACAAGGTTGTTGACTAGATTAGTTTTGATTGCAAAACCTATGCCACCTTCATGGTGCTCCCCTTCACTGAGGCCACTCCAAAAAAAATGTGTATCCAGCTTTGACTTTGGTAAGCTGGCCTTCATTTGCCAGCCTTGTTTCACTCAGAGCTACTATTTGGTTGTGATACCTGCTGAGTTCTCTCATAAGAAGAGCTCTTCGTCTTTCAGGTTTATTGGATTTTGTGTTGTCCATAAGTGTGTACACATCCCATGTACCCATGGTGAATGGAATCATCTTTGTAAAAGTTTTAGTACATTTTTTCATTTTGGCTGCAGGATGGGATCCCTGCCTGCCATGGTAAGTAGACTTAGCTGGGTGAAGCAGACAATTTTTAGGGCACCTTTTCTAGCTGCTTCCTTACACCAGAAAGTGAGCAGTGTGGTCTTTAAAAAAAGGCTGTTCAGACACACGGGAAGCTGCTGAATCCCATTGCTGCTTCAGTCCAGTGAGAAGATGACCCTATGGCCTGGGTCACCTGTGTGCAGGATTGTCTACAGCTAACTGTCTACAGCTCCTAGTGTATCTGGACCTACCGCTTCATCACTTATCTGTCACCACAGGACTTTGAGGTAGGTAAAAATGGTAAAAATGATATGGATAATGCCTTTTGATTTGTGCATAAATTGGATTTAACAGAGGCAAAGTTGGCTTCACTCTCTCTTCTAGAGTCATCAAAGCCCAGCAGCAAGACAAAGTCAAGATGACTGGTGATGGCTGGAGATGCAGTATATGACCTTGGTATCTTTGATGTCTGACCAAGCTCTCTATGTTCCACTGGGCCTACTTCAGCCGCCTTTGTAGCCATTAGAACAAATTATTCTCATCTGTCCATTCCACCTGGGGAAATCTTTGTATGCTTGGGCTAGACACCCCCTTAATTCACCAAAGTGTTAAAGACCCCCTTGGTTACCCTAAACCTGATTTAGCCTGCTGCTGAAACAATTTACTGGGGTGTGGCCACTGTGCATACTAAAGCTTTTTGGAGTCACCCATGAGAGTTAGGTGAATTAGGAAGGAAGGAAGGAAGGAAGGAAGGAAGGAAGGAAGGAAGGAAGGAAGGAAGGAAGGAAGGAAGGAAGGAAGGAAGGAAGGAAGGAAGGAAGAGGGAAAGGGAGGAAAGAAGGAAGGAAGGAAGAAAAGAAAAGATGGAAGAAGGAAAGGAACGAAGGAAGAAAGGAAGAAAGAGTTAGGGTGAATCTGGTGGACACAAAGGTGGAAAGCAGACCCGAAAAGGGCCCAGCAGCCCTCATGCCGAGGTACTAATCTTCCTTGAATATGCCCTACACCCCTCATGGAAAGGTAGTTTTAAGTCAAAGGAGCTTGAGGGATATAGGAAGGATTGGGTCAATGGGCATATACCTACCAACTAAACAAGTCTCCAAACACAATCCACAACCATAGCTAATGATCTAAGATGAGAATTACAGGAAAGGGGCGCAAGTGTGTTTGCTTGTATGTGTATGTGTTTTGTACATGTGTGCTCATGTTTCCATTTGTTTTACTTTTATGTGCCTGGTTTATTTTTATGCACATCTCTATGTACATACATGCAGGTGTGGCTTGGGTTAGACACCCAAGCTCCCGAAGGATAGGGATTACATTTGATTTAAATTTTGTTTAGGTCTTAATTGTGCAGGTGCTTGATAAGGGTTTATCATACTGTTGTAGGAATATACATTTAATGCTGGATGTGACCTTAAGAGTCATCCAATCTGTGGCCCAGAGTGGTTCAGTGATATAACCAAAGTTACACAGATAATAAATATCTAAATCAGAATCTGAACCCAGTATTCCCAGATTTCCAAGTCCAAACTTCTAATATAATATCATGCTATGGTGTCTATAGCATGTGTTTATATGTTTTTTTTTTTCTGGGTGTGCATATATTTGAGAGTTCTTTTGGTGGGGTTTGTGTTTTTGTGTATGTATATGCACATACCTTCCTCCTTGCTCTTCCAGGGTTCACAGTATTTGCTGGTAGACTCCAGAGGGGCTGAACATGGCTTGGCTTCCCCATAGTAAGGAATAGAAGGCAGGCTAACTCTGCATCCTTATCCTGCTGAGCCACTGCCCAGAGTGGGTCCCAGAGAGCCTTCCCAGCCCATCTCAGGACTGCCTCCTCCCTTCTCCCTCCCGCACCCAATAAATAAAGACTGACTTTGTTGTCTTCTTTTCAGTCATTTGTTTTTATTGAGTAGAAAATAAAAATCAGAGCTAACAGAAACAATACAAAAGCTGGTGGGACTGAAATGATTTCCCCCTCTCTGTCCTCCTGCTCATCCCTCCCCTCAATCACCCCTCAATACATCCTACAGAACACAGGATTTTAGAGCTGGGTGGGGGGGACTACAGAGATTGTTTGAGTCCACTCCTTTCATTACATAGATGAGGAAACTGAGGCCCAATAAAACAACTTACCCAGGACCATACAACCAGTAAATGACAGAATCAGGATTCAAACCCAGTTCTACAAGTTCCAAATCCATTTCTCTTTCCACTGTACCATGCAGTAATCTTCTTCCCTCCTCCCCATTTTTCTTCCCCACCCCTAGATGAAAACCAAGGGTCTGCCGAGAAGTGATCGTGGTTAATGGGGCCAGGATCTCTGAGTCCCTGGATGGATCTGGCAGGAGTGGCTAGTGAAGGTGATTCTTTGAGTGGCCAATTGAGATGTTTGTATTCTGAGGGAAGTGAGGAGCAGAACTGACCTCCTAGACCCCTGGGAGCAGAATGAACACTCCCTTCCTTATGTACCCCTTATCCTGGGAAACTAAAAGGAGTTTGGAGAGGAAGTTAATGGGTTGGGGAAGAGACATGGAGCTGGGCTGGAGTTGTGTGGAGAGAAGGCTCCAAACCTTCCAGGACAGGCTTGGAGTGGGGTGGGGGAGATTATGGCCTGGCTAAGGGTTACAGGCTGGGCCAGTAGAGGACAGAGACCAGTGCCAGGGTAAGGCTGAGGGCCAGGACAGCATGGCTGAGGACCGTGTGGACAGGAGCTGAGTTCTCAGTTCCATAATTGCACAGGTCTGTTCTACAGCACCGGACCTGGGGTTGGATCTGACTCGGATTAGCGTTCTGTGCAATGCAGTAGTCAGCACATTCCTTCTTCACAAGGTTTCCTGACAATTGATGGACTGGAGGAGACAGGAAGAGAAGAGGTTGTCACACAAACGTCATCTACACACACTTTCTAGAATCTTCCCACCAACTCTTTAATTCCCCAAATCTAGTCCTCCATTCCCTGAAACTTAGTCCCCTTCCAATCTCAGACATAAGCCTATCTCTGACACTTTTCTACAACCTCTAGTTACTATGGGCAATGCTTTCAAATGAGCCCATATTTTAAAAGTTGTCGTTATCATCGCTACCACCACCCCCACCACCTTACCAATCCCCCATTACAATCACAACCATCATCACCATTACAGTCATGACCATCCTCACCATTGCCATCTCACCATTACCATCCCACCATTACAGTCATGACCATCCTCACCATTGCCGTCTCACCATTACCATCCCACCATTACAGTCATGACCATCCTCACCATTACCATCCCACCATTACGGTCATGACCATCATCACCATTGCTATCACCATCTTCATACCATCACCATAATCATCAGCATCAACAGTCTCTGCCATCACCACCTCTGTCATTAATAGTCAAATACTCCCATTTAGTTCTGGCTGAAAGTATCCCACCCTGACTAAGATTTCTACCCCACCAGCCCTAAATGATCTCCACAGTGGGTGAGGTCTCCTCTGTTCTAGGTCTGCTGCCTCCAAGGATCTTCATGGAGTTCCTATCTCTATCCCAGACTGGGGGATGAAGGGGATGGGGAGTATGGAAGGAAACATCTCTCCACCTTTTCTCAGATACTCACAGCTGATGGTGGTTTTGCAGAACTGAGAAGAATTGGGGCAGTAGCTTACTTTCTTGCAATTGTCAGAACTTTCACAGACGTAACATTGGAGAGCTCGGGCTGCAGGTACAAGAGGGACATGTCAGATGGTCCACGACTCAGTGGGTTCATATGAGCATCTTAGAGTGTGAGAGGTTAGTTCAGGGATCCTTTCTGGGCTCAGTCCTCAACATCCTGGCCCACTCCTTCTTTCCTGCCTCCTTTGTTTGGAAAGGGGATGGTAGGGTAGGATTGGAGAAACCAGTTTCTCTGCCTGACCCCAACAAGCCCATCTCTCCCACCCTAAAGAGGGAATAGACATGAGCTCTGTCCTAGAGACAGAGGCAGACACAGATACAACTGTGTGTGGCTCCAAAAACAGATTTTGAGCTAGAGGCTTCTCCAGCTTCTCTTCTCACACACTGCTCATTCTTGGACCTTCCTTGGCTTTTTCTTAGAGTCCCAGAATCATAGGATATCAAAGATGCAAGGTACCCCAGAGGCTATCTAGTCTAACTCTTCCCTTAGCAAGAATCTCCCTATATCATCCCTACCAAGTGGTTCTCCAAACTTTGCTTAAATGATGCTCAAGAATCAGCCTTCTCCTTCTGATTTACTAATCAAAAAAAAAAAAAACAACTGTAATTAAGTGCCTACTATGTGCTAGGGATACAAAGACAATAGTGAAATGCTCTCTGTCAGGGGAAACAATGTGTGTGTGTGTGTATACATATATATATATATATATATATATACACGCACACACATATTTATATATATAAATATATACATATTTACACAATGTATGTATACTTTGTATACATATATGTATATATGTATGTGCACACATGTATGTATATATACATATGTATGTGTCCAGCTAGGTGGCATAGTAGGTAAGAGTTTTAGATTTTCTGGAAGAAATGAGTTTGAATCCCACCTCAGATATTTACTAGCTATATGTGACCCTAGGCTAGTCACTTGGGCCCCCTAAGACCCAAAATTCAAAGACTGAAAGGATAGATAACATATTAGATGACAGACTCAGGAGCAAAAAATATCTCACCAAGCTAGGATGTTGAGTTAAATTTATTAAGATGGAATTTAAATAAGAGTCTTCAAATGGGTTAAAAAAAATCAGCTTCACAAGTACAAGGCTTGTGAAGTATAGGTAGACAGCAATTCCTCTGGAAAAAACAAGTTGAATTCTTAGTGGGCTGCAAGCTCCATCTGAACCAATAATGTGATATGGCAGCCAAAAAAATGTAAGATTAGGCTGCTCCCAGAGAGGTGCAGCGTCTGAGGTCAGAGAAGTCATGGTCCCCCTGCATGTTGCCCTGGTAAGAGCACAGATGAAGCATTGTTTTCGGTTGTGACTGCTACATTTTAGGAAAGGCATTGGTAATTGGGAGAGGACAGTTCTCTAGAGGAAGGCAGCTGGGATAGTGAAGGTCCTTCAAGTCAAGCTTTGTGAAAAGCAACTAGACAAAGTACTGGAGATGTTCAGTCAAGAGAGGAAAAAAGTTTGGTGGAGTTAAGTGAGTGATAACCAAATTTTCCCCTAGAATTCCTAGTTACAATTTTTGGGGTTCTCCTCCACTGAAGGTTTTCAGGCATTTGTTGGGAGTGTAATGAGAATGATTTTGGGAGGTAGTATGGGTTAAACCACATGGCTAGTGAGGTCTCTTCCAACTCGGATTTTCTGTTTCAGTGATTTTAGATTGCATTTATAACCAAAAGAAGGGACTTGATATTTTCTCTTCTCTCCAAACCTCTTCTCTTTGTCTCTGCCATCTCCATTCAACCCCTACCATTTTCCTCTGATTGATTATAGCTTTGCCTTTTTGTACAGACCAGGCTTGCCCTGGATAGGGTTGAACTTTCGAATTTATGAAACTATTCCCATGGTTTGCTGGTAAATGTTTAACAATTGGCTGCCGGGGGGCAGGGGGGTGACATACATACTAACACATTTTTAAGCTTAATCTTCATTTTTAACATATTCTCCATCACTATGTTAAGTCTAAACAATAAACAGAACAGTAAATCTAGCCCTGATTTATAGTGTTCTCTAGTTCCTGAGGTGTAAATGTTCACGCTGAAAATTCAACAATCCAGTCTCTGGAACTGGTCAAACTGGCTCTAGAACAGCCCTGGACTATTCCCGCTGAGTGTTAGAGGCAGCGTAGTTTGGTGGAAAGTATGGGAATTAGATTAGAGTGAGACTTGGAATCTAATCTTACCTCCAGGACTTAGCAGCTTTATGACACTGGGCAAGTCACTTAACCCCTCTTTACCTTGAGCTTTAAAATGGAGACAGTAGTGGAGAAAGAGATAAAACCTTTTGTAAACTCTAAAGCTGTTGCTGTTCTTGTTGTTGACTCCTGTCTGACTCTTTGTGACTGAATTTGCGGTTTTGGGCAGAGATACTGGAGTGGTTTGCCATTTTCTTCTCTAGCTCATTTTACAGATGAGGAAACTGAGGCAAACAGAGTTAAGTGACTTGCCCAGGGTCACCCAGCCAGTAAGTGTCTGAGGCTGGATTTGAACTCACGAAAATGGGTCATCCTGATTCTTCTATTCACTTCTATTCACCTAGCTGCCCTACGTAAATTAATTAGAGCTGGCAGGGCCCTTAGAGCATCGAGTGGGAGAGCTAGAAGAGATCTTAGAAATCATCAAGCACCAATCTCTTATTTTACAGATGGGAAACTGAGACCTTGAGAAAACACATAGAAAGTCAGTGGCACAACCAAGAGTAAGAGCATACTGAAAAAGTCTTTGGAGATCTCTTCCTTTTACCGGAAAGGAAACCGAGGAGTAGAAGAGCCTTATTGAGTCAAAATCACAATAAGTAGTAAACTGAGTTTTGAACCCAGGTCTTCTGACTCTAAATCATATTCTCTTTCTACTACAGCACAGTATAGAACTCAGGTATCCCAAGTCCCTAGTCCAGTCCAGTCCAGTCCACTTTCTCTCTCTCTCTCTCTCTCTCTCTCTCTCTCTCTCTCTCTCTCTCTCTCTCTCTCTCTCTCTCTCCCTCTCTCTCTCTCTGTTTCTATATCTCCTGTCCCTTTCTCTGTCTCTGTCTGTGTCTTTTTCTCTCTGTCTGCATGTGTATGTCTCTCTCTGTCTTTGTATCTCTATATCTCTCTTTCCTCTCTTCTCCCAGACCTGTGACTTCATTGCCATAAGGAATTGCAGTAAAGACACTATTCTGGCTGGGTCTACCAAAAGGTTAAGCAACTTGCCCAAGGTCACACAGCTAGTATGTGTCAAAGGACTTGAACCCAGGTCTTTCTGACTCTGAGGCCCACTCCCTATGACTTCATTTCCCTACCCCCACCCCCCAACCCTCATGCTTAGTTGGCTTGAAATTTAGGTATTCTGCCACCAAGTGGTTCCCATGTTATAGCTTCCTAATTCAAAAGCAAAGCTTCACAAAAATGTGATTCACTGTGTCCCAGGGTTAATCCATGGTCCCACCTAGTTACCTACCTAGTTACAAACTAGCTGTAGGTTTCAGTTCACAGATAAATATGCCTCTTATTGTTAAAGGGTTCTAGCCTCTCTTCCACAGAACCAGGAGGAACCTTCTAGATCTGGTGGTGCCTTTGACAAAGTAAATGTTTGAGTTTTCAAAACATACAATTTCTTTACTATCTACTATTTTCACACCCTTGCCCCCAACACACAACATTCGAGATTGTTCTCCAGCTTTCCAGTGCCCGAAACCAGTCCTTCTTCTTGGCTTCCTTTAAATTAGCTAAAGTCCCTGCTTTTTCAAGAAGCTTTTAATCTCCTTAAAAAACTAAAGCCCTTCTTCTGAAATCATCTCCAATTTGTCAGATATCTATCTTGTTTATATATACTGGTGTACATGTTTTCTCTCCTGTTAGAATTTGACCTCCCCGTGGGTAGGGACCATTTTTCATCTTTCAGTGCCTGGTACACAGTAAGGGCTTAATAAAAGCCTGTTGACTGAATGACTAAATGATATTTTCAAACATACTTCTAGTCAAGACTACATCTCAAAACTTTATCAACAAAGTATCGTACTCATATGCATTCCAGTGGGCCGAAGGAATATAATAGATCTATGTTCCAGTTTTGACTTTAACATTGTTTTCTATGTGATTTTCCCATATCTGGGCTTGTTTCCTTGTCTGGAAAATGAGTAGTTTATAATAATAATAGTAGATATTAGACAGTATTAAGGTTGACAATATATTTCCTATCCAATCTGTTAGCTCTGATCAAATAAGATAATATTTATAAATTAACACAGCATAATGCTTGCCACCTAGTAGGTGCTCAATAAATGTTTGTTCCCCTCTTCTTTTGATTCTCGCGATTGCTCTGAGAGGTCAGCAGTACAAGTATTATTAATGCCACTCCATCTCGAAATATGGGACTAGGTCTTCTTCCTCCCTTGTAGCCCTGATCGCAGAGTATAGAGTACGCGATCAGTCAGTGTCCTGAGATAAATCAAATTTAACCGAAATGAGTTAAGTTGAAATGAATTGAACTGAACTGACTTTCATTCCATTAAATAGAAACATTGAATTGCGTTGAGTTAACTGGTAATAAATGGGAAAAGGTCAATTGAATCGAATAGAATAGAATTCATTTGAATTTTATTCCACCGACTTTAATTTCGTTGCATTGGATTGAATTGAGTTTGGGTTGAATTGAATTTGTTCGAACAGCATTGAAATGAAAGTATGTTATAATCGAATTGAGTTGAATTAAAACTTGACTCCAGGTTACCCTTTCCCCGCTAAGAGTTTCTCTTTTTCCACCACGATCGTACATTATAGACAGGGCACTGCCTCGAGCCTGAGGACCTGGGTTTAACTTTCCCCTCTATACCTATTAGCTGTGTGATCTTGGGCAAATTCCTCTGCATTTCTGGGTCTCAATTTCTTCATCTGTACAATGGGGGAGAGCAGTGAACTAGATGGCTCCTGAGGTCCTTTGGAGACGTCTCTTTTCATCTTTCTCCGTTTTTGTCTCTCTCCTTCTATCTCCCTATGACAAACGCTTTATTCAGCCTTCCCCCCTTAATAACAGGGCGGCTCCAGGATTGAGTTGGGCAAGAGAAGCTGGAATATGGGAAATATAAAGAGGGTTTCAGAAATAGAGGGAGTCTCAGCAATGAACTGATAGAAAGGAGACAGGAGAAGTCTTATCCAAGTGAAGGGATGCCCTGAGAGCCTCTGTGCCCCCAGGTGTGAGACTGGAAGGAGAGGGATGTTGGAGAAGCAAGCCGGGAGAAAAGATGTCTCCTCCATTTTTGGCCAGCGATCTCTTACCTTCTTCCACATTTGTACACAACCACAAAAGACTATCATGCATAATCAGGTAGATTTACTAAGATCCTACCCTAAGATCCAATCTCGCACTTATCCACATACAGTCGTACACACCCTCACCACCACAGATACACCCACAACCATACTCCCTCTTGCACCATCACCATAACCACATATACACAGACAACTGTGAGTTCAGACAAGATCACCCACTACCAAGTTACCCACAGCCACGTGTATACTTATATAATCAAACACAAACTCACCCTCATTCCTGAAATCATAGTTGAAATCAATACTAATTGGTTATAGATGTTGTAGATGCTGGTGAGGGAGGAGGAGAAAGCGGGGAGAAGAGGGAGGGACCAGAGAGAGTAATCTCTGTTTTTGTCCCCAGGTGGCAGCAGGGGTCACTGTCTGGATTAGGGTGTGTAAAGGTCTCCTCAGACACTTCCCAGTCTTGGGGTGAGGCTGGAGAGAATGTTAGTGGCCATTAGAGAGCGGGGTTAAGCTGGGCCTGAGGTTCAAATAATCAGGTTCCAAGGAGGGTCAGAATAATTATACTCTCTTCCCCTGCCCACACCCCTCACCTTAATTCCGTAATACACCTTTATAAGTTGATCTTTAATAGGGTCTACTGGGGAAACTGAGGTTTAGAAAATGAGTTATTTGCCTAAGGTCATATGACAAGTGGAAGAGATAAGACTAGAAATCATTCCATGTATCTAGAATGTCACACTCTTGCTAAAGTGGGACCAAAAAAAAACAAACCCAAAAAACATTCACCTGAGAGAAATCATGGTGAATAATAAAAAGAACATTAAACCTGTAGTCAGAAATCCTGGATCCCAGTTCCCCCTCTGGTATTGTTTCAATTACATTGAAATGAAAATGAATTTAAATTGAATTTTAACCCCCCTCTGATTCAACCAATTGCCATATATTGAATTGTGTTAAACTGAGTTGGTTACAGGGAGGTCAGTTGTATTGAGATGAATCGAATTGAATTAAATTCTTTATTAGCTGTGTAACCCTGAGCAAGTCACACATCCTCTTTGACCCTCAGTCTCTTTATCTGTAAGATGGAGATAATTGTCTTTATACGATCTATTTCTCAGAATTGTCTCATGAGACTTGTAAACTGTGAAGTTTCATAGAAATGGGAATTAACATTAGTAATTAATTCATGAAAAGATACTATTATATAGTTACTATGGCATAGATAGATAAGAGAGTATAGATACTGTAATATCTATATTATAGATACTATAGTGTCTATAGTAAAGATACTATATGAAAAGGTTGCTATAGTTATTTCTACACAGGCGAGTTTCTGTTTCTGGTCCTTATTTTCTGCCATTCTTAAGAAGACGTTGAGCATGGTGATCTAAGTTTCCACCTAGCTCTAGCATTCTGTGTTCTAAGAGCTCACCCAATAATAATAGTCAATACTCAGTAACAGGTTTTGTGTTCTAAGTCTCCTCTTGGCTCTGACACACTATGGCCCACGCAGCTGTAACATTCTCAAATTCTGTGATCTTTTCATTTTATGATTCAATCCCTCCTTGTGCTATGGGGATGATCCTGGGTTTTGAGAAGCTATTCAATTGACCCCAATCCCTGGCAGGTTCCGCCAAACTAGAAAATTTGGACCTAGTAATGGACCCTATCTCTGTCATCCATGGACCAACCTAGCTAAGTGAAGATGGCCCTACCCCCACAAATTGGCCACCAGACGATGAATTTTTCATCGACACTAATTTACGAAACTTTTTGCTAAAGTATGGAAGAGTTAGGATTTGCATTTTTCTAAAATCATGAGTTTAGAGGAATATTGAAGTATGATTCTGTGACCCAGTGAGAAAGCAGGGTTCAGGGGCCAGGGCAAAATCACCATCTCCCACCCCAACCAGAGGAGCCCCAAGTCCCATAAGGTGGTACTCCCCCCTCCCCAGACTTTTACCCCCATACCTTGTTCTATGGTGATGGCTGCCACTGCCAGGAGCATCAGGAGAGACTTCATGTTGCTGAGATCACACCCAAAGTGGAGTGAGGGCCCCTCCTCTCCCCACAGAGGTCTTATAGCCCCATCTGGGGACAGGCTATGGTACAGGAAAGGCGAGGGGAGGAAGCTGGGTCCCAGGCACAGGTCCAGCTAATCAGCAGTAGGATCTAGAATCACTGAATCATCCCAGGAATGTGCCTCAGCCTGCTCAGGTCCCCTGCCAGACCCAACCCCTCAGTTTTAGGAATTTCCCATCTCCCTGCCCACTGACAGCCTCCTAGGGTTGGGTATGGATCGCAAGAAGAGGAAAAATTTGTTCTTTTCTCAAGAGTATTGAATAATGACTGGATTTGGAGGGAGACAATTCAAACTTGAATTTTGAATAATTCTCCTTATGATATGCATGATGTTAGACAAATTACCTCTCCCCTCCAAACTTCTTGGCATGAGATATTTGAACTAACTTCTGTTCTTGTTTGGTCATTTCAGTCATGTACAACTCTTCGTTACCCCATTTGGGGTTTTTTTTGGCAAAGAAACTAGAGTCATTTGCCCTTTCCTTCTCCAGCTCATTTTACAGATGAGGAAACTGAGGCAAACAGGGTTAAGTGACTTGCCCAGGGTCACACAACTAGAAAGTGTTTGAGGTCAAATTTGAACTGAGGTCTTCTTGACTCAAGGCCTGGCACTCTAACCACCGCATTACCTAGCTTCTCCAAATCACTTCTATAGTACCCTTGGCCACCTCCTTCAATCAACCGCTGAAGTTTTGCTAAGTTTTTGCTAACATTCAATCTGGGCTCCATGTACTTCAAGGGAGACCAGAGGAGAAGGAAAAAGCTATCCAGCCCTCACCTTCAGAGCTTCCAGTCTCGTGGTGGAGTCAGTATTTCCTCCAATAAATGTGGTAATCACAAAAATAATGCAAAGCAGTGGAAGACCAAGAGTGGGATCTTGGTTGTAGGTGTAGATGGGAAGCACTATTGGAATGGTAACACAAGAAGAGCTCTGGGAACTGGAGCAGTCAAAGAAGGCTCCACTGAGGCAGTGGACCTTGAAGGGTGGACAGAGTTCTGTAAGTGCTTGTTTTCTCTTGTTTTCTTGCTTTTATTCCTAAAACCAGCAAGAAGGTGTCCTTCT
>CM053622.1:74945077-74981867 GCA_028646595.1 Phalanger gymnotis | reverse complement strand
GAGAGAGAGAGAGAGAGAGAGAGAGAGAGAGAGAGAGAGAGAGAGAGAGAGAGAGAGAGAGAGAGAGAGAGAGAGAGAGAGAGAGAGAGAGAGAGAGAGAGAGAGAGAGAGAGAGAGAGAGAGAGAGGAAGGAAGGAAGGAAGGAAGGAAGGAAGGGAGAGAGAGGGAGAGAGAGAGAGGGAAAGAAGGAAGGAAAGAGAGAGAAACAAAGAAAGGAAGGAAGAAAAAGAAAGAAAGATAAAGGAGTGAAATTAAGAAGATAGCAATGCTTAAGGATTTCTAAGGGCTGTCATGTGGAAAAAGACTTGCTCTGCTTGGCCCCATAGGGCAGAACTGGGAGCAGTGGGTGCAGATTGTGAAGAGGAGCTCAAGTTTGACGTCTGGAAGGATTTCCTAACAACTGAAACTATTACAAAGGTCTTTAAGTGAAGTGGGGAATGTCTGCCCTATAAAGGGTGCTGTAGAAGAGATGCTTGTTCCGAGATGGGTTGGACTAGCAGGCGTCTGTAGATTCTTTCAACAAATGTTATAGTAAAAAGCTCCCTCAGGGTAAGGAGTGTCCAGGGTCCAGGGAAAAGCTGGCTAATTAATTATTCACTGAGTACTCTGAAGCAATACAGGTGAGCCTCAGGTCTGGGAAAGGAAGGTGGGGCAGCAAACCAAGGGCCCATCCCCTGGGAAACTCCAAGATCTTCCTAGTATATGACCAGTCTTGGTCCCCACATCTCCTCCTGGGTGTCCTATGAACCCCATCATCTTGATATCACTGGACTTGGAGAAAGGAAGGTCTGACTAATTCCTGCCACAGACACTAACTATCTGTGTGACCCTGGGCAAGACAATTAATGTCCCTCAGCTTCAGATTCTTCCTTTGTGAAACTGGGATAATAAGAGCGTCTACCTCATCGGTCAGATGGAATGTGTTAATTTATGTAAAGTACTTTGTAAACCTTAAAGCATTATATAAATGATGGTGGTGATGATGATGATGATGATGATGGTGATGACAACAATGATGTCTGGAGTAAGCCCATTCTACTTTTCGACAACTCTAATTGTTAGGAAGATTTCTTGACATCATGCCTCAGTTTACCTCTTTGAATCTTCTCCCTAGTGCTCCAAGCTTTTCCTTCTGGGGCCAAGCAGAGCAAGTTTAGTCTATTTTTTGTGCAGCAATTTCTCAGCAACTTAAAGACAACTATCATGTGCCTCTTAAATCTTCTCTTTCCCAGGCCGAGCATTCCCACTTCTCTAGTTTCTCTTCTGTGCTTCCCGACCTCCATCCCGGTCTCCATTCTCTGAGCATGCCCCTGTTATCAATGTCCTTTCCAACAGGTGACACTACAATCTGGAGCTAGGCTGTGTGTCAGACCCTGAGAGGTTCTGGCAATCAAGAGATAAAGTCTAACAAAAGTTAGGGAAGCCATTGCTGATGGAGCCCCAAGAGTAGATTGAACTTGAAGAGGCAGAGAAGAAGCAAGAGGGAATTCAAATCCATGCAGAAGAAATGGGGTAAGCTGAGTCAGAAAGGAGGGGAGGGGAATAGAAACCAAGTTGAGGTCAACAATGGAGTAATTGTAGATATTTCAACTGCCATTCAGTCACCTTATATGAGTCCAGTACTTAAAAAAACTGTAATTTTGCTCATACCAACTCTTCTATGATTTACTATTACTGTGACTGAAAAATATGTCAACCTATGGCCAACCCCACAAGGAACTTAACTTGCCAAAGCCAATCCTAGGATGACAGAATATGGTCTGTCATCTGGCCTAATGATGTATTCATTCCCCACATCAACACGATGAGGTATGTAATCCCAGTATTACTTTCCCCATTTTATAAATTAGGAAACTGAGGCTCAGAGAAGTTAAATCATTGCCAGGCCCATATATGAAGCCTTTCCAGTTTGGTTAGACCTAGTAGAACTTTGATCAGGGGTGCACTAGCAAACAGTTAACAACCAGCTGGCTAGGAAAAATGTAAGCATGCCTGACATACTTTTAAGTTTAATCTGCATTATTAATTATTATTAATCTAATAGCTAATTTATTAACAATTATTAATAACTGGCATCATTACCACTTTCTTAAGGCTGGAGAATTAACATAACAAATCAAGCCCCGATTTGTAGCATTTGTCCAATTTCTGGTATATACCTCCAGAACCACGCTCACCTCCACACCCCGTAAAGGATCTAGAGAAGGACCTCAGCAGAGTGTAATGGTGATTAAGCATAATTTTACAAATGTCTACAATGTTTTGACATTTCAGAAACATTTTTTCTCATGACAACAACCCTGTGAGTCAGAATACGTGCACTATTAGACTCACTTGTGGAAATGAGATAACAGATGAGATAAGAGAGATATAAAGTGACTCATCCAGTCATATAGACAGCATTGGTTTGGAGTCTTGTATTTTCTTGTTTTACCTGCAGGACTCTTAACTGTCAGTAGGGATGGGAGGGACATAAGGATGGGTCCTGGCCTGGTAGAAGCTTGCCTTGGAGCCTTTGCCCAGAGGAGAAAGCAATGTAGTGACATTTAATGGAGGGTGAAAAAAAAAAAAAGATCGACTTGAAGTCAGAGGATCTGGGTTCAAATTCTGGCTCTGCCACATATTAGCAGTGTGACCTTGGGTGAATGTCTGTCTCTTGCAGGGCCTTAATTTCCTTAATTAATGAGGGGGTTGAGCTGAGTCCTTCCTAAAGCCCCATTCAGCTCAAATTCCTATGATCTTAGGTTTTTGGACTTGTGTGGGGTACAAGATCCTTTACCAATACAAAATTTATAAAGCAAAGAGGCATCTCTAGGTAAGAACAGAAAGTATTCAGTTCTCGAAAGAAAGGGGTGTCACCTCCGCTAGGATGGACTAGCGGAAGGCAAGGCACCAATTTATATCCTAACGCAAAAGATTCCCACCCACCGCTATCCCTTCTCTCCACTGGTTGGGAAGCAGGCTTACAATCTAGGCACAAAAAGCTAGACAAAGAACCAGGAAATCAAGCACAGCCAATCCAAAACATATCTCCTTATTCAGCAACTAGCTGCTGAAGTGGCAGTAATATGGCTAAGGTAAAGAGGAGAAATGAGGGAGGAGAGGGGGAGTCTTCCTAGAGCAGGAAGCAAACAACTTGTATGTAGTCCTTATTTAGTAAAAAACTTTGGGCTAGCACTAAGAGAGAGAAAGGGAGGGCACTTACTGCTCCAAGCCCTGAATTCCTAAGAGTTAGGTAATCCACTCCCTGCAAGGTTAAATCCCAAATCCATTTTAATCCTCCCCTCCAACTCCACTTACTTTAAGAATGAAAGGAGGAAATAATTTCTATTTTCTCTCTGTGAAGTCTTCACATGAGTTATCTATCTCCCACTCAGATTGGCTCTTATTTGGTTGGAATTTCCAGAGCTCTATGGATGAATGGGAGGGAGTTGTCTGCCATCCTTGTCCCCAAGAAGTATATTATATTATATTATATTATATTATATTATATTATATTATATTATATTATATTATATTATATTATATTATATTATATTATATTATATTATATTATATTATGTTATATTATGTTATATTATGTTATATTATGTTATATTATGTTATATTATGTTATATTATGTTATATTATGTTATATTATGTTATATTATGTTATATTATGTTATATTATGTTATGTTATATTATGTTATATCATGTCATATTTATTATATCTTATCACATCACATCATATCATGTCATATATCATACACCCTATCATATCACATCACATATAATGTATTATATTGTATTGTATCGTGTTGTATTATAATATCCCTGAGCCCTTTTCTCCACCTCACCCCACCCGACAAGTTCATGGAGAGCTCCAAGAACAAGTTCAGACAAAAGATAAGAGATCTATAGCCCTTGGGGGAGGGGAGTCCATTAAAAGACCAGACTTCCTGGTTTCTAACTTTCCCCAACCCTTCCCACACCCTTTTCTTCCAGAAGGAAAGGAAGTAATAACTCTATTTCTATAGCTTTTTCAAAGTTCTAAAGCATAGGAAATGTGAAGGAGTATATAAAGGGGATGAGGTGTCATGAAGTTGTGGATAGAGTGATGGGAAGCCTTGGGTTCAGACCCCATCTCAGATGCTTTCTAGCACAAGTGTGACCCTGAGCATGTCAATTAAGCTCTGTGCTTAATTGTCTGTCAAATGAGGGGTTTGGATTCAACAGCTTCTAACATCCCTTCTATCTCTAAATCTATGCTCCTTAGGGGAACAATAGGCTATGAAAACCTGGATTTTCTTCACAAGGTTTCCTGCCATGGCACCATGTGCCTCAGTGCTAATGGACATGGTATTGGCCTTCAGATCAAGAAACCTCAGGTGGAGTCCTAGCTCTGTCACTTAACAATTGCATTACCCTAGGTAAGTCACCTGTCTTCTTTAAGCTTTAATTCCCTCACCCTTGAACTAGATGACTTATAAAATTTCTCCTGGCTCTTAACAGTCTCTACTTCAGTGAAAGAGCTATGTGTTCACATGAAGTCAGATTTGAAGCCTGGTGGATGTAAGGCCCAATGAGACTTCCCTGTTCCCTTGCCATGCCACACATGGATCTCCCCCTTTGTCTTATCTAAACTTTGAATCTCTTTCAGCAAGAAGCAACAGGCTGTGTACATAGATACTGAGCTGGAAAGGGCCTTTATCCAGTCCAACCTTCTTATAGTACAGATGAGGAAAGTCAGGCCCACAGGTACAAGAGTATGCTGGTAAACGTTTCACAACCATTTTTTGAGGGTAGGGTGGGGGGTCGTGTGAAATGCACCCAGAGCACACTTTTAAGCTTAATCTGCATTACTAACACTTAAGCCTAGACAATCAATTAAGCAATGAATCAAGCCCTGAGTTGTAGTGCTTGCCAGTTTCTAAGGTTTAAATGCTCGTATTAGAAATTTAACAATTGGGCTCTTGCCAGTCCCTTTTGAGCTGGCTCCAGTTTACTTTTGATAACTGACTTGTTCAAGGTCACACAGATCAAGGGGAAGAGCTAGGATTTTCACCCTGGGAACCAGAATCCTGTGCTCTTTACAAATGGCAGTTAATCAATAAACATTGATTAACTACCTACTATGTGCCAGGCACTGTGCTAAGCATTGGGGGATACAAAAAGAGGTGAAAGAGCAGCTCTGCCCTGAAAGAGCTTTCAGTTTAATGGTACTTAACAAACATTTCTTGAATGGTAGCAGGCAGTACACAACTCTCTCCCTGGTATGCTGGTGGCTCTTAAAAGCTCTGGCACCAGTCCCTCTTACTTTTCTGCTTATTTCAGAAACTATCTTTGAGAAATTATAAATAATACACTCACTTACCATGTGAGAAGGTGGAAAACAGAAGTGCAGTCAGCTGGGGGTGGGGTGGGGAGGGGTGCAAGGTGGGGGAGGGAGGGAGAGAGAAAGGGAGGGGGAGAAGGAGAGAGAGAGGGAGAGGGAGAGGAAGGGAGGGAGGGAAAGAGGGAGAGAGAGAGCAAATAGTATCCTACAACTTTGAGTCCATGTGGCATTAGGGAGAAAGGCCTATTGTGAGGTGAAAAGAAACAAGGAGAAGCCTTTAATGCCCAAGTTAGCATTTATATTGAGAAATCGTAACCACCAACAACAAGTGTTGGCGGGCTTCCACCGAGTGGTTAAGTACAAGAGTGGCAACATTGGAACAGTTCTGCTTCCAGCCCATCCCTAGCAGCCATCATCAGATGACTGATGCCATCAGCTGCCAGCCAACTGCCGTGATGGGGGTGGGGAGGAAGGGGGAAAGGAAGAAGCATTTATTAAAGTACCTACTATGTGCCGGGCACTCTGCTAAGCACTTTATAAAGATGATCTCGTTTGATCTTTGCAACCACCCTGGGAGGTAAGAATTATGATACTTAGGAGGGGAGCTATTATGTTCTCCATTTTATAGTTGAGAAAACTGAGTCACACCAAGAAAGCAAGTGAAAGTAGTTGAAGCAACCAGGCACCGAGGGAGAGACAGGAGGAGGCATGTAACAGGTGAGTTAAACCACCACTTCAACTTCAACCACATCTCTCAAGACCTGGATGGAGACAGCCCAGGCCCCTGAACCCAAGAGTCTTAAGAATAGCAATGTTTCCAGCCCAATTTTTAATGATTCAATATTAGAAACTGATGTGATTTTATCAGTGGAAGTGACATTAAAGAAAAGGATGATGTCTACATCACCCTAAGGACAATCTAAGGATCTTGGGACTGTTCCATCTGACCCGCAGCTAAAACCTTCCCTAGGTGTTCTCTCCCTCATTAGAATATGAGCTCCTTATAGGCAGAGATTGTCTTTTCTATTTGAGTCTGTTCCCAGGGCTTAATACAGTGCTTTGCACGTCGTTGGTACACGATAAATGCTTTATTCATGGATTATATGTCATTTAAAGCTTGCAAAGCATTACAAATATTATCTCTTTGATTTGAGCCACACACCAACCTGGGGAGATAGATGCTTTTATTATCATCCCCATTTTACAGATGGAGAAATGGGTAGAGAGAAGTTAAGTGACTTAGGATTATTCAGCTTGTTCATGTGTGAGGCAGGGTTTAAATTCAGGGCTTCCTGACTCCAGCAATCTGTCTACTGTACCACCTTGATGTCTCTGTAATATTAACCTAGGGCTGCGAGGGCTAGTATGAAAAACAAAAAGCTTGAGAAAAATGGAAATATGTTTTTTTGAGCTGCTAATCACACCCAGAGTATATCTACTGTACAGGTCAGCTGTTAGAAAGTTGGTTCTATGGGAAAAGAAACAAGCACTATTTAATGGTGGCTGAAGAGACCAAGGAACTTTGGAGAACAATGAATGAGGTCCTTGGTAAAATGACCTTGGAACTGAGAAGAGCTGCAGCAAATCAGTGGAGATCAGTGGCAATAGATAGCAATAGGGAGCAACGATGAGTGAGAGTAGCTGGGTAAGAGCAATGCTATCTGTACACAGGGTTACAGAAGGGAGCACTGGTATGGAGGAGCAAAGCCTTGTTGACTCCTGTCGCAGCTGTACCCAGGGCAGTGCTTCTGTACAGGTCTCTGAGGGTGCAGAGAACGCTGCTTACCTGTAGGTACTACTTTTATAGGATTAGAGGTGAATCTCACCTGCTTCTGTTAGTTTTTAAAATAAAACTGTTCATAAGACTCAGTGTTTTGGCTCTTCCTCCTCCTCCTCCTCTTCCTCCTCTTCCTCCTCCTCCTCCTTTTTCTTCTCCTCCTCTTCCTCACCATCATCACCATCATCTTCCTCCTCCTCCTTTTGCTCCTGCTCCTGCCGCTGCTGCTTCTCCCTCCCACCCCCCACCCTTGGAGCGGACCAACCTGGTGCCTCTTTTGTGAAGCGGCGGCAGAGGAGACCTCGGGACTCTCCATGGCCGATAAAAAGCCAAAGGAAGGAGTCAAGACTGAAAACAATGAGCACATTAATTGGAAGGTGGCATGGCAAGATGGTTCAGTGGTGCAATTTAAGATTAAGAGGCACACACCACTGAGTAAACTAATGAAAGCCTATTGTGAACGACAGGGTTTGTCCATGAGGCCTATCAGATTCCGATTGGATGGGCAACCAATCAATGAAACAGACACACCTGCACAGTTGGAAATGGAGGATGAAGATCTAATCGATGTATTCCAGCAGCAGACAGGAGGCGCTTTCTAAAAAGAATCTACAATTCTTCTCCAGAACTGTGCTCCCAAGGAATACAATACATTCACAATTAGAAACCAAGATTTGGTTCATCCACATCCTGACTACTGCAGTAAAGTTTTCTCTCTTCTTTGATTCCCTTCCCCCGTTCCTTTATTATACATAAAGTAACTGGTGTTATGTGCACAGGCATAATGTGTATTTTTTTTTAACTAAATGGCTGATGGTATGTTTTGATCAACATCAAATGGAGATGGGGAGGGGAAAAAACAAACTGGTTCTGTGAAAATATCCCTTTTCTCCATTAGTGGCATGCTCATTCAACTTTTATCTTTATATTCCAGTAAGTTATTTTGTTCTCACTGTTTAACAACAACAACAAAAAAAAAAACCACAAAAAAATCCTTGCGTACCTTGTTTGATTGGATAATTTCAATGTTTTTCTTTTATCATTGTAAAACCAAGGACGATTTTATAACTTTTTTGTACATAGCTGTTACATGTAGGGCAATCTCTGTCTCTCAGTAGGGATAATTACTATAAAGAAATTGATCCTAGATAGTTTTCCCTTCAAGTCAAACATCTTGTTGTTTAAATGAACTTCTTGTTTAAAAAAAAAGACTTGGTGTTTTGAACCTTGTGAGCTTATGCACTTGTAAGGGGAATTGGCAGCTACCCTTTGGGGGAGGGGGTGCAAAGAAGGTTGTCAGCAGAAAAAAATGTACACAGGACACACTTTTATGTTTAATCTTCATTATTAACATTTTCTCCATCACTCTCTTAAGTCTAGACAATGAAGGAAATGATAAAGCAAGGCGTGATTCGTAGCATTTGCTAATTTCCGAAGCATAAATGCTCATACTGAGAACTGAACAGTCAGCTAGTTCCAGCTGACTCCAGCACATTCCTCCTTGTCGGATATTAAAGTTTCCAGATCATTTGGATAGGAGCAATGAGCCAGAGAAGTAAGGTCCCCAAGATGTACCTGGGACCTTTGTGTCAGAGGAGATCCTTTGACACAAGATTACATAGTAAAAGAACGAATGTCTCTGAATGCCCCTCTTTTCTCTTCCTTCAGCCCCTACGTCTCTTGCACAATCTCATCTTCCTCCTCCTCGACTTGCTCAGTGATAGTCATGCTGACTCACTAAACCACAGTTCAAGGTCATTCTCTTCCATTTCTGCTTCCCAGAGAATTTGCCTTCCCAGCCGATCTCACCCACTCTTTGTGATTGGCCTTCCCTGCCCTGAATAGAACCACCACGTTGAGCTAAGAACTGACATCTTGTTGGTGCCCCCCATCCCAGGTCCCCATTATGTCCTACGATGGAGTCCGTGGCAACGATGATGAAGATGATGAAGATGATGACAATGATAGCGGTGGTGGTGATGATGATGATCGTTGATCATGATAATTATCATCATCTTAATAGTTAGCATTTATATGTGCCAGCCATTTGTCAAAACCTCATTTGATCCTTACAATAACCCTGTGAACTAGGGACTATTATTATCCCCATTTTACAAATGAGGAATCTGAGGGAAATAGAGGTTCAGTGATTTGTCCTGGGTCACACATCTAGTAAGATTCTGAGGCTAGATTTGAACACAGGTCTTCCTGACTCCATGCCCAGTACTGTATCTACCCTACCACTTAGCTAGAAGCAATTATTAAGTACCTATTATGTGCCAATAGGCTAGGTGCTGGGGATATAAAGACAGATAATGAAATAACCCCACTCAAATATACAGAACAAATATATACATATAAAATAAAGGCAAAATAAACGCAAGGCAGTTAAATTCGAGGTTGCCATGGAAGGACACCAACAGTTAGGGGCAATCACGAAAACCTTTCAGTAGAAGGTACTTGATCTGGGAAACTCTGAAGCAGAGATGAAGAGGGACTGTATTCCAGGCATAGAAGGTAGGAGATGGAGGAGCGTGTGAGGATCAGAAAGGTCAGTTTGGCCAGACTGCACGGTTCAGGAAGGGAAGTATTGTATAATGAAGCTGGATAGATAGATTGGAGCCAGGTTGTAAAGGGCTTTAAAAGCCAAACAAAGGAATTTATATTTTACCTTGGAGGTCACAGGAAGCCAAATGGAGTTGATTAAGTATGGAGAACGACATAGTCAGATATCCACTTGAGCAGAACTGTTTTGTCAGCTTAAGAAAGATAAATTGGAGGGGGAAAGATTTGAGAAGGGAGACTAATCAGTTCATCATTGCAACAGTCTTTGTGAGAGAGATTGAGAACCTGGAACTAAGGAAGAGGTTGTGTGAGTAGAGAGAAAAAATTAGAATGCTAGAGGTGCTGTAGAGGTAGAACCAGCAAGATTTGGCATCTTATTTGGAAATGTAAGACAACAAAGAGTCATCCATTCATCATTTCAGTTCAATTGTGTCCTACTCTTCTTGACCCCATTTGGGATTTTCTTGGCAGAGATACTAGAGCGGTTTGCTATTTCCTCCTCCTGCTCATTTTTACAGCTGAGGAACTGAAGCAAAGATGATTAGGTGATTTTCCCAGGGTCACCTAGCTAAGATGTAAGTGTCTGAGGCCAGATTTGGACTTGGGAAGATGCATCTTCCTGATTTCAGGCTTTGCACTCTATCCACTGTGCTGTGTTTAATTGCGAACCTCAGAGAATGATAATATCTTCAACAGAAATTGGGAAACTTAGAAAAGGAATGTAATTGGAGAGGAAGATAATGACCACTGTTTTGACCATACTGAGTTTGGGATGTCCCTGGAACATCCAATGTGAAATATCTAGTAGTCAGTTGGTGATGCAGGACTAAGACTCAGGTAAAAGACTGGATGGATGGATGGATGGATAGATAGATAGATAGATAGATAGATAGATAGATAGATAGATAGATAGATAGATGGATGGATGGATCAATGGATGGATGGGTCGATGGATGGATGGATGGATAGATAGATAGATAGATAGATAGATAGATAGATAGATAGATAGATAGATAGATAGATAGATAGATATCTGTGAGTACTTGAATCAAGATTATAATTAAAACTGCAGGAGCTAATGAGGTCACCAAGAGAGAAGGTGGAGAGAGAGGAGGGCCCAGGAGGGCCCTCATAGTTAGGAGGAATGACATGGATGATGAATCATCAAAGGAGACTAAGAAGGAGCAAATAGGCAGGTAAAGGGAGACTCAGCAGAGAGCCATAACAAAAAACTCAGGCAGAAGCTGGTACTCTGTATCAGCTACTTCAGTCATTGGTCTCATCCCACCAAGTCGCCAGGTCAAATACGCTTCCTTGGGTTAAGAACTCTAGTCACTCTTGTGTGCTGTCTACATTTTGGGCCGCTGTGAGGATATGAGCTTAACTATTGCCTTACTGTGTCTTTCTGGGTGTTTCAACTGCTATTTCTACATTTGGCTACTCAAGCTAGCTTGGTGACTATACACAGCCCACTCCGTTTAAGCTTTTCACTTTCCACCTTTGTAAGATAATTGTCCAGTCATTTTTTTCAGTCATGTCTGACTCTTCCTGACCCCGTTTGGGGTTTTCTTGGCAAAGATACTGGAATGATTTGCCATTTCCTTCATTTCAGCTCATTTGACAGATACAGAAATGAAGGCAAACAGGGTTAAGTGACCGCCTAGGATCACACAGCTGGTAAGTGTTTGAGACTGAATTTGAACTCAGGTCTTCCTGACTCCCTGACCTAGCTGCCCTTTTGTAAGATAAAGCTGATATATATATGCACTATTTCCTTGGTCCTTTGGGGATCATTAAGGAGAATTTGCCTTGAGGATAAAATATAAACTCCTCAATATGGCATGTAAAACCCAACACAATCTGGCTCCAATCCACTTCTTTCCAGTCTTACTTCCCGTTACTCCCCTTCCAGTTCAATTGGGACCATTGTCCTTCTCCTCCTGCTCCTCCTGCAAGGCATCTCATGTGCCAGGATGAACTCCCTGCTCACCTTTCCCTTTGGAGATCTTTTTCATCCTTCAAGACCCAGCCTGGCTGTCACCTCTTCCTCGATCACTCATGCTGAAGGTTCTCCCTTCCTTCTCATGCATACTTAGAACATCTTGTCTATATCTCTCTTTCGCCCCACCACACTCTTCCATATTCCAAACCACTCACTAGGCAAGCACTTCCCCTCCCCGCCCCTTCTAGTCTCCCGGTATATCTTATCTTCACCCATCAGAATATAAATTCTCAAAGAAAGAGACCATCTTGTTTACTTGTCTTTGTATGACCAGTGCTTTTCATAGTGCTGCCATTTAGCCAGCACTTAATAAGCACTTCAACCTATCTATCAGCTGTATGGCTCAGTGGATGGAGCACTGGGCCTGAGTCAGGAGGAACTGATTTCAAATCCAGACTCAGACACTAACTAGCTGGGTGACCCCGGGCAAGTCACTTAACCTTGTTTGCCTCAGTTTCTTCATCTGTAAAATGAGCTGGAAAAGAAGATGGCAGGCTTACTTTATGTCTTTGCCCCCCCCCAAAAAAAACCAAAAAGAGGTCATAAAGAGTCAAACATGACGGAAAAAATGACACAAATTCTGATCTGAGGGAGCTTACTGTCTCCTCCAAGGATGTAATAAGCATACAAATGCTGATGATAGATTGTTAATGTGATTCAGTCATTTTTCAATCTATGTATCCCTAACGCTGAGCACATAGTAGGTGCTTCATAAATGCCTATTGAATAGGATGAATGTGAAGGGGCTTTAGAAGGAGTTTGGGGTACCATACAAATGGAGGGCTGGGGTGTAGCTTGAGGGTGAAGCCTGCAGGAATTGTGGCTATTCCAAGAAGCCCTTTCCTGTCCCCCCGACCCTCCCTGTGTCTAGCCTAGCAAGGTGTTTGAGTGTGTTTGACCTCTTCTGGTGCCTCAGATCTGAAGACAAGACAGACTAGTTTTGATGACTTGACCAGACAGCCTCGCTGGGGCTGCATCCAAGCATACTTCTTGGACTGAACCAGGAGCCAGGAAACCCAGGTTCTGGCTTGGCCATTAATGTGCTGGCTGTGTGAAATTGAACAAATCCCTTCTCCTCTCAGGCTTCGGTTTTCCTGTTAAATGAGGGGATGAACTGAAACGGATTCTGAGGCACTTTCCAGCTCTGACATCATGGTTCTAGGGGAGTCATTGAAAGAAATGCATGCAATACCTTGCCCTCTTTCTAATATACTTATTTTATCATCTTCATTCCATTCCAGGCTGTTCACCAGACTTCCTGGACTTTCTCCATGATGCCATAGAAACTCTTCTTCCCAGAAGCTCGCTACTCCTCTGATGCCCCTGTGGCGTCTCCCTCAGCTTCCTCCCAGAACCTCTATTTTAAGGAGAAGTTTTAGGCCACAGTCTCATTCCTCTGCAAGCTGCACTCCTGACTCTCTGGGCTTTCCCTACCACGTCTCCATGCCAGTTCCTTTGATCTTTTTTTCCTCACCCTCTTTGTCATCTCCCATTAGAATGTAAGTTCCTTGAAGGCAGGGACTATTTCTCTTTCTGCTTCAATTTGTATTCCCAGAGCTTAGCTTAATGCCTGGCATGTAACAAGCCCTGAATAAACGCTTGTTTATTAAGGGTACATAACCAAATCATTTACTTTTTTGAATTAGAGTTATCTGTGTTTCTTACCTTTTACAAGATGCAGATTCAGGAAAACAAGGATCTCATTATCTAAACTGTGGATCTCTCCTAGATCCTACACAGTGCATTAGACACAGTTGGTGCTTAATAAATGTTTATTGAATAAATGAATTAACTTTCTACTACTCTATGATTCTTTGACATTGGAGAGACTTGGGTTATCCTTTTGACCTCATGAGAGAATTTAATGTCTCTCTGACCTCTGAAAGGTCTACCGCCTCTCCATCCTTTTCTTCCATGCTTCCTTGCTCCCTTGATAATGGTCTCCTCTATATTTCCTGGCTACTTCTACGTTCATTATTGTCATCCAATTGTCCTACCTGAAAGAATCTCTCCTCCCCTCCTCCCCCCATTCACCATTCCCATTCCTCCAGCTATTCATGAGCTTGACATCCTCAAAGACCATTTCAAGCCTTATCTCTTCCTGGATGCTTTATCAGATTATCCCCAGACCGCAGGAATTTCTCCCTCCTAAATTCTGAGACTCTTGAGAATTGAATAAGATCTTCAAAATCACCCACCTGGGCTCGGGTGATTACTTGGAATCCATAAACTTGACCTTTTAAAATAGACAGACAGACAGATAGATAGATAGATAGATAGATAGATAGATAGATAGATAGATAAACTGATATATATTTTGGTAACTATTTCAACGTATTAGGGTTGTGGGTTTTTTGGCTTGTGTGTGTATGTGTGGTAATACTATATGTCTTATTTTATGCACTTAAAAGCATTATTTAGAAAAGGGGGTCTGTAGGCTTCACCAAAAGGGTCCAAGACACAAAAAAATATTAAGACTCCTTGATTTAATCCTACTCTCCTCATTTTATAGCCTAGGAAATGAAAACCAGAAAAAGGAAGTGACCAACTGAAATCACACAGATTTTCTGGCAGAATCTGACTCCTAGCCTGGAGCTCCTTCTATTACACTACATTGCCCTCGGGGCGTGTGTGTGTGTGTATGTGTGTGTGTCTGTGTGTCTGGGTGTGTGTGTGTGTGTGTGTGTGTGTGTGTGTGTGCCTGTGTGTGTGTGTGTGTGTGTCTGTGTGTGTGTGTCTGTGATAACCCTTGGCCAAGGGCTGCCTGGCCACAAAAGAAAAGTGAGAAGTGCTGTTTTGGTCTGCAAGAGATGAGAGCAGCATCTGGAGCCTGCTACATTTTTTATAAGGCTATGAGAGATGACTGCTATTTGATTGAATAAGATAGGAAGAATATGTGATCATGTATGTTTTATCTGTGGTATCTCTTACCCAGAAAAAAAACAAGCCAAGTCTGCTAAAAGGATCAAGGGGTGAGCTCTAGCCTCCCCCAGCCTTACATATGTTTGTGTTTTCTTCAAGTGTGTTAAAGAATATATTTGCTGAATTTAATATTTGTCATAAACACCGTGGTTTATCCTGTCCTTATGTTGCTGGTGTCTCTTTGTTCGTGGCAGGAGGGGGTCACACAGAAGAGAGGGACCTTTCATAGCAAAAGGCTAGACGTTCAACCTCCGGCCCACTGTTAGAGACTTTTGCTCTTTAACCGAGAGCACAAACGTGAGCTATTTCATAACTACCTTTCTAAGTGGAGGATCACTATGAATTCTGGACCTATCGTATAAATCTGCCTCATAGCGCTGAGTCAAGGTTACGCCTTGCACGGCATAACTGTCTCTATCTTGTTTGGCATTGTCTTACATGGTCGTAAAGTTTCTCCTGGGTATGAGTTTTATCGCCCCTGTGAGACCATGAAGTACAAACAATAGGTGATCTTTTTTGCTGGTTTTGGGGAGAACTGGAGTGAGCCCTTTGTAGCACAGAAGCAAAAGTGAGAACTTCCTCATGGTCACAGAGAATCAAAGAGCTTCAGAATTGAAAGGCACTTCGGAGGCCTTCTGTGAGGTACAGGAACAAGAACAGTCCTCTTCTACAAGATATAGGACAAGCAGTCATCCAGTCTTCACTTAAAAACATCTAGGATTGGGGAACTTATCACCTCTCTAGGTAGCTCATTCCACTCTTGGCTAGTTACACTTTTTAGGACACATTTCCTGATATCAAATATAAGTTTTCTTCATCGTAACTTCCACCAAGTCTATAAATAAGCATTTATTAAGTGTCTAACAATGTGTCAGGCACTGTGGCTGGGGATTCAAATACAAGCAAAAAGACAGTTTCCTGGCTTATGTTTTAATGGGGGAAAGATAATACATAAAATGGGAGCTGAAGATCTGGCTGGGGGTAAGGAAACAAAGCACATGGTGGCCAAATCTAGAGAATGAGGGATGTTCTGGAACCCTTCCCCAAAATGGAGGTTCCAGAGAGAACCTACCAGTGGGTAAAGGGAAGAAGAGTAGAGGGGTAGTGAAAACATGGCGGCCAAATCTGGAAAATGAGGAATAGCTGGTCTGGGGTCCTTTTCCAAAATCAAGGTTCTGGGCCTAACTCACCAATGGGAGAAGGAACCCTCCAGAACAGTCACGAGGTAACTGAGGAATGGTGGCTAAGTCTTGTTCTGGACTCTGGGGTCAATTAGAACAAGTCTTCTTCTGAGTAACAATCAGCCAAATATTAGATAGCTACCATGTTCCTATTAGGCCTTCTCTAGGCTAAATAGCCTCAGTTTCCTCGACTGTTCTTCATATGGCAGGATAGGGGAGATAGTATGGGTGGCACAATATATAGTGTTTTGGACTTAGAGTCAGAAGGAGCTGGAAATAAATTCCACTTCAGGTATTTATCAGCTACATGATACTGGGCAAGCGTCATATTCGTCTCTCTTGAATCATAATTTTCTCATCTTAAAATCAGGATAAAAATAATCATACAACTTACCTCATAGAATTATTGTGAAGAAAGTGCTTTATAAACCTTAATTGCAATAGAAATATGAGTTACTAGTTTATCTATCCTTCTTTGGGCAAGCTTTAGCCTGTTAATATTCTTTTTAAAAATATGTCTTTCTGCAGAACTGAATAAAATACTCCAGAAGAGATCTTATGAGGTCAGAGGCCAGTAGTATCACTCCAAAGGCAAAATCTACAGAATAAAATATAGAAAATCCCCAAAGAAGGAAGCTGAGGGTTTATGGAGGAAGAGAGGAGAAAGAACAGAACTGGGGAGAGAGACAGAGAAAGGCAGAGAGAGAGACAGAGAAAGAGAGACAGACAGATATAGAGACAGAGACAGGATAGAGAGAGACAAAGACAGAGTAACAGAGACAGAGATAGAGACAGAGACAGACAGAGACAAGACAGAGAAACAGAGACATTGAATTCTGTTATTCTTTGTCTCTGAAAGAAGAGTGGATCAGAATGAATGAATGAACAAAAAAGCATTTTGTGTGTATTATGTGCCAGGCACTGTGCTAATTGCTGGGGATATAAGAAAGCAGAACAGTCCTTGCCTTCAGAAATTTGCATTCTAAAGTAGAAAGAAAATGCAAATGGGCAGTGGTGGTCAGGAATAGTCATTGGAGTTTTAGGGCAGATTCCTCTTCAGGAATAGTAGAGTTCTCAAAGCTGGAGTTGGAAAGCAATTTGGAGAAGGTGGAGGAGAGAAGAATTGTCATGTTGTCCTCAACAACATGATCTGAAGGTGGCCAGGAAGCATGGCACTCCTGGGTCTAAGCAAGATAGGATGAATTCTCACAGATCAGAAGACCAGGATTCTAAGGATGGGCCACAAGAGGATGGCAACTTGAAGATGGCTTAGAAGAGTGGGGGGGGGGGGGGGAGAGGAAACACAGAGAGAGAGAGAGAAAGAGAGAGAGAGGAGAGAGAAAAGGGTCTCAGGGACCTTGAGAACAATGACCTGAACTAGGCAGAGGATGGGCTAGAGAAGTGGTCAGAAGCTCTTGGCCCAGAGAGGGGTCCTAAACTGGCCCTAACTACACTGTCTTTCTCTGTCATGGGACCCCCCTTGCAGAGGGGGAGCTAGCTTGATTTCTTCTAAGGTCAAAAGAAAAGGGGTTCCTAGGACTCCCAGAAGCCACCCTAAGGTTACAGGACTATTAATGACTTCCCCTTACCCCAGAACCATAGAGCATGGGGGTGGAAGGGGAACTTCCCAGAAGCCTAGGAAAGATCTTTGATTCCTTAGAGGAATGTCCAGCATGGAAGGGCCCAGAGAGTTGAAAAGACTTAAAATTTCACAAGGAGTAAATGGCTGAGCCTGGATTTGAAATCCAGTCCACTAACGCCCAACCCAGGACTCTTTCCACCCTGGAATTACCTGTGTGATCTGGACAAAGTCAAGGGACCTCAGTGAGCCTCAGTTTCCCTGCACTGTGAAATGAAAGCGCCGCCCTAGGTGATCTTCAAGGTCCTTTCCAGCCCCAAGTCTTTGGATTATTATATAAGCCTAAAAATGAATTAGGGAGCCAGGTGTTTCATCATACTTTCCACCCCTCCCCCACCCTAAATATCCTCCCTGCTCTGGGTGTGGGTCCTACTCCAGGGGAAGGTGGGGGCAGAAAGCAGAGATGCTGGACTCTGCCAGGGAATTCATTAAGTGATTTAAGTCAGCTTAAAGGGATTACAGCTTTGTATGGAGAGAACATTCTGGGTGATTTCTAAAAGAAAGAGAGGATGGGAGCAGAGCAGAATCTAGCTGGGTCTGAGCCCTGGGAGAGGCATTCAATGCTCCAGAGTGAGCTATAGGGATAAGGTCCAAAAGGTAGCAACTATTGGGAATCGACTCCCTGACCTTAGACAGAGGGGAAGAGAAGGCATTCATCCGCAAGGGCCTGTGTGTGATGCTAGACACTCAGGATATGCTAGAACCAGACCAAAACTGAGCAGATTGGTAAATTTTCAGTGTGAGCATTCACACCTGGGAAATGACCAAACCAGGGCTTGACTTATTGCTTTGGGGATCTTCTGGATGTAAGAAAAGCATTAATGATGCAAATTAAACTTAAAAGTGTATCCAGTGTAGACAGATCCTTTTGTAGAGCCAAGCCATTAAACATTGATCAGTGTACTCCAGCTCAGGAGACACCTTCTCCAGGTTCTGTGATAAATATACAGCTGGAGTATTGTTTCCAGTTCTGACTCTGGACAAAATGGCCTGAGGAGAGTAAGCTGGACAATTATTCCAGTGAAGGAAATGGGGAATGTTTGGCTTAGTAAGGAGGAACAACCAAAGGATATTGGAAAGAGCACCAGATCTGGAGTCAAAAGATCTGGCTTCAAATCTCAACTTTGCTACAGATCTCCTGTGAGACTGTGTGACATTGCTCCTTCTCCCCTTCCCCTTCTAGGTTTCAGGTTTTTCATCTGCACAATGGAGGAGGAGAGGGCTGAACTAGATATCTGATAATGTTCTTCTATAAATTTTAAGATTCTATGAATTGGGAGGAGATGATAGCTTTTGCTGTTTTTTATGTTTAATTTTTTTCCTCAAGTACATGTAAAGAAAATTTTTTAACATTTGTTTTTTTAAATTTTGAGCTCCGAATTCTCCCCTTCTCTTCTTCTCCCCCCTTCCTTGAGAATGCAAGCAATTTGATATCAATTATGCATGTGCAGTGATGGAAAATATTTCTGTATTAGTCATATTTTGCCAAGTATTTGAAAGTCTCTGTAGACATAAGAATATAGATTTGTTCTGCCTAGTCTCAGAATGAAGGATGAAGATCAGTGAATAGAAATTTCAGAGAGACAGATTTTGTTAAAATTTATTTATTTTTTGTCACATTTTAAATTCTAAGACTATGTTTTTTAAAGGGCCTGTGCTTTTGGGAAGGAGCCCACAGTAAGCTGTGATCAGTCATTAACATCTGATTCAAATGCAGGACTTCATATCTCTCCCTGCTAAATTTTTTTGTAATAGAGGCAACAAGGCATAGTGGATAGAAAGCTGGTTTTGGACCCAAGAAAACCTGGGTTCTAGTCCTGCTTCTGACACATATTGTCTCTGTGACCAAATCACTTAATCTCTCAGAGCTTTGGGCCACTCTCTAAGACAGACCTGCACAACATATGGCCTGAGGGCCTCTTGCGGCCTACCAAAAGATTTTAGGTAACCCAGGGAAATGTAGAGGATGTAAAAGAAAGTAAAGATGTAACCCTTTGTCGGGGCCCCACTTAAACCACCTTTCACTAGTCACTATTTTGCTGTAACTTGGCGAGTGGGTTACCAATGTGCACTCTATCTACTTTTCACATGACCTTAGGCAACCAACCATGGAGAGTCTATCTCTAGTTTGAGAGGAACCAGAGTCTTATCTTTTCTCTGTATTTTCAGTTATTACTGGCATTGAACAGGGCTTAAAGAAACTAACTCAAGCTACTCATTGGAAGCTCAAGTACTGAAGCTGAAGCTTAAATACTTTGGCCACATGATGAGAAGACAGGACTCATTGGAAAAGATCCCAATGTTGGAAAAGATAGAAGGCAATAGGGAAAAGGCATGGCAGAGGATGCAAAAGATAGTGTCATGGGAACAAGGATCATGGAGATAATGGAGGTTAGAAGGGCCTGGAATGCTGTTTCTGTTCAAAATTCCTTTTAATTCCTATAATATTCAAGTATCAGGAACTTGGGTCTCCTTCAAATCATACCATGGACACTTCTCAAAACTACAAACGATCTGGGTAAAACTCAGGTGAAATTCTTTTTAGCCCCCATAGTACCCCCTGACTGCCATGCAGATCAGCTTGGGAGCTAGACTGAACAAGGTTCAGGTGGGACTTGCAGAGCTGGAGACCTTTGCCCTATTCCCCATAAGTCACTGAAAAGAGAGTCAGAGAATCCCCATAGTTACACAACCCTCAATGTATGTCCCACACAGTCCAGCCTTTGGTGACTCACTGTCCTGTACTGTTCCCTGTGTCTTCCTATCCCTTGCTCCAGGACAATTAGATTTAATTAATGCTTCTAAAGATGAGATAACAGATTCTTTGTCCAGAGAGGGGCATCTACCTTCTTCCTACAAGTGAGGTGGGTGTGTAAGTAATGACACTCTGGCTAAGTCATTGTTTCCCCACCTAGACTGGAAGCCCCACTCCCAAGAGCAGGATCTAAGTTTCGTTCTGCTTCTCCTCTTGTCTCCTGCACACCAGAAGCAGGTGCGAGACATGAAACAGAGTAGGTACTCTGTAAGAACTTGTTGACAGATGGGTGGACAGAGACAAACCTTGTCCATTAAGCATGGAGAGAGGGAAAGAGAGAGAGACAGAGACAGAGAGACAGAGACAGAGACAGAGACAGAGACAGAGGGGGGGGGCAGGGAGGAGAGAAAGAGAGAGAGAGAGAAATGATTCATGTTAGTCTTCCAGGTAAATAGGGTTTGGAATAACAGATGCCAAGATGAAACTGGAAAACGCCCATATTTATTTACTTTCCTATATCTCCTTTCCAGGGAACATTCTACATACCTTACAGAAGTCAAAGAGGGGAGGACTTGCAAAGCTGCTGGCAATACCTGGAACTGGAGCAACTGAATCACAAGAAGTCGGTTCTCAGGCACTTGTTAGGCACCTAATGTGCTCAGAACATGGTGCCCTGATGAAGGGAGAGACGAAATTGAGCAAAGCCCCAGTCTCTGCCAATAAGGCGCTCCTAAGCCGGTAAGGGGGATGGATCACAAGCACAAACAACTGTAAAACATAAGAATGCTTAAGGATAAAAAAGAAATGCACACACCATAGGAAAGACACAGCATTGACAAAAGGAACCTGGGGTTAGATTCAGATTGTTCAGTTACTGGCTCTGTTATGTGACTCACTTTTCCTCTGTAAAATAAGGCTGGACTAGACGGTCTTTCCATCTCTAAGGGGCTAACCAGAAATGCTCTTTCCTATTTTAAGATCTTTCCCTATACTCCTTTTTTAGCCTGCCACCAATCATGGTCACAGAATCACAGAATGTGAAAGTTAGAAGGGACCTTAGTCCAACTCATATAGAAAGGAATTCTTACATACCTGACAAGTGATCATGCTTGACTTTCTTTCTTTCTTTCTTTCTTTCTTTCTTTCTTTCTTTCTTTCTTTCTTTCTTTCTTTCTTTCTTTCTTTCTTTCTTTCTTCCCTTTCTTTCTTTCTCTCTTTCCTTCTTTCTCTTTCTTTCTTTCCTTCTCCTCCTCCTCCTCCTCCTTCTTCTTCTTCTTCTTCTTTTCTCTCTCTCTCTCTCTCTCTTTTTAATTTAATTTTTGTTTTTTGGCTCAGTGGATAGAGCTGTGGTCCTGGAGTCAGGAACACCTTGAGTTTAAATCTAGCCTCAGACTTGTACTAACTGGGTGGCTTTGGGCAAATCACTTTAACTTGCATCTGTCTCAGTTTCCTCAACTGTAAAAAGGAGATAATAATAGTACCTACTCCCCAGGGTTGTTGGGAGGAACAAGAGATAATTTTGTAAAGTGCTTTGAAAACCATAAAGAATTATGTGAATGTTCACTATTATGATTATTAATAGCAGGGTGGCCCCAGATTATGGAGGGCCTCAAATGGTTAAGGATTTTGACCTTTGCTCACTAGGCACTAGAGAACACCTGAAGATTTCTGAGCAGAGGACTAATATGATGGGTCTAAAAATAAGGAAGATAATTTTGGTTGGGTCTCTGGAGGTAGAGCATAAGAAGACATAATTGTTGTTGAGTCTCATTCTACTCTTTGTGACTCTATCTGGCATTTACTTGGCAAAGATACTGGAGTGGTTTGCCATTTCCTTCTCCAACTCGTTTTCCAAATGAAGAAACTGAGGCAAACAGGGTTAAGCGATCTGTGTGTGACACAGCTAGTAAGTGTCTGAGGCTGGATTTGAATTCTGGAAAATGTCTTCCTGACTCCAGGCCTGGAGTTCTATCCACTGCACCACCTAGCTGCTGCCAGAAGACTTAATAAGAAGTCCTTACTAATAATCCAGGTAAGTTTAATGGTGCCTGGTACTAGAGTGGAGGCAGTGGGGATAGAGAGAAGGGGACGGATGTGAGAGCTGTTACAGACGTGGGAATAACACACCTTAGTAACTGATTGTATATGAGAAATGAGGGAGAAGGAAGAGCAGGGAACAACGATACAGCCACTCACAGAAGCAGTAATGCCAGAAAGAAGAGTAGGTTTGCTGAAGGGGAAGAAAATAGTAGAGTTGGCTTGGGACATGTTGAGTCTGAAGGGCCAGTGGGATATAAATGAGACTTTCCCTAAACAGTGTGGGGGTGAGGTGGGGGAGGGATGATATATGTAATGCAAATTAGAATGTGATAAGAGATTCCAAGTGAGAGAGGTCACTTATGGTTTGGGGAACAGAGATGGCTTTGTCAAAGAGCTAACCCCTGAGCTGATCCTCAAAGGAGGGCAAGGTGAAATCAGGATTGGAAGGGAGGCCCTTTTCAGGCACAAGGCACAAGGCACAAGTGTGAGCTAAGGCACAGAGGAGGATTAATATATAGAATGCTAAGTAGATTCCTCCTTCCCCTTTTTCTTTAGAACATGCAGTCCAAGGAACAGAGCAGTGAAAGATAGAATGGAAAGATAGATAAAGACCAGGTATTGGGGGCAAGGCTGAAGAGTTTGGAGTTTATTGGTTAGGGAACAGGGAGTCAGCGGGGGTGTTTGAGCAAGAGAGTGACGTGGTCAAAAGAAAATATTGGCCGCTGGGGTAAGAGGGTGAAGAGACTGCTTAGGAAGCCTTTATAATAGTCCAGGCAAGAGGTGAGGAACATCTAGATTAGAATATTGGCCATGCAACTATGAAGGAGTAAATGGACAAAAACAGGAGAATGTGTTGTCTGGTTGATGTTGGAGTGGGTGGGTGAGTCACAGAAAAAGATGAGTCAAAAATGAATCTGAGATTTGAAGTTTGGGAGACTGAACCAGAGAAATAGACAAGAGGGACCAGCTTAGGGGAAAGGTAATGAATTCACTTTAGGACATGTAGAGTTGTAGGTACTGGCAACACTTCCCGGTGGAGTCTCTAGCAAGTGGTTGGAAATGTGAGGCTGGGGCTGCAGGGAAAGGTCATGAGTAGATCTGTATATTTGTTGGTCATAGGGAACTGGGCCATGAGAACATGCAGACAAACCATTGTATAGAAAAATCTTGGGACAAAACTGCCTGGGATTTCTAACATGACTACAAGAAGCCTGGAGCCCTGAGGATGGGCAAGCTCAATCTGTTAACTGAGCCTGACAGGAAGCAATTCACTGAGTATACCTCTCCCCTTTCACAGTGATTTCTGGTCCCTGAATAGTCATGAATTCTCACTAGTAATCCTTTAAGCAAACAATTTTTCCGGCTTGTGGAAAAAAGTAACAACCCCCATAACAGAAACAAGAAACCGGTGATTAATAAGCATTAGGAGTGACAGGGCCATTACTACTGTTATTCAATGTTAGGCAAGGACAAATGTTGATGTAAGTAGAAGCATGAGTGAGGCCCAGCCTGAAGAACAAAGAAGTTTCCCACACCCTTGCCTGGGGAAAACCACAGGATTACACCCTGATAAAAGGACTTTGGGTGCTGGAGTATAGCAGGGATGAATGATAGGCATGAAAACTTGGCTCACTTGAGAGTGTTGAAGCCTGCAGTAATAGATGGAGGCAACTGTTAGTAAAAACGGCTTGGTACACTTGTTTCTCTACAAGTAAATTGGTTGTACTCCCAGTATCCCTCCCTCAAGAGTGTTATATAGGGGAAGGTGGAGGGACTTCAAAAAATGTTGGAGCTGAGAGGGTGATTGGAAAGCAAAGTGTTGGAGCACAGAAAGATAAAGCCGAAAGGGAATTTTGAATAGGAAATATTGGATCCTAAAAAGGACCTTAGAAAATAGAATGTTAGAATGAAAGAGACTTGAAAAGTCATCTAGTCATCTCTTTCCTTTGACAATTCAGGAAACTGAAACCTTGAGAAATGAAGGGACTCTTCCTCCATAGCCAATAAGTAGCAGTGGTGGGTCTTGAGCACAACCTTCTGACTCCAAGTCTGTGTCTCTCTATGAGACCCCAAACATTTCAAGGATTAATTTCCAAACCTCAGGGGCTAAAAGCTAGTGAGAGAAGACTCATATCCATATTGGTGCGTGGCAATGGGAGAGGGGTAGTCAAGAGAACCAAATTTCCCTAGTCTGTAGGGCATAGAATCTCTTTTGGTGGAGAGCCTTTGGTGAAATCCTGAGAAGGGAATAACTGCTATGACTTAGCGGAGCGTCATCTCTGCTCCCTGTCCCTGTAGGACCTGGTTCAGATAGGTGTCAAACTAGATCTCTAAGATTCTTGTCATCATTGGGATTCGGGGATTCTCAGCCTAAAGATCATTAGATTTACACTAAAGCTGTCATTGGAACCTTTAAAGAGAGCCATTTCAGCAGAGTGGTGGTGAGGGGAGACCAGGTTTTGAAATTGAGAAGAGAGTAGGTATTGAGAAACTAGACACAGGCAAAGTAGACAGCTCTTGCAGTCTTTGATAATGACCTTCCTGCCTGCCTGTGGAACAAAGTCCCCTTTCTGGTTATCGAAACCCCTCAGTTACAAACCTGCCTCCTCATGAAGGCTTCCCTGACCATCTCCTCTGGTCTCTCCTCACTAGAAGGGAAAACTTCCCCCTTTGAACACCTATAGTACTTTGTCCTTCTTTCATGGCACTTAACACATGTATGGTGAGTCATATATATGTTTCTCCATGGAATTCAGTGATCTTTGATATTGCTATTTTAATTGTTTTGGGGCACCACAAACCCTACCCATAGAAGATGGTGAACTCAGTAGATAAATGTTGTGTGTGTTCTCACTCCTCCACTGACCATTCCTATCTCTCTCCTCAGGCCTCCCTCTTCTCTGAGACATAACAATATTGAAATTAGGCCAATTAATAGCCCTATGATGGTCTCGAAGTGTTCAAGTACAAGGGAGAATCAATTGCCAATGAGTCAAATTCCATTGCTGTCTTACTTTAAGAAATTGTCACGGACACCTCAACCTTCAGCAACCACCACCCTGATCAGCCAGCAGCCATCAACATGGAGGCAAGACCCTCCACCAGCAAAAACGTTAGGAGTCACTGAAGGCTCAGATGATAGCATTTTTTTTTATCAATAAAGTATTTTTTAACTAAAGTACATGCATTGATTTTTTACACATAATACTATTACACACTTAATAGACCACAGTATGGTGTAAATATAACTTTTATATGCACTGGGAAGCCAAAAATTCATGTGATTTGCATTATCATGGGGGTCTGTAACCAAACCTGCCAATACTTATCATACCTCCAAGGTATACCTGTAATGTTGTCATATAAGTCGTTCTGGTTTTGTTCATTTCCCTATGTGTCAGTTCTTACAAGTCTTTCCTGTGCCCTCCAAAACTACCCATTTTATCATTTCTCATGATGCAATAATATTCCACTGCATACACTTAACCATAATTTGTTTAGCCATTCTCTAACAGGTGGACACCCTCAAAATGTCCAGTATTTTGCTACTGAAAACAGAGCTACTTTCGATGTTTTTGTACATATGAATCTCATTATGGATCTTCAAGCAGAGACTGGATGGCCATTTGTCAGATATATTGTACTGGAGACAGATTGACCTCAAACCTGCTGAGGTCTTTTCTGTCATATTCTGGAAAAAGCCTTATGTTCCTTTCAAGAAAGGGTTTGTTTCTTTTTTTTTTTAGTGAGTAATAACCATAAACACTTGGAGCTAAAAGAGATTATAAAAATGCAAAGTCAGACTTGCATTATTAGTTACAACATATTCCCATTTAGACAGAGCCAGCCATACCGGTTGCTTTTCTCCTCTGATCCTGGGGCCTCCTAGCCCCAAAGGGTTATTAAAGCATTTAAGAAAGAGAATAATTGCCATTTCTAGTTTTCTCTAGTTTAGGAAATATGAGATGTAGGTAAACCACCAGGAGCTCCAGAGGATGGCTTCAGAAGGGTGGGATAAATCTGCAGGTAAAGAGATGAATTTGGACTTCATGTTACCTGCCAGACAAAAATGTATATGGATTTCACCTGCTACAGGACCAAGATATAATAACTAGCTAATAATTATATTATTAATTATATATTATATATAATGTTTTATCTTATATATAAAATATATTATGTGTATTATATATTATATGTATGTATGTATATATATTATATTATGTATGATAATATACATTATATTTTATATAAAATATAAGATAATTTTGTTATCTTACAATAACCCTGGGAGGGAGGGAGGTGCTGTTATTATCCCTTTACAAAAGAAGAAACTGAGGCAAACAGTACTAAAGTGACTTACCCAGGGTCAACACAGCTAGGAAGCATCTGAGGTCACATTTGAACTCGGGTCTTCCTGATTCTAGGCTCCCTAGTCTGTAGGGAATGGAATCTTTCTTGTTGGAGGGTCTTTGGGGAAATTCTAAAAAGGGAATAATTGCCATGACTTACCAGTGGGTTGTCTCTGCTCTCTGTCCCTGGAGGATCTGATTAGAGTTGTTGTAGGAAGGATTTTTTACTTCAGATAAGTGTCACACCAGGAGATCCCTAAGATTCTTCTCATGGCTGGGATTCTCTACCAGTGAGCCACCTAGCTTCTTTCTTTTTCACTTCTTCATCTATGCTTTGGTATGGGTCCTGATCTCAGCCTCTGGAAGGGAAGTCTAGCATAATGTACAGAGTGTTGGGCTTGACTTGCGGATGGTCTTGGCCAGAGGCTTAGCCCTGCCAACTACTATGTGACCTCAGGTAGATCGCTTCTTTCCTTGGAAAAGCCTGCCACCTGCCATCTTTACTCCCAAGTACCAATGGTTGCTGGAAGAAGGCCTGTACTCATGCAGGTTGTTGACTATGGATCTTCCAAGACTTCAGGTCCATAGGAGATCTGACCTAAGGTAAATTCTCATTATTGCAGAGCAAACTTTTTCTTTATCTCATCAACGTCTTATCACATTCCACACCTCCCCCCCCCCCGGAAATATTCCAAATCTTTCCACTTTTCCTTTGCTTCCTGTCTCTATCTGACACCAACATTCCATTTCAAAAATAAACTCTGGAGGGGCAAAAAATGTAACTGATACTCCTTGTTTTTACTTTCTCACTTCTCAAGGCCTTCACTTCTCAACCCACTGGCTTTTCCATCCCTCTACTGAAATAAGTGAAGCTGGCCTAAAGGTGGGTCACCAATGCTCTCTAAATTGGTAAGGTCAATTACCTCTCCTTAGCCTTCATCTTTGTTGACCTTTCTTTAATGTCTGATACTAGGGACCTAAAGAGTCTTCCTAAGGAATCTCTCCTTCCTTGTTTTCTGTGATATTTGTATCTCCTGGTTCTCCTACCTGTCTAAACCCTGGTTCATCCTTTTCTTCTTCTCATCCCCTAAGTATGGATATTCCCCAAGATTGTGGATGCTGAGCCCTCTTCTTTTCTCTCCTTCTTCTTTATTTTGTATACCTGTCTGGCTCTTCAAACTCCACATGTACACACTAAACTTATTGTCTTCTCTAAACCTACCCTTCCACCAGTCACTTCTCTGTTCCCATTGGGGATATTACTCTCCATCTCCCAGCACCCAGGTTTGAAACTATCTTCTACATAGCCACCCACATAAACTCAGTGGCCATATCCTGTCAGTCTGACAGCTCAAAGATGGAATGTAGGACATGGCACCAGGAAGACTTTCACTCAAATCCTACTTTAGCTATTTACCATGTGATTCTGGACAAGTCTCTTAACTTCTGTCAGCCTTGATTTCTTCAACTGTAAAAATTACAATAAATAATAATACAAGGTTGTTGGGTGTATTCATTAATATAATATATGCAATGCACTTTGCAAATCCTAGACTGCTACAATCTCCTATCCTTGTAGATAGGGATGGACCTCTGATTTCACTCACAAAGGGAACTCCCAGATGAAGCCACTCTTCTACCAAGCCGATTGGTACCTTTTCTGCAACTTACGGTTTTAGAAATTTGCCTAGAGCACTAAAAGGTTATGTTGCTTGCCCAGGGTCAAAGGCAGGACTGGATCCTAGGCATTCCTGGCTCAGAGTTCCCTCTGTGAGTAAAATCAGAGGTCCAGCCCTATCTACAAGGACACATGTTCAATGGTGGGCTGGTTCTGGTAAGAAGAAATATGATTCCCTGTAGTCACCAGATATGGGTCAGGCTATTGCTCTAGGGGGCATGCTTTTGGGGCTTATGCCATGACTGACACCACATCCATCTACTGAGTTAGGTCAGGCCTAATTGGCTATCTTTGCTATCTTATATGTCCCTGTGGACCTCTGCAGGGAGAGTTTCTGGCCCCTTGACTGGTCATGGCTTTGCTTTTGGGATGGCCTATGGCGCATATCCTAGGCCTGCAAGGCCTTGGTAAAATTTCTTATCATCTCTAGGGTGAGGTCCTTGCAGAGACAGCCAGGAATGTTGTCAAGCAAGCGAAGACATCATAGTTGTTCTTTTAACGAAGCTCGGGATGGATAGGAGCGGGTGGGAATCTCTCCAATGGGAATTTTGTCTTTGTTGTTACATCACACACAGAATAATAGCAGAGCTTTCTTAAATTGCAGGGGTGAGTGCATCCAAGCAAATGTCCATAGGGATCTCTAAGGGGAGGGGGATTATTTCTGTGGTTCATCAGTCGCTTCGGTTGCGTCTGACTCTTTGTGACTCCACTTGGGTTTTTTGGGACAAAGAGACTGGTGTGGTTTTTTGATTTTCTTCTCCAGCTTATTCGTACAGATGAGGAAACTGAGGCAAACAGGGTTAAGTGACTTGCCCAGGGTCACACAGCTAGTATGTGTCTGAGGCCAAATTTGAACTCAGGAAGATGAGTCTTCCTGACTCCAGACCTGGCATTCTAACCACTGTGCCACCCAGCTGTCTACAGGGGGGAAGGGATGGCTTAAATAGGATTGTTCACTTAAACTGAGTTTCAGGTAATCTCTTTTAAACCTTCCATGACTTGAGACCAATCTAGCAGTCGCTTTTGGAGCCTCAACATACATACATATATATGTATATCTGTACTCTGTGTGTATGTGTATGCATATATATGTGTGTATATGTATATGTATATACTACGTATATGTGTATATGTATATGTAATATACATACATAGTATAGCTGTCTCCCATGCTTGGACCCTACTCCCTCCCTCCACCTTTTAGAACCTTTCTATTTCAGCATCTTTTTCCTCCCACCAGCTCAAGGGACACCTTCTCTGTGTAGCCTTTAGAGATCTACAAACCCGCCTGTATCAGTAGGGCAATAATAGCAATGTAGATGATAATTGTCAAAATGCCCATGTAGTTCTGCATCACAAAGTAAAGGAGACTCTCCACACAGAAGGCAGAAGAAGGAAACCACTTATTCAGACACCAGAGAACCAGATCCCGCAAGCCATTTATCCAGTCTGTCACAGCAACGAGACATTCCACACACAATATGGCAACCTGGAGCCTTGCCATCGCAAAGCCTTTCCGACCCCCTGCTGGGGTCTTCCCAAAAACAGACTCATAGTACAGCTAAGTCACAGTCTGTGCAGCTCTAGCTATCACGACGGAGGACATTAGCAGCCATTAGCAGCCATAACTGCGCTCTCTCTCTCTCTCTCTCTGCATTTCCTGTGACATAACTTCCTTTTCCGGTCAGGAAGCTCCTCCCACCACACATGACTTAGGCTTCTTGTGACGTAAGCAGGTCACATGGCCTATTGATGGGTGGGAAAGATCTTCAAATCTAAATTGTTACTACACCCCCCCCTCTCCACCCACACACTCACACACCCACACACCAGCTGGAAGTGGTCTCTTTGTCTCCAAAGTGGCCACTCTTTGTCTCCATCCCTCTCCACCTTGCATTATACTTATCTGTGTACAGGTCCTAACACCTCCCCTTCCCTCCTCTCCCGCACTAGAATGACAACATGCTAAAAACAAAGTGTCCTTTTTCCCACCCCAGGAGTTCTCTCCCCTCCTGGCTTCCCCCCCACCCCTTCCTTCAATCTCAGCTAAAACCCCACCTTCTGTAGGAAGCCTCTATTGCTTGTGTCTTCTCCTTGACCATCATCTCTGATTTATCCTGCATCTGTCTTATTTGTACATAGTTATTTGCATGTTATCTCTCCCATTAAACTGTGATCTTCTCAAGGGCAGGGACTGTCTTCTTTGTATCTCCAGAGCTTAGCACATAGTAGGTACTTTATAAATGCTTGTTGGTTGATTTTTTCTTTTAATTGGGCTTAGCATAGGTCTTATACATAGTAGATTTTTCATACACACACGTTGTTGAAAGAATAATAGATCACACACATTGAAACATCCACTTACATAATAGATTTTTCATACACATTTGTTGAATGAATAATAGATGACACACATTGAAACACCCACTTAGTCAGCTTGGGAAATTCACTATCAGAACCTCACTTGTGAAATAAACCCTGGCCTGATTCCTTCCAAGGACTATTGAAAGAATCCCATGAGGCTATGGAGGGGAAACACTCTGCAAACCTTAAATTGTTGGACACACAGGAGGACTTGTGATAAGGATCCTGTGGAAAGAATAACTGCCCATAAGACCCAGCCCAGTATCAGTGCAGGTTTAGAGATGGGCCATGATGTATAGGAAACAATGTCCTTGGGGCAGAAGTAAAGAAAGCTCATCTCCTGATCCTTGTTTTTCTTTCCAGTTAATTTCCTGGGAGTCACACACTATTTCTGCCAGCAAAATCAGTTCTAAGTCCATGTTCTGGGGCTTCACTCTCTGAGTTGAGAAGGTTCTTGGTGGATCCTGCTAATTAGTGGCTACACTATAATGGAAAGAATGTTGGGCTTGGAATGAGGATGAGACAGTTTGACCTTCAGCTTTGCCACAGGCTAGCTGTGTGAGCATGGGTAAATCACTTCCTCTCTCTGTGTTTCAGTGTCCCTACCAGAGAAAAATTAGGTATAATTCTATTTTTGTATCTCACACCACAGAGACATTTTGAACAAAATGCTCCATGACGAGATATATACATATGACATGATGATGATGATGATAAGTGTTGTCACCTTATTCTTCTAAACTTTTAAAAATGGGGTTCACATAGAAACAGCCCTGAAACAAGTCACTATGCTGCCATTATTCCTTTGCATTCAGTATTTTGTAGACTATTGCGCAGATGGCCAAAACAATCATTTGTTTGGGTGGGATTTTTTTTTTTTTGTAATTAAACAAAAGTATTAGGATATAAGTTCATCCCCTGTAGGGTCACCAAAATCATCCTTGATATAATTCTAGTAGCAGACAGAAGGACAAGGATGATATACACTTCATCCTCTTTCCACCTGATGTTGATGTCCTTGTCCAAGTCTCTATACTTTGAAACTTCTTTCATTCTATGTGGCTTTAAAAATATAAGGAAGCATGAGATCAATGAATTGGGCATGCAACTAAAAAAAAGCTAGAAAAGGAACAAATTAAAAATCCCCAACTAAATACCAAATTAGAAATACTGAAAACCAAAGAAGAGATTAATAAAATTGAAATTAAGAAAACTGTTGAACTAATAAATAAAACTAAAGCTGGTTTTATAAAAAAAAAACAATAAAACAGATAAACTTTTGGTTAATTTGATTAAAAAAAAGAAGAAAATGAAATTACCAGTATCAAAAATGAAAAGGGTGAATTCACCACCAATGAAGAGGAAATTAAAATAATAATTAGGAACTATTTTGCCCAACTGTATGTCAATATATTTGACTATCTCGGTGAAATAGATGAATATTTACAAAAATATAAATTTCCCAGATTAACAGAAGAGGAAGTGAAACACTTAAATAACCCCATCTCAGAAAAAGAAAATTGAACAAGCCATCAATGAGCTCCCTAGGAAAAAATCTCCAGAGCCAGATGAATTTACAAGCGAATTCTATCAAACATTTAAAGAACAATTGATTCCCATACACTATTTGGGAAAATAGGCAAAGGAGTCCTACCAAATTCTTTTTATGGTACAAATATGGTACTCACACCTAAACCAGGAAGAGTCAAAACAGAGAAAGATTATAGACCAATTTCCTTAATGAATATAGAACACTAGCAAAAAGATGGCAGCAACTTATCATGAGAATAAGACACTATAATCAGGTAGGGTTTATACCAGGAATGCAGGGCTGGTTCAATATTAGAAAACTATCAGTGTAATTAATCATATCAACAACAAAACTGACAGAAGCCATACGATTGTCTCAATAGATGCAGAAAAAAAAAATTTCACAAAATAAAACAGCCATTCCTAGTACCTATTACCTATTACCACTAGAGAGTATAGGAATAAATGGAGTCTTCCTTAAAATGATAAGTAGCAGCTACCTAAAACTATCAGCAAACATTATATGTGATGGGGATAAGTATTTCCAATAAGATTGGGGGTGAAACAAGAATGTCCATTAACCACTGTTATTCAATACAGTACTAGAAATGTCAGCTTTAGCAATAAGAGAAGAAAAAGAAACTGAAGGAATTAGAACAAGCAAAGAAGAAATTAAGCTATCACTCTTTGCAGATAATATGATGGTATATTTACAGAATCCTAGAGAATCAAGCAGAAAAAAAAAATTTCACAAAATAAAACACCCATTCCTATTAAAACCGCTAGAGAGTATAGGAATAAATGGAGTCTTCCTTAAAATGTAGCAGCTACCTAAAACCATCAGCAAACATTATATGTGATGGGGATAAGTATTTCCAATAAGATTGGGGGTGAAACAAGAATGTCCATTATCACCACTGTTATTCAATACAGTACTAGAAATGTTAGCTTTAGCAATAAGAGAAGAAAAAGAAATTGAAGGAATTAGAATAGGCAAAGAAGAAATTAAGCTACCACTCGTTGCAGATAATATGATGGTATACTTAGAGAATCCTAGAGAATCAAGTAAAAAACTACTTGAAATAATAAACAGCTTTAGCAAAGTTATATATAAATATATGGGATATACTTGTAACCCATATATTTATATATCCTATATATTTATATAGGATATAAAATAAACCCACATAAATCATTATTTCTATATATTACTAACAAATCCCAACATCAAGAGATAGAAAGAAATTCCATTTAAAGTTACTAGCAACGCAAGGACCTAAAACAACTCCAAAAAACTCATAATGGAAAATGATATCCACATCCAGACAAAGAAATGTGGAGTCTGAATGCAGGTTGAAACATACTATTTGCTCTCTTTTTTTGTTTTGTTTTTTTCTTTCTCATGATTCCTCCCATATGTTCTAATTCTTCTATACAACATGACTACTGTGAAAATACATTTAATAAGAATGTATATGTAGAGCCTATATTGGATTGCATGCCTTCTTGGGGAGGGAGCAGGGGAGAGAGGCAGAGAAAATTTAAAACTTAGGGAAGTGAATGCTACAAACTAAAAATAAATTAATTAATTTGTTAAAAAAAAATAAAAGAATGTTTATCAATCCTCTCCCACATTTTTGGTGCAGAAGAAGTGTTTACCTTTGTACACCTGCCTTAGGGTGATGGAATATCACATGAATTTTTGTTCAAAACCTTTTACAACCCATTTTACAATTCTGAAAGTATAGATTGAGATGAATGTTACATAGTAATGATGCTTTAACTGTGTTTTCCACATTCACCTTTGATTCCAAGATGCCAGTAAATCTCTTTAACATATTATCCCACAGATTTCTCCTTGACATCTTTATGCTCTGTGTGCTCTTGATGAAACCAAGATATTTGTTGCTGTTGTTCAGTCATTCCAGTTAAATCTGAATCTATGTGACCATTTTAGTGGTTTTCTTGGTAGAGATACTAGAGTGGTTTGCCATTTCCTTCTCCAGCTCATTTTATGGATGAGACACTGAGGCAAACAGGGTTAAGAGACTCACCTAGAGTCTCACAAAACTAGTAAGAGTCTGAGGTCAGATTTGAACTCAGGTCTTCCTGACTCCAAGCCTGGCACTCTTTCCACTGTGCCACCTAGCTGCCCTATTTATAGGCATTCCCAAATCCATTGGTTCAATGTGACACCTTGATTCAAGATCAAAGCATTCAATCTCTATCTTCCTTTGGGAAATGTTAATAATTTTATGCTTACTAGGTCCAAATGACATTGTGATATTATTGGAGAAAGATTTTACAAGATGAAGGAGCTACTCAATTTGTTTTTCAAAAGAGCCATATAACTCAATAGCATCCATATACATTAAACAATTAATAAATTGTTTAGGTTTGACTCCTTTTATTTGGAAGCCATACATAGTTCTATTTAGAAGTGATGATGGAAAGGAAGAGGGACAGCTGTTGACCTAAAGAAGAACAAACCCACCCACCTCAAGAATGAATGAATTGATTGATATACAAACAAATAAATCAACATATAAATAAAATGAATCATTAACTAGTTAGTCTAAAGTTCACATAACCCAGGTTAAGAGAAAGATCTGGAAAGACTTCCATGAACTGATTCATAGTGAAGTGAACAGAACCAGGAGAATGTTGTACACAGTTAACAGCAATATTGTTCGATGGAGAATTGTAAATGACTTAGCTATTCTCAGCAATACAATGATCCAGGACAATCCCCAAAGACTAATGATGAAATATACTATCCGCCTCCAGAGAAAGAGTTAATATTGTCTGAACACAGACCAGGCTATTTTTAACTTTCTTTCTTCCACTTTTTTTCCTTTTATTTGAGACTTCTTGTACAAAATAACTAAAATGGAAATGTTTTACATAATTGCACATATATAACCTATATCTGCTTACTGTCTCAGGGATGGGACAGGGGAGGGAGGTAGGGAGAGAATTTGGAACTCAAAACAAAAAAAGAACCCCTACAGAAGAATTCCGTCTATAACATCCCCAAACAAATGATCATCCAACCACGGATTGGAGACCTCTAGTGAGGAGGAACACAGTTGCTAGAATATAAGTTGATTCAGTTCGATACAACAAACATACATTAAATGCCACTGTTTTCCAACTTTCCAGTATAAAAGAGGTAGAGACATAATTAAATGAGTGCACTCGAAAAGCAGTGGGACAAGCCATCAGCACCAGATGCAATTTGCTTGTGGAGTCATACTGCTTTGGGAGCAAACAGCAGAAGAAACACCTGGGTACCTGCACTTCCCAAGCAGACCAGACACTGCCCATCTGGGAGGTTTTGACCAAAAGTAGATATTTTGTCAGCTGTCTGTGGGAGAGTTGGGAGAGTAAAAGCTTCCTATATTTTGGCCTGGGACAGAAGGGTTACTACCTCACATGAAGTATACCAATTTGAACTATATCATTTGGGCTGGAGAAGAGAGGGAAATTTCTATGTTGGGTTCATTGATGCTATTTTCATTTCTAATATTCTGATTAAAATTTTTATATAATAAACTTTGTAAGTGACTCCATCATTGTGGTGCATAACCAATGGTGGAATAAAGAGGAAGAATTTTCCTAATAGGACTATGTCTGCCCCAGGATCTGATTGCATAATTAGTCTACACATATAAACTCTAGACCAACCAGAAGATTGATGCCACTGGGAAGGGTGGTGGTGGTAAAAGCTTAGTAGCCATGGACACACGACACACTTTCAAGCTTAATCTGCATTAATAACATTTTCCGCATCACTTTTCTCTGGTCTTAACAATCAACAAAACAAACATGCCCTGATTTGTAGCATTTGCTGATTTCCAAGATATAAATACTCACTCTGAAAATTTAACAATTAGTTTTCAAAAGCTGCTCTGAGCTGCCTCCAGCATTCTACTGCAACACCACCGGCAAAGAGTCAGAGCCGAAGGTAGAGTCACCTAGCTTTTAGAGCCAGAGAGGAGAGAGAGACAGCTCTTGGCCTAGAGCTACTTTTGGTGGCTTATTTGGAGAACGAGCCCTTAATGAGCAGCACCTGGTCTTTATTGAACATGTTAGGTCCGTTTGCTCGCGAATGGAAAGAGGCCAGGGACAACAGGATTAGGCAATCCCCTAGAGCTCTTTATTACTGGTATACCAGGGCCTCCTCCTAATGATGAAGACCCCGACTCCAGGTTTAAGGCAGAATTTATAGGGTACAGAAACAAAGAGGTAGTTAATCTTATCGTGCATACATAGCTTAGTCATCGTTCCGTTCTCATCGGTTCCTGGGGTCTGGACGACCCGAGCTGCATGTTTATCTTCTTCCTGCATGTTTTACGTCTTCTTATCTATAGGAACAGGCCCAGGTCAGGGTGACATCCTGGGCATTCTGTACGTATTTTCAACTATCTTCTTGTTGAAACTATTAACCCTTTCCTAGGTCCCTACATTCCCCCCTTTTTCTGTTGTGCATAGGTAAGAGGTAAAAGAGGAATGTCAGTCCACCTCATAACCATCAATTGTACAGCATTGAATCTATCCTTAACAAATGCAACTAATCTATTTAAAATACATGGCCGGAAAGCAAGTATTAAGAACAAAAGTATAAGGGGGCCAGCAATAGAAGAAAGTAAAGTAGTTAGCCAGGGAG
>CM053622.1:74926173-74944577 GCA_028646595.1 Phalanger gymnotis | reverse complement strand
GCCCAAACTACCTCAAATATTTCAAGTAATTAATAAATTACATAAACAGAAAGTGATTCCCCCCTGCTGGGAGGAAACAATTTCCTTGTAGAAAGACAAAAAGAGTAAAGAGAAACCAAGCCACACAGTATAGGGAAACCAACAGTTTCTCCCCCGAGGTTAGACTAGCAAGAGTAGAGACAGTGGAACACATAGACACACACAAAAGACAAGAGACAAAAAACAAACAGGCGCCAATACCGACCCACCCGGTGCCCCGGAACGTCTTCTCTAAAGGCACCACCAGCGACCAATAACAGCACGTCCGCCTAGGTCCTATGCTGGCATTATACCAGTGGCTACCTGCCACATACCAGGTACCAGTAGCTACCCGCTACGTACCTAAAAACCACAGCGCTGAGCCCTGCCACAGCCCAGCACTGCAAACCGTGGGTCCAATTCCGGTACATACCCCAAAACCACAGCGCTGAGCCCTGCCACAGCCTGACACTGCAAACCCGCTAGCAAGTCCCGAAAACCTGCTAGCAAATCCCGATTAACCTATCCCGAAGTCCCCGCTACTCCCCCATTCCGCAAGATCCCGGACGAGCCCCCATATGTTAGGTCTGTTTGCTCGCGAATGGAAAGAGGCCAGGGACAACAGAATTAGGCAATCACCTAGAGCTCTTTATTACTGGTATACCAGGGCCTCATCCTAATGATGAAGACCCCAACTCCAGGTTTAAGGCAGAATTTATAGGGTACAGAAACAAAGAGGTAGTTAATCTTATCATGCATACATAGCTTAGTCATCGTTCCGTTCTCATCGGTTCCTGGGGTCTGGACAACCCGAGCTGCATGTTTATCTTCTTCCTGCATGTTTTACGTCTTCTTATCTATAGGAACAGGCCCAGATCAGGGTGACATCCTGGGCATTCTGTACGTATTTTCAACTATCTTCTTGTTGAAACTATTAACCCTTTCCTAGGTCCCTACAAACAGAGGCCTTTTCCTCACTAAGAATTATGCCGAACAAACTGTGGAATCTTGGAATCTCTGAGCTTGTAGAGACTCTGAGGGCAAGAGTTTCCTGAACATCCTCCCTGATAGGGAATGATCTTGTGACAGTTTGATGGGGAGTTCATTTTTTTCTGAGTTACAAGCACATGATGAATGTGTCTTTTTCATCCTTGGAAGGGAGTTAATACTTGTGAAGAACATTGTTTTGTCCTGGGAACATGGAAACATAGTTAATGGACGATAGCTTTAGAAATACCTTCCTTTAATGCAAGATATGTGCTTTAAAAATGTGTAGAAATACTATTTTTCTGTATATTGAATTACAATTTAAGCATACAGGTGTGTGTGTGGGGGTGGAGACACTGACTTTAGAATCTGAGTAAGTCAGTCATAGCCTTTGAGGTCCATTTCTCTTGACTTCCCTTTCCCCCTTTTTAATGCATTCTCAGAAGGATGCAAATTGGCCCGAGGGACAAGTTAATTGTCAAGTGGTCCTAGAAATTCCAGTTTACCCTTTTAATGCCTCCCTGTTACATTGGGAATTTCTGGAGCAAAGAAAAGCTGCGGAACTAGAGATAGAAAATATGTGTTCAAATTCTGACTCTGGCCTTTAGGAGCTATGTGATTTTAGTCAAGTCATTTTCCTCCTTTGGGCCTAAGTTTCCCCTTTTGTTAAATGGTTGGGTTAGTTAGACCAGATAATTTCCAAGGTCCCCTCCAATTCTGGTGTTCTGCATTTTAAGCTCTTTTAGCTCTGAAGGATCCTGCCACCTACAAATGTTAGGAGGTGCTCCTCTATTGTGAAATGCATGTTTGTTGCTTGAATTTCCTGGAAGACCATCTTAATTCTTCCCATTTGCTTTGCCTAAAGAGATCTGGTCATTAAAATAACCCAGAAGAAATTTTTGAAAACTGTTCTTTGTGGGTGAATTAACAGGGGCCTTGATCCAGAAGTATGAGGCCAGTATTATAGCATTGGGAAGCATAGCATTCGAACCCTGAAAATGCCTTGAGACGTCATACATAGTCCTTTTCTGAAGGAGAAGGGAAAAGAGTCAAGACTTGGAGTCAAGATTCACTGAGTCTCCCAAAACATGCCTTGAAGATTACCGCACCTGGATCTAGATGTCAGTTTAAGTCAAATCAAGTCAACAAACATTTACTAAGTGCCTTTTACATGCTGAGCACACAAAATGAAAGATGATCCTTTCCCATGTTCCAGTTTGGAAAGGTAAGAATATGATGAGGTTAAGGAAAACACTAAAGGGATCTAAGAAAAGTTACTGAAACAGGGTTCAGCTAGGGTGAAAAGGCCTGCCCCTGTTCAGTAAAGACCAAACGCTGCCCATTAAGGGTGAGTTCTCCAAATGAGCCACCAAAAGGAAGGCTTCATAGATCAGGGGGTGGCTGAGCAAGGCTGTAAAAGAAGGGAAGGATTTCATCAGGCAAATACACAGAAAGAAGTCATTCCAGGGATGGAAGCTACACTAATGCAAAAAGTTCAGAGTAGGCATTTTCCCCCCAATCAATCAATAAACATTTAAAGGGCACCTACTATGTGCCAGGCACTGTGCTAAGTGTAAGGCTTTTGTGTAACTGCAACATCTCCTTCGCTCATCCCCTCCTATCTGTTCTTACCCTTAGCTCAGACCTGACTTTCTATACTGAAAAGTGTAAAATTATCAGCTGATCAGTCAACAAGCATTTATTAGTCACTTACTGTCTTCTAGGCACTGTGCTAGTTGTTTTAGATGCTAAGACACAAATAATAAATCATCCCCATGGCTGGAAAGATGGTCGAAGCCAGACTATGGAAGCTCAAGAGTTTAACATTTTTCCCCCCAGTTTATTTATTTATTTGATTTTTAGTTTTCAACATTCACTTTTATAAGATTTTGAGTTCTACATCTGCCCCCTCCCCAAGACAGCATACAATCTGATAGAGGCTATACATGTACAATCATATTAAATATATTTCCACATTAGTCGTAACATTTTTTAAACGCAATAGGGAAGCATTGAATGTTTTTGATCAGGGGATTAATATTGTCAGACCTGATCAGTAAGAATTATTTTTTTTCCAGGAACTATGTAAAGTTTAGGCTGAAGACAGAAGAGCAGTTAGGAGGCTTACAATAGACTCAGTAAGTAGACACGGATGGGGACCCTGCACTGGGATGGTGGGAGTAGAAGTGGATAGGATGGTGTGGGCAAAAGAGAGATTTCAGAGGTAGAATCAACCAAAAGCTCCCTTGGGCTTCTGCCCCTACCAGCTCCAATCATGGCTGAGAATCAGGTGACCTCAGTTCTAGGGCCATTACTGATTCCTTATGTCCTCTTGGAGAACAACCTCCCTGGGCCTAATTTTTCTCACCTGTGAAATGAGGCAAATGAGCTTTGCCTGACTATTTCTCCGGATGATGTGAAAGCTAAAACTGAGATAAGGGATAAAAAAACACTTCCCAAGGAGAAAGAGCAGAGCCTGGACTGGCGAACGCTCTGCTGGGGTCACTGGAAGTGACCTCTTAGCAATGGAAAAACGCATAAAAATCCCTACTTTGTCTCTTAGGAGCTATATGAATTTGGACAAACCAGTCCATTTCTTTGGACCCAAGCGCAAACTCTGTATCTGCCAAAATTGGTCAATAACTTGCCTATTAACCTCTGAGGGTTGCTATGGGATAACGGATGGAAAACCTTGAAAACCATGAAAAGACGTGTCCTCACAGTGTCCTAGAATTTTAGAATACGAACTACCTTGTGGGTTTGTTGACAATCTTTTTGTTTTGCCAATGGGGATAGGCAAGGCACCCAAAAATAAGATGATGGCTTTTTTTTTTGGAGGGGGGAAGGCAGGGCAAGTGGGGTTAAGTGACTTGCCCAAGGTCACGCAGCTAGTGAGTGTCAAGTGTCTGAGGCTGAGATTTGAACTCAGGTCCTCCTGACTCCAGGTCTGGTGCTCTATTCATCTAGCTGCCCCATCTTGCTGTCTTCTGCCCTGGTCAGGCCACATCTTGAGCGTTACATTCAATTTATGATGGACAGTTAAGGAAGGACTTTAATAAGCTATCGGGTGATGGAGAAAGTGAAGGCTTCCAAGTTCGTGTTATCTGAGGATAAATTGAAAGAACTAGGTATGGTTATCCTGGAGTAAAGAAGACTCAGGGATGGGGTCCTGGGGTGGAGAGTGGGAAACATCATACCTATCTTCAAGTATGTGGTCTGTCTTATGGAAATAAGATGGGATTTGTTCCATTTGTCCCAGAGGGTCAAATGGAGCCATGGGTGGAGGTGGCAAATAGACTACATTAGGCTTCATATGAGGAAAATCTGCCATAAGAACCTTACAAAAGTGGAGTGAAATGTCACATGGTAGTGAGTTGCCTGTCACTGGAGGTCTGCAAGCAAAAACTGAATGACCATTCCATTATACTGCACAAGGAATTCTTGTTTGAGTTTAGGTTGAACTAAATGGCCTCTGTGGTCGTCTCCAACCCAAAGTCTGTAAATTCTGTAAAATTGAGTGTCATAGGAAGGAGCTGACTTTCCCCAGATCCCATAACTATTCAGTGGCAGAAGTGGTTTTTTGACTCTGAGCCCGGCGCGCTCTCCACTTTTGCCCATAAAATGCGAGATTTGGTCTTCCTTTTCCTTGTCCCTATAACCCTTTGGCCTCTGGAATGCTGCTCTCTTTACAGTCCCTGGTGATCAGAATATATACCAATTCCCCTAGTCTCTAGAGATGGACCGGAAAGCCTCTAGACTTTCAGCCATTGGCCTAGAACCATGGAGAGGATGACTGTGTATGCCCAGGGATACAGGGCCATCCACCTTTGGATGCCTACAAGCTGTGTCCAGGGGGGAGGTAGCCACACATTTGCAGACAATCACAGCAAAAGAAGGATTTTCCTAACAGTTTTGAGCCAAGCAGTTTACTGTAAGGACTGTTCTCCCCTGAGCCCACTAGCAGCAACATCCTGTATCATCATTCCCCTGATGCTTTTAGCTGCGGCCAGTAAGGCTTTTTTTTTTTAAATCAATAATTTTTCCCTTCAGGTGTTACACAGTGCTTTGTTTTGCAGATAGATAGATAGATAGATAGATGATAAATAGAGAAAGAAAGAAAGGAAGAAAGGAAGAAAGAAAGAAAGAAAGAAAGAAAGAAAGAAAGAAAGAAAGAAAGAAAGAAAGAAAGAAAGAAAGAAAGAAAGAAAGAAAGAAAGAAAGAAAGAAAGGTAGATGAGTAAACAGGTATGGAGAGAAAGAGAGAGAGAGAGATAGGTAAATGGGTATGTAGATAAATGGATAGATAGATGATAAATAGAAAGAGAAAGGTAGATAGATAGATAGATGGATGAATGGGGAGAGAGAAAGAGAGAGAGAGACACAGAGAGAGACAGAGATTGGTAAATGGGTATATAGATAGACAGATAGACAGATAGAACTATATATCTCTATAGGGTTGCTGCAAATGTGTATATATATGTACATATATTTTATCATGTAATGTCATGTGTCATAGTTATTTGTGTTTATATCTTACCTCCCTACCAGTGAGCTCCATGAGGATGACATCCAGGAAATTTCCACTTGAAGCATGAAGAGCATGGTGGGGATTGCAGAGGGCACAAAGGTCAGTTCGAAAGAAGATTCTGTTATACTGGAAGAGGGGCTGGTCTCTTGACCCTAACACTCATAGGGTTTGGGGGGAAAGATATACCTCAGAAGAGGATCACTATGGTGACAATGCCCAAGGGAGCAGAGGTGAAGGCCAGTAGGGGATTTGGAGACAAGGCATAGGGACAACAATCAACATAAAGACAAAGCATAGCCTTCCAGAGGTCGGCATCCAGGGTCTAAGCTCTACTTGTCCCCTGCTAATTTTGTACCCAGCAGGAACCTCAACTTTATGCCTCCCCCAGTAGTGAACACAGAGTTCTACACACATTTGGTGCCTAATAGATGGTTATTGAGTTAAGTTGATTAGAGTTTAATTGAGCAGCCCCTGGGAGGGTAGAGTGTGTCTCTAACTCATTGGGTAGTTCCTGGGGGTTTGGAAATGGCATCTACATAATTCCAGGACAATATTCTTCGAGTCACCCAGATGTTTTTTCTCCAAGATGCACCAAACCCAGATGTTTCCTAGTCCCCAGATCCATGGCACTGAATAAATATAACCTGGGACTCGATGGGGAACAGGTTTGAGTGGGTTCTTTAACAATGTACAGTTTTCTACATATGTTTTGTATTTATCTACACATGTTTATATTGTCACCCTCATTTGAATGTAAGCTCCCCAAGGGCAGGTCCATTTTGATTTTGACTGGCATACAGTAGGTGCTCAATAAATGCTCCCTCATTGATGAATCCATTGATTGGCTGAAACACTCAGAGCCTACTCCCGAACAGAGGGAAGACAAAGCAGGTCAACACAGCCAAGACTACTGTCCCGAGGCTGGCAGTCACATGAGTCACTCCATTGCTGTTGCACAGGGTGTTGTTACAACATTGCGATGTCACATGCAAGATACCAAGTGTTGTGTTGGACGGCTCACAAGTAGAGGAGCATTTCTGGATGATGTTTTCAAACTTGTGGGTTTCTAGAAAAAGAGAGGAAAACCCAAAAAATGTTTCAGAAAACCTTCGCCATTAATATTGAACCCCAGCTCCTTGAAAGTTGAGATAAGACATCATGCCTATTCCCATGAAGTTTCCAATCCAGTAGAGAAAAATAACACACACGCAGATGACTATAAAACATGAAAACCAACTCAGGGAAATCAGAGAAGTCTTCCTTGAGGAGGTTGTATTTCCACTAACTTTTTTTAATTACTTTTTTTCAAGGGTTAGTAGAAATTCAACTACTGAAGAGGAGGGGTGGAGGACATTCCAGATATAGGGAAGTGAGTGCACATATGCCCCAAGTAAAAGGGCTCAGGACATGGAAGGAGCAAAGTGTTGCTCATTTTGGTGGGAACCTACAGTGCACAGAGGAGTAATGTTAAATAAGGCTGGAAAGGTCAGTTATTGGTAAGTTGTGGAGAACCTCAAACAACAGGGAAAGGAATTTGAGTTCTGTTCACTTAGATTGATAAGGAGGTATTGGAGGCGAGGAAGGGTGGGTGGGTGAGTGGATGGATGAAATGGATGAAAGGAGGGGTGGATGGATGAATAGATATAGATAGAGCTCTGTCTCCCTCTGTGTGTGTATATATATACATACATACACACATATATATAAGATTGCTATATACGTGTACATGTAGGGTTGCTGCAAATATGTATGCGTGTATATACATATAGATACATAGACACATAGATATAGTTACACATATACACACATATACATATATACATATGCACATATACACATGTATGTATGTATGTACATACATACGCATGCACACCCACATAATGTAATATGTGTCAATTATTCGTGGGATGGAGGGGAAACAGAGTTAGGAAAGTCTATTAAGAGACCAATTCACAAGACACGCTGCGAGGGCTATATTAAAGTGCGAGGGTGGGAAGTTGATGTGGGTGTGAGCTCAATGATATGATGTTGGCTTACATTGATAGAGTCTTTCTCACAGAGGCCTCATGAGAAAGAGAAGCCTCATTACCCTGACGGGAGTCCGAGGCAGCACAGTCTCCTGGTAAGGTCCCTGGATTGGGAATCACAAAACTCAGCTGTTAGCCCTGCCTCAGATAAAGGCTAATTCTGTCACTTTATTTTAGACTTCATGTCTCTAAAGCCTCTCAGTTTCCTCATCTGTAAAATGAAGGTAAAAAGTATGTTATCCTGCCTAGTTCATGGGGTACTCATGCTTTGTACATTGTGTACTGTACTCTAAATGAGCACTTCTCAAACTTTTTGGTCTCGAGACTCTTTTATACTTTTGAAAATTATTGAGGATGCCAAAAAGCCTTTGTTTGTACAAATCGTATCAATAAAGATTTATGACAGTCATTATTTAAACTGGTCATTTAAAATATTTCTTTTTAAATTCATTTAAAATAACAGTTATAAACCTATTTCATGTCAACATCATTTTAATGAAAAATAAGTATATTTTCCTAAACAAATCAATGAGAATAGCATTATTTTATATACTTTTGTAAATTTCTTTAATGTCAAGCTGAACAGAAGACAGCTATATTCACATATATTTCTGTATCAGTCTGTTGTCATATGTTATTTTGGTTAAAGTTTATAAAGACAACCTGGTTTCTTATCAATCTAGAGTTGGAAAAGGGAAAAGTATTTCAATAGGCAAAAAATATCTTAGTATTTTTATAAAAATAATTTTCACCTTAAGGATCTCCTGAAAGGGTCTCAGGGACCCCCAAGGGTCTGTGGACTGTACTTTGAGACCTAAATAAAGTCTGTTAAATTAAAGATCATAATATGAAAGTGTGTTGAAAAGAGAAAACTTTTGGTGTCTTTATTTTCACAGTATCTACATGTTGTATTACATTTTTATTTATTTTGTTAAACATTTCCCAATCTAAATATGCTTAACATGATTGTACCTGTATAACCTATATCAGATTGTTTGCTGTCTTGGGAAGGGGAGAGGGAAGGGAGAGAAAGGGGAGGGAAGGGAGGGAGGGACAAAAATTTGGAACTCAACATTTTACAAAAATGAATGTTGAAAACTATCTTTACATGTAATTGGAAAAAAAATAAAATACTATTAAGAAAAAAAACCATTTCCCAATCTACATGGAGAATTGAGATTTGAGTATTCTTGCCTTTATCCTGGCCAGTATATCTTTGCTCTCCTTGCTCATATTTGGAGTCACATGAGCAAACCTGGAAACCACACCTTAGGAAACATGTGGACTACCTGGGAAGGATATAGACCAGAATGAGAGAGGGAGGCATGATGGGAAGGAAACAGGCATTTATTAAGCACCTACTATGTGCCTGGCACTGTACTAAGCACTGGACAATGTTTATCACATTTGATCCTCACAACAATTCTAGAAGGCAGGCGTATTATGATCCTCACTTAACAGCTGAGGAAACTGAGGCAGGCAGAAGTTAAGGGTCACATAGTAAGGAAATGTTTGAGGTTGGACTAGGTCTGATGAGAACTAAGTTAAAAGAACCAGGGATGGTTAGACTAGAGAATAGAAGACAGAATGGGGAGGTTTAGGACAAACATTCTAGTTGCCTGGCAGTGATGGTACAGAGGGGAAAATGCATTTTGTTTGTTTGCTTCCCTTTTGTCCCAGATATTTGGACTCTGGCTGCCTGGATAGATAAGTGGGCTACTGGCTTTGGAAGCAGCCCTGCTTTCTACTCTACCTGGTATGCCAGATACTTAGAGTTTCAGGAATTACAATTTTAGCTGGTCAAAATATTTTGGAGGCACTCTGTCTCTCAGAACTAAGGTCTGGCAATCAGGCTGTGCCCTGAGCTTGGCACAACAATCCTTTGTGCTCTAAATGATCTCACCTGCTGGCAAAGGGTATTGCTCTGACCAAGCACCAGGGGTTCACTGCCCCCTAGTTCTCAGGGACCTGAGAGCCATCCATCACTTTGCTTGACTTGCTCACAAATCCTGTTCCTTGTAACAGCTAAGTGAACCGAGCCAGGTACTGTACCCCTCTGTGAGACAACCAGTTCAGAGACTGTTCCCACAGGACCCAGGAATGCCTGCATTGTCCACACAGGAGCCTCCTGTGGGAAACTGCTACTGAAGACCTAAGAATGATTATGTCATAGTCCAGCCCACTTATGTATGTATAAGCATCATCCGTTCCCCAACATGTTAAGCCCTCCTTCTCAGGAGAGGGGCTTCCTTCCTTGCAAGTCATTTTCCTCACTCTGAAATAAATTATACTGCTTCTTTGTGTCCTGACACACCTACCTCTAACCTGCTCTGTTTGGCTCTGGCCATCCCCAAGTTAGAGACCTTTCCAGTCTGGACTGCATTCAAAATTCTGTTGACAAGCTTAAATAAATCTTTTCTTTCTGGCCAGCTAGCAATATCTACTGTAAACAGAGGAGAGAGAAAGCATGGCGGTTTTCTAGGGCAGAACTAGGAAGCAATGGAAGGAGCAGGGCAGGGAGCAATTCTGTCAGCTCAGTATCAGGAAGACCCTGCAAGCAATTAGTGTTGTCCCACAAGAAAATGGGCTGCCTCAGGTGGAGCCACCCTAAAGTCTTTTGGCAGAGGTCAGAAAACCACCTCAAGGAGAATGCTGGAGGGAGAAGGAGCAGGATTATTGCTCTGGGAGGGATCGGACTAAGTGAGCCAGTTGGCTCCAAGATCCCCTCCAGCCTGGGATCTATGATCTCATGGTGCCTTTGAGCTCCTTCCTAGTTCCGGGATGCTACGATTCTCTCAGGCTTTTCACTGGGACTTGTGAAAATGGTTTCAACATCCAAAGAAACTCCTTGTTAAAATTCTCCTGAGGTTAGAATCTTAATAATAGTAAGTATTTACATATTACTTTAAGATTGGTAAAGCACTCTACAATTATCATCTCTCCTTTGATCCTCACAACAGCCCTGGGTGGTAGGTGCTATTATGATCCCCATTTTACCAATGAGGAAAGTGAAGCAGACAGCAGCTGAGTGACTTGCCCAGGGTCACACAACTAGGAGGTGTCTGAGACTAGAGTTGAACTCAGATCTTCCCAATTCCAGGTCCAATGTTCTATCCACTGGGCCACCTAGCTGCATATCTTGTTAGTTCTACAAAGATAATAAAATGGAAGAACCATGTTTTCCCCTTTGTGGACAACTTCCACTAAAAAGCCCAGTAGCAATAAGTAGAGGCAGGGGGATGGTGTATTAGGGCTAGGGCCATGATAGATATTGGAGTTATGATAGATAAGCGTTAGAAACATGGAACATGGAGACTTGGGAGTTAGGATTAACCTTAGCTCTAACTCTTGTCTCTTATGGGCCTTACAAGCATTCCACCTCTATGGTCAACAGAATTCACGTCTAGAACTCTTGACTAGGTTTGGAGCATAGAACTAGATGCGTCCTCTCTGACCCACCTCCATAACTGCCTAGAGGTGTAAGAGAACTTCCAAGACCAGTAAGTGCTGCTGAGATATGAGTGGTTACTGAGAGACAACGCGTGGGGTGTGGCGAGAAGAGCTAATAGTTAGGAGACCTGGATTCTGGGTCTAGGTCCACCATTTCCTGGCTTTGGGCCTTTGGGCTTGCAAGCCATTTCTCTTTAGGGAGCTTCAGTTTTCTGCTCTGTGAAATACGGGTGTTGATTTAAATGATCTCTATGCTACCTTCAAACTCTGACATTCTAAACTCTAAGGCCCCTTCTAATTCTTACATTCTGTGTTCTGTGGTCCCTTTCCACTCTGGCATTGTATGTTATAAAGGATCTTCTGCTTACAGTCTATATTATTCTGTGTTCTAAGGCAATGGAGTCCAACCCAAATAGAGACAGATCTCTGCAGGCCGTATATTGGCTCAGAAAATCACAAATCAACATTATCAATATTGTATCGTATTTTTTCTTTATTTTGTTAACCGTTTCTCCGTCACATTTTAGTCTGGTTTGGGCAGCATTGGGGAGCTTTGCTGGCTCTTTCCTGTCCTGAGTTTGCTGCCTCTCTAATGTTAGAGACCATACACTACGATATTCTACATTCTCCTGTGCTCTGAGACCCCCTCCGGGCTCCCACTTTCTATTCAATGTTGAGCCAATGGTATCAAGTAATGCAGGGTAGTACTTTCCTCCTCTTTTGCCTCATATAAAATTGGGTCAAATACTATACAAATGTGAAGAGTTATTAAGAAAACTGTATGGCCTTGTGGAAAAAGCACAAAATCTGAGTTTAAATACTAGCATCAACTCCAGAGTCTAGGGGATAGATAGATAAAATATTGAAAGATTCTGGGTTCAAATCCTACTTCCGATGCTTGTTAAGGCATTTTTTCAGTATGTCCAACTTTCCATGATCCCATTTGGGGTTTTCTTGGCAAAGATACTGAAGTGGTTTGCCATTTCCTTCTCTAGCTCATTTTACAAATGGGGAAACTGAGGCACAGAGGGTTAGGTGACTTGCCTATGGTTGTACAGCTAACAGGTGTCCGAGGTTGTATTCGAACTCAGGTCCTTCTGACTTCAGGGCCAGCACTCTCTCCACTGCATCATCTAGCCAAGCCCAATGTTTGTTCCCTGTGTAATCTTCAGCAAGGCTGTCTCTGGGTCTCAGTTTCCTCATCTGTAAAATGTGGGTGGTTGGGCTACATGGTTTCTGAGGCCCGTTCCAGCAATGGATCTATAAACCAGTGCAGTGCCTGGTACACAGCAGGTGTTTAATCAATGCTAGCTGACTGACAAACATGCATTAGTTGCACGACACAATGCAAGGCCCTTCCCTTCTCTGTCTTAGTTTTCCCTACATAAAGCAGGGATCCTAACACATGTGCTCTGCATGTCTCCATCCCTATTATCATCACTGCACACACATACATACACACATCTATGCACATACAAACACACACACACATGCACACACACACATGCACACACACCATTTCCCTTAACACAACAGAAAAGCAAGGAAGGATAGAAGCAATAATCTGGATCTTTCTGGATGAAATAGTACATGCCTCTGAAGTAGCTGGTTATTTAGATCAGAATGACTTCTGTCTCAATGCACATCTTCCCTTCCCCCTCCAACCACATGTGTTGACACAGGCCAAACTGGCAGCAAATAGTCTGAAGTCCCCGGGGGAAAGGTGTACTTGAGAAGTTTTAAATGCTATCATAAGGCTTTTATCCTCTAAGCCTACTTATAAGCTGAGGCATGTGTTTTCTTGTCTTGGGCCGCAAGAAAATGGAAATAGGTAAAGGAAGTTACTTAGTTACTGAGGCAAAAGAAAGGAGGAGAGAGAGAGAGAGAGGGAGGGAGGGAGAGAAAAGAAGGAAGGAAGGAAGGAAGGAAGGAAGAGAGAGAAGGAGAGAGAAAGAGAAGGGGAGAGAGAAGGAAAGAGGAAGGAGAGAAGGAAGAGAGAAATAAAGAGAGGAAGGAAGATAGGAAGGAAAAAAGAAAAAGAAGGGAGAGAAGGAAAAAGAAAAGGAGAGAAAAGGAAAGGAAGCAAGGAAGGCAGGAAAGAAGGAAGAAGAGAAGAGAGAAAGAGAAGGGGAGAGGAAAGGAAAGGAAGAAAAAAGGAGAGAAAGAAATAAAGGAAGGAAGGAGAGAAGGAAGGAAGGAGGAGAGAGAAGGGAGAGAAAGAAGGGGAGAGAGAAGGAAAGAAAGGAAGGAAAAAGAAAGAGAGGGATAGAAAGAAACAAAGAAAATAAGGAAGAAAGAAAGAAAAGAAGGAAGAGAGGAGAGAGAGAAAGAGAAGGGGAGAGGAAAGGAAAGGAAAGAAGAAAAGAAAGAAAAGAGAGAAGGAAAAAGAGAAGAAGAGAGAGAAAAAGAGAAAGAAAAGAAGGAAGGAAGAAAGGAAAAGAAAGAAGATGAGAGGAGAGAAAGCAAAAAAGAAGGGGAGAGAGAAGGAAAGGAAGGAAGGAAAGAAAAAAGAAAGAAAGGAAGGAAGGGAGGAGAAAGAAAAGGTGAGAGAAAGAAAGAGAGGAAGGAAGGGAAGAAGGAAGGAAGGAAGGAAGGAAGGAAGGAAGGAAGGAAGGAAGGAAGGAAGGAAGGAAGGAAGGAAGGAAGGAAGGAAGGAAGGAAGGAAGGAAGGAAGGAAGGAAGGAAGGAAAGACCTCTCTAGAGCTTTTTAAGCACAGGCTGGATGACCATTCATGGGGGAGGCTGCTGAGGGTCTTTATTCAGGTATGAAATGAACAAGGTAGCCTTTAAGTTCCCTTCTCACTCTGAGATTCTATGATTCAGTGACATACAAAGCAAGCCCTGCCTTGGAGAAGATCATAATGCAAGGGGGAGTGAGAGGGTAACGTCAATGGTCCCTCTGGCACAGGACTTGACTAACTAACCCCCTTTGAATAGGCTTGGGGCTTCCTGATCATTTAATAGAAAGATGACCAAGCTTAGAGTCAGAAGACCTAGCTAGATTGAAGGTCCTGGCTTGGATGCCAATTCAGCCTGAGCTCTCTGAGCCTCAGTCTCCTTAACTGAAAGATGGGTGTGATGATTCTGTCACTACTTACCTGAAGGCCATTGTGAGGAAAGCGTCTTAGTTATGAAACTGTGAGCAAGTTTTAGGTAGGGAGATATTACTCACATGCAGGAATAACTTATTAAGCAATGGGACTGAGTTATCAAACACCAGAGCTAAAAGGGACATTAGACACCCAGCCCTACCTCTTCACTCTTCAGAAGAGGACAATGAGGCCCAAAGGAGGGAAAATGACTTAGCCAAGGTATCACAGAAATGCTAGGGCAAGCCGAGGCCTCTCGGAAGGTCAGCGATATTATGAGCTGTGGGCACTAAGTGTTTTTGGAGTTACAAGGGTGGAGGGTGGGGGAGGGAATAAAACCAATCTAATCTGTTGGTTGGTTCCAAGTCAGTAGAATGACTGGGTTTGGTTTGGTTTCTGTAGGCTTGTTTGTTCTACTTTTGTCCTGGATATTTGGACTCTGGATGACTGAGTAGAAGTGGACTGATGGTTTTGGAACTGATCCAGGGGCATGCTGATAATTGCTTAACGACTGGCTTTCCAAAGGGGCAAAAATGCAGCCAGGACACACTTTTAAGTTTAACATGCATCATTATGCATATGATTTTCTCTGCCACTTTCTTGAGTTCTATCAGTAAAATAATAAATCAAGCCTTAATTTGTAGCATTTGCTGATTTCCTTGACGCTTACACTGAAAATTTAATGATGGCTTCCAGCACATCCCTGAACGGGCCCCACTTTCCACCCCACCTAGTAAGTCAGAGAGTTAGAGACACTCAGAAAGAACAGCTCTGGCTTAAAGGACACTTTTCCTATCTGGGTAGCTGGGAGTGAACAGGATAGGAAAACACATGGACGAGTTAAGGACACCATTGTAACCCAAGCGTTACTACTGTTTTTGCTCTCCCACCCCAAACCAAACCAGTTACCAAAAGCAAGCAACGCCCTTTGACTCATTTGAGGATCATAAATGCTCCTTTCCCTCGACTACCCTCCTATGGTGGAGCGTTCCAAAATTCCCCAAAGGGAGGGACCAAGAGTTTCAGAACAACAGATCGTGAGAGCCAGAATGGTTTTAAAATAGAGACTATCAGAGTTGGGAGAGGCCTTGGACTCCAGAATGTTTGGGTTGGGACCTTAGAACAGAGAATATAAGACCTTATAGGGGCCTTAGAACATAGTGTATCAGAGCTAGGAGGGGCCTTACATTATAGAATGTCCTAGCTGGAAGAATTTAGAATGTCAAAGCTGGCAGGGACCTTAGATGTCATAGAGGTCAGCCCTTCCATTTTGCAGATGACAAGAGTAAGGCCTTTGCGTGTGTGCTGTGTGTGGCGGTTTTGTCCTTCGTTCTTGGAGATGACCATGACATCAGGCTGATTATGACGTGACTTGCATTGAATTTGACTTGAGTGAGGGAGGGCTGGGCATCAGCCTCATTTTCTCCTGAAGAGCCATCTGGGTCCAGTGGCCAGATACAGATCAGGAGGACTGGAGACGTCCCAAGATACAGTGCGGAGACCTTGGCCTTTGAGTGAGGTAATGCCCATTCAATGAATAGGCCGGTTGGAGAAGTGAGTCAAAGGATGGTCCCTTTAATTAAAAAAAAAAGTCAAACTGGGAGGGGAAGACCCTCAGGCTTCTTTACATTCACACTGAGCAGGGAGGGCCCAAAAGTAACCTTTAAGTGATGCCTGGACAGGGACCTATTGTTGTCTAATCAGTGAGATCCTGAGTGAATTGGGTTTAGGAATGGAGGAAGAAATCTAGCCTAAGGTCATTGAGTGAATCAGGGCAGAACTAAATCCAGAGACCAGTCTCCTGATGCCCCGCCCAGTGCCCTTTCTACTATGCCATAGGAGAAGCCAGGAGCCTGGATAATCTATAGGCATGAATGATGAGCTTTTGGTAAGCCATTCAAAAGCTATTTTTAATCTATTCAAAAACCATATCCAATGCCTACCCTGTTCAAGTCCTGTGCTTGGAACTATAGAGGACCAAAGACAACAAAAGCCCCGTTTCTACCTACAAGAAGTTTATGAGCTAGTAGTAATTATATCGATCCACCTTTATGTAGCACTTGAAGGCTTTATGGAGTGTTCTTCACATCGACCTTGAGAGGTAGGGAGCACAAAAAATCTCATCCCTATCATACAGGCAAGAGACTGAGATGCAGAGTCATGGAGTGACAAGCTCATAAACAGTATGTGATAGAGCCGAAACTCAGACCCAGGTCACCGGCAAGCGCAGCCCTCTTTCTGCTAAAGCCGTCGCCTCTCTATATGGTGTGCACAGATACAGAGAATGCCAATAAGACTACAACTCCATAAGAGGAATGGAGCATGGTCACAGAACCATAATGCTATGAGGTCTGAGGATGGAGAGATCACTACCAGTGTAGGGGACTAGGGAAGAAATCCCAGCAGAAGTGAAAGCATCTGGGCTTTGAAAGATGGGCTAGGTATCAACACGCAGGGACAGGGTGAGGAGGAAGATATACCAAGCACATGGAGTTTCATCAGCAGAGGTCATAGGCATGCACAGAACAGGGACTGGGTGTGCCCAGGTATCATGCATACACCCTGGGAAGAGTATTCCCTGAGGGTGAGGGGGAGAGCTAAAGGTAAGGCTCCAGCCTAGGCCCATTCTAAATGCATGCTTACAGTACAGAAAGCAGTTAATTCTTGAAGAAAAGGGTCCTTGATCTTCCCAGTGACTTCCACACCTTGCTACCTCCACTCATTGCCATCATCTTCATCTCTCTCCCCCGACTATATGCACACCCCTTTTTCCAACTTCTCTTTATATTTTTTTTCTCTGCCTCCTCCTCATACTAATATAATAATATTATATTAAAATATAAGCTCTTTGAGGGCAGGAATTTGCTTGTTTGCTTTTGTTTACATTCCTAGTGTTTAGTACAGTGCCTAGAACATAGTAAAGATTTAGTAAATGCTCATTTACTCGCTTATTTTCTCACTTATCTATCTATCTATCTATCTATCTATCTATCTACCTGTCTCTCTCTCTGTCTATCCATCTATTTATTCAGTCATCCATCTATTCATCTTTCTACCTGTCTGTTTGTCTGTCTGTCTTTAGAAGCTCAGCTCCTCTGTGAAGTGTTTTCTATCTCAAGATCCTAGGATCATAAATCATAGAGGTGGACTGGAACTTCAGGGTCACCAAGCCCACCTCTGTCATCTTAGAGATGAGGAAACTGAGAGCCAAAGGAAGTGAAGTGACTCACCGAAGGTCACAAAGGTAGTAAGCAAAAGAGAGGGCTTTGAATGCAAGCCATGGGCCTCTATATTCAGCATTCTTTTCAATGCACTCCACTTCCTCCTCTGAACACCTAGAATTTTTATTATACAACTGAACACCACTACAATGGTCCTCCATTTTACCTGTTTGAGATATGTTTCTTCAATTGGATTTTGAGCTCCTTGAGGTCAGAGGCTATGCTCTCCTTCACTCTCCACCCCCACATACTTGGCACAGGGATAGGCACATGGTCGGTGATTGGCAAATACCCATTGACTGATGTCTGTCTCATATAGGGGTCAAATAAAGGAAGTCCTATAGCTTCTCTACAGTGGAAAGATCAAGAGATTAATAATCAGAAAGCCAAGGCTGAAATGCTGTCCCTTCCCACTTACTAGATGTGTGACCCTGGGCGAGTCATTTGCCTTTGCCGAATTTCATTTTTCTCCTCTATAAAATATGCTCAGTAATCCTGATTACCTGCCTCACTGGGCTGTTTTGAAGAAAGCACTTTGTAAACATGAAAGCACCTTGTAAATATTAAAGCCCTTAGAAATAGGAGCTTTTATTCATCTTCCTCATTGCTCCTCATCGTGGCAAAAACTTACCAAGCTGAGCAGTTATCACAATGGTCTCACAGTAGGCATCAGAGGATGAACAGTTGGTGGACTTTTGACCTTTTCCATGGCAGTTGTCCCCCACACATGTATAACATCGCAGAGCACTTCCTGGGGGAAGAACCAAACCAGACTGAATAGCTGCCTTCTTCAATTCAGTGGTCACATAGTAAGCACAATATAAAGGTTAGGTGGTAGTAGTAGTAGTAGTAGTAGTAGTAGCAGTAGTAATAGTAGTAGTAGTAGTAGTAGTAGTAGTGGCAGTAACAATAGCAGTAGCAGTAGTAATAGTAGTAGTAGTAGTAGTAGTGGCAGTAACAATAGCAGTAGCAGTAGTAATAGTAGTAGTAGTAGTAACAGTAGTGGTAGTAGTAACAGTAGTGGTACTAATAGTGGTAGTAACAGTAGTAGTAGTAGTAACAGTAGTGGTACTAATAGTGGTAG
>CM053622.1:74875962-74926073 GCA_028646595.1 Phalanger gymnotis | reverse complement strand
AGTAGTGGTACTAATAGTGGTAGTAACAGTAGTAGTAGTAGTAACAGTAGTGGTACTAATAGTAGTAGTAACAGTAGTAGTAGTAGTAACAGTAGTGGTACTAATAGTGGTAGTAGCAGTAGTAGAAGTAGTAGTAGAAGTAGCAATAGCAGTATCAGTAGCAGTAGTAATAGTAGTAGTAGCAGCAGCAGCAGCAGTAGTAATAGTAGTAGTAGTAGTAGTAGTAGTAGTAGTAGTAGTAGTAGTAGTAGTGGTAGCCCCCAGCATTGTTGTGAGGATGAAACCAGACAATATTTGTAAAGTGCTTACTAGAATGCCTGGCATATATGAGTGCTTAATAAATGTTTATTCTCTTCTTTTACCCTGAGCACAATGCCAGGCAGATAGTAAGTATTTCATAAGTGTTTAAGGTACCTAGAGGGAGCAGTGGATAGGGTACAGCGCCTGGAGTCAGAAACACTCATCTGTCTGAGTTCAAACCTGGCTTCAGACACTAGTTATGTGACCCTGGACAAGTCATTTAACTCTGTTTGCTTCAGTTTCCTCATCTGTAAAATGAACTGGAGGAGGAAATGGCCAACTACTCCAGCATCTTTGCCAAGAAAACCCCAAATGAGGTCATGAGGAGTTGAACAGGACTGAAAAGTGACTAAACAAAAATAAATGCTTTCTGGTTGACTGGATGAAAATAGAATATTAGTGCTGGAACGAGCCTTAGGAAGGACCTTAGGACCTGAAATACGAGAGTTAGAAGGGACTTTTAAAAATAAAACATAAAACATAGTATACCAGAGCTGGAAAAGACCACAGAATACGTTAAAGCTGGAAGGAAGCTTAGCAATCGTCTAGTCCAATTTTGTCACTCATAGATTCAGGAAACGAGGCTGAGGAAGGTTAAATGACGGGCCCCGGTGAGACCCTGTGAGGAGTGTTATGTTCAGTTTTCAGAGGCAATTTGATGTAGTAGATAGAGCTTGGTCCTTCAAACTAGGAAGGTGATTAGGCAGTGATGGAACTGGAGATCACAGCACTCAGATATGCTTGAAAGAACTCTGGGAGTATCGAGTATGGAGAAGGGAAGACTTAGAGGTGGCAGATATCACTTCTGTCTTCAAATTCCTGAAGGGCTTTTGTGTGGAAGATGGAGCAGATGTTTTCTTCTTGATCCCAGAACCAAGAGTAATGGGTTAAAGGACAGGGAAAGGGACTGGAGGCAAGATTCCATTGGTAAAGGGAATGATCTGGCCTGAGCCCAGGGCTCTGTCCACCATGTCAGCCACACATGTTTGAGTGTTAAACCAGCCAAGGCAGTCCCTGCTCCAGGCCCAGGTCCGCTGCTGGTGCCCAGCTGTAGTAGGAAGGCCGAATTTATGATCTCAAAAAGGATCATATAAATATCTGAATGGTTCGAAATCGTTGGGTATATAGAATTCTCTAAGCAGAAGGCATCAAAAAATTTATTCAGGGCCCAGAGCAACAAATTAGCGAACCAACCTCCCCATTCCAGTATTGTGAACACAAGCCTCCAGGCCCAATAGGCCCACCTCACAAGAGTAGCCAGGAGGCCACAGAAAAATAAGATGGCATAAATCATATTCACCGTCCTCAAGACCTCTCTCGAACTCCTGGGTCCACACAGGGGTCGGCTCTGCTTCGGATTTTTTTCCAGCTGTAGTTTTCTCACCTCTCCTCGCAGCCAAGCCTCTGGCGTTCTCAAGTCCCGCCTCAACGACTAGATACCAGAGTCCAGAGACCCATTGGTTCTAGAATTGGCCCCTTTTAAGTCCTTAATCTACGCCCACAGGGGTTTCACACCTGATAGGGCTTTGGGCCTGGGGCTTAGCATTTAACAGGTGAAAGTACTTTCACCATAAACAAAAGCCAAACTCCTGAAGGGCACCCGTTAAACTAAGCCCATTTTGCCTTACTGGCACACCGGCCTGGACAGAGCTGCCCAGAAGTGTGTGGAAGGTTTCCACCCATGATGCAGCGAGTTTCATTGGCTATGGGAAGATAAGTACTCCAGACACCGTGCCCCTGAGTGGAGGCCTTGGCAATCTCTTCATTTGTACATGCCAGGGAGGGGAAGGGCCAGGAGAAAAGAGGTGAGTCCAGGGCAGCGTTTGGAACCATCTCATGTTCTGCTCCATGGACAGAGCCTGTGCTTGCCTTCCTGCTGCTCCCCAGACCCCAAGCAGGAAGACAAATTGGAGAAGAGACTGTGGCCCCTGGTCCTCATGCCCTCCCAGGAGAAAGGACACTTGAAGTTGCTTCTGTACCCTGGATGACTGGTGCTCTGTGGATACAGCGCTGTCAAGAGGACGACGACAAACAGGAGTGCCTCCAAAAGAAGGATGGCCCAGATGGAGAGAGGACCAGAGGCGATGCTGCGAGACAGGACTCTGAGGGGTCTAGGGTTGTTTAGCCAGCAGGAGAAAGGCTTTGGATGGGAGAGGGAGAGCCGGAATCAAATATCTGAACAAGTGGCATGGGAAAGAAGGCTTAGACTTTCTCTGCTCAGCCCCAGAGGGTAGAAGTTACAGGGAGGGCAGATGCCATTCCATTTCAACATATTTATGAAGCACTGCTCGGTACAAGACACCGTGCCCAGTGCTAGAGGTAGAAACACAGAAACAAAAGAATCTTTGCTCTTAAGGAGGTCTGTCTGTGGTATACAGTCTTCGAGCTTAAATGTTCTCCTTCTCTCTCCTCTCTCCTCTCTCTCTCTGTCTCTATGTCTGTCTGTCTGTTCTTTTTCTCCCTCTCTGTATCTTTTTTCTTTCTCTCTGTCTTTCTGTGTCTCTCTTGGTCTCTCTCTCTCTCTCTCTCTCTCTCTTTCTTTCTCTCTCTCTCGTCTCTTTCTCTCTGTCTCTTCTCTGTTTCTCTCTCTATTTCTCTCTATCTCTCTTCTCTCTCTCCTCTCTTTATTTTTCTCTTTCTCTCTGTCTCGGTCTGTCTGTTCTCTCTCCTTCTCTGTCTTCTCTCTTTCTCTTTGTCCCTCTGTATCTCTGTGTGTCTCCCTCTCCTCTCTCTCTTTCCTCTGTCTCTGTCTCTCTCTCTGTCTCTCTCTGTCTCTCTCTCTCTCTCCTGCTTCTTCTCCATCTGTTCTCTGTCTCCTCTCTTTCTTTCTCCCTGTCTCTCTGTGTTTTTCTTGGTCTCTGTCTCTGTCTCTGTCTCTGTCTCTCTCTGTCTCTCTGTCTCTCTCTCTCTCTCTGTCTCTCTCTCTCTTCCTCTCTCCCTCTCTCCCCCTCTCTGTATCCCCTCTTTCTCTCTTTATTTCTCTCTTTCTCTCTGTCCCCATCTGTCTGTTGTCTCTCATCTGTCTCCTCTCTTTATTTCTCTTTGTCTCTCTGTCTCTCTCCTTCTCTCTCCTCTCTCTCCCTCTTTGTCTCTTTTTCTCTTTCTCTGTCTCTCTTCTCTTCTCTATCTCCCTTCACTTATCTCTCTTCCTCCGTCCTTTCCTATTTCTCTTCCTTTTTCTCCCTTTCCCACCTCCAATCAATTTCTTAGAATCATAGCAATCAAACGGGTGGTCTCAGTCAGTAGTGAGCCTCCTATCCCTGGAAGGATCCCAGTAGAGGTTATAGCTACTTGTCAGAGATTTCATCATTGGGTGAGACAATGAATCCTGTGATCTATTTGGTCCCTAGTACCACCAATATCCTTTGATTCCAAAATACAGAAAGAGTTTGTGAAACTTGCTTAGTGAAGTTGAAGCCCTACCTCTTGCCTTCCTGATTTCAGAGTTCTCCCCAGGCAGAAACAGAGACAGCAGCAAACAATTAAAAGCTGCCACTTCTCAAGCCCTTTATGGTTTACAAAGTGCTTTCCTCCCAGCTACCTAATGAGGAAAGCAGAGCTAGTGTGATTATGCCCATTTTACTGAGGAGGAAAACGAGATTCAGAGACCAGGAGCAACTTGCATGTTAGCTAGGAAGTGGTGGACTTGGCACACCTGGGAGCTAACGTCCAGGCCAGAGCTTTGCTCCCTGCTCCAGGTGGAGATCATGTCCCTGTACAGCCCTTTCCTGCCTTGGGTTACTGTGTCCAGGCCCCTCTGCCTTCTGACTGCTCTCTTCTGGACACACTATCATTGGTTAGCATCTTCCCTAACATGTGGCTCCAAGAAATGGACATAACATTGCATGTGGAGAAGCTGGGAATGATTTGGGACAGTCTGTATTGCAAAAAGTCTCAGGACCTCAGGCAAGTGGTTCTGCTACTCCTCGGTTTCTTTGCTCTTCCCCAAAGGCACTGTCTTAATGGTTCTTCAAGGTCTCCAGCCAAGCAGGAGCATGTTCTCTTCCCAGAACATGGCCTGTGCTTTCTGAACTCCGGATCTTTGCTCACATTCTTCCCTCTCACCCTTCAGCTGTTGCTGAACTGCAATCTACCTTTCCAGGCCACCTCAAATGCCTCCTTCCCTTTAGGATGCCTTTCCTGACCCCCTCTTCCCCCCTGTAATTAGATCCTTTCTTGGAGGATCTCACACAGCATTTAGTTCTATACCTCTCTGATGCACAGAGTGTGCATTATTGTGTATTGTCCTTATTCACTTTTGTGTTCAGGTACTGCTGCTTAGATTGATACACCTGTGAGGATAGGGGTAGCAACCACTCTAAACTTTACGTCCTCTAGTCCGACCTATACCTATAGCTGAACAATATCTCCTCTACACCATTTCCCATGACCAATCCTCAAACTTTTGAATTGGGCTCTAAAGGCTGGGAAGACTGTGTGAAAGACATCTCAACTGCCAGGAGGAAGAAAAAGCACGATAAAGAAAACCTTAATTTACAATAACTAAAGAATTATTAGTTTAGTGATAAGATAGGTATTGCCAAGGACATGTAGATGATAAATATTTCAAGAGTTGTAGTTTGGTTGAAGAAACATGAGTACAATTCACTATGAGTGGAAGGTTTTCATCGTTTTGGGTCTCTCGTAGAGTATGTAATAAAGGGCAGATAGGTGGAACCGTAGATAGAACACTGGTTTGGGAGTCAAGAGAACCTGAGTTCAAATCTGGCTTCTTACTCACGTTTACTAACTGTGTGACCTTGGGCAAGTCACTTAACCATGTTTGCCTCAGTTTCTTTTCTGTAAAATGAGCTGGAGAAGGAAATGGCAAACCACTCCTGTATCTCTGGTAAGAAAACCCTAAATGGGGCCATGGAGAGTCAGGCACAACTGAAAAAACTCAACCACAAAACAGAGTATGTGGAAAGATCTTTGGGCAGTGAAGTAGAAAGCCTGGGTTCTGCTCCACCCCCATGCCAATCCAACTGTGTGGCAAATTGCTTCCTGTCTCTGGGCCTTGATTTCCTTTCCTATAACATGAGGAGGCATGACTATGTTACATCTGAGGTCTCTTCCAGGTTCATCATTCTATGATCGACTTATCTGACCACTATAACATACAGGAGAGGACTAAAGAATTATTCTAACCACTCCTTGCACCCCTTTTCCACCAAAAGACCTCCAAATTTTGGCCTTAGTCAGCTAGAGATTAGTGCTTAACCTGGATACTTGCTCAGTTTTCCTACGATCCCTTGATCTGCCTAGGCCTAGTTGCTGTCTTTTTCCGAGGACAGGAAGAGAAAATTTTAATTAAATAGCTAGGAGGCTGAGGCTTTAAAGCGGGGGTTTCTTAGACCCTCCTGGCCCCCTGATGAATCCTGTGGGCCCCACAGAATCTCACAGAGACTCTGTGAAAAGCCAAGGCTATGCTGCAGCATTATTAAATTTGAAGTGATATTCTAAATAAAACAGGAGCAGACAGGCATGATGGTGCATGTCTGTAATCACCACTACACAACCAGAGAGGCAGGCTAGGCTGGTGGATAGCTTGAGTTCAGGAATTCTGAGCTACAGTTGGACTAAAGCTGATTGGATGTCTACACTAAGTCCAACATCAACATGGTAAATCCTTAGAGGGAGAGGTTAGGGAATGGGGGAAGCAGACTGCCTAAGGAGGGAAGAACTGGCCCAAGTTAGGAACAGAGGAGGTCAAAGCTTCCATGCCCATCGGCAGTGAGATGAGGCCCGTGAGTGACTCTGGAACTTCCAACCTGGGCAAGACAGAAAGACCCAGTCTCAAAAGAAAAAAAAAATCGAAATTAAAACAACAACAACGAAACAAAAATGGAATCAGTCCTAGACTTGAAATTTCTTCTTGGAATCTTACTTCATAAGAAGTAACTAGCTTTTCTCCTCAGAATCAGTGTATCTGGGTTCAAATGCCTGCTATGAAGTTTGACCTCGATTCTGAATCATAACGTGACCTTCACACGGGTTCTTAGGAAAACACTTTGTAGAACTTGAAATTCTGCAGAAATGAGTATACCCAAGGTTTTCTGATTCCAAATGCATGGCTCCTCCCAGGCTTTAAAGCAAGAGTTCTTAACTCAAGAGATCCGTGGACAGATTTTTAGGGGGTTCATGACTATAGAGGGAATTTTTTTATATATTTCTTTTTTTTTTACATTTTTATTTCAAAATAGTTGGTTTCCATTGCAATCCTATAAGTTTTCTTTTACACATTTAAAAATATTATTCTGAGAAGGAGCCTATGGGCTATTCTAGGCTGCAAAAGATTCCAGGAAACACACAAAAATAAAAGTGAAGAATCTCTGCTTTGAAGCCTTTTAAATACCTGGGCTTCCTAGCTGTATTTTCACGAGTTTTTTTCCTCCTTATTCAATCATTCCACGAGTATTTATTGAATAATAACAGCCTATCTCCTCTACCATTTGGATGCTTCTTGGTGCCTGGAAGAAAGATGACTCCAAGACCTTGAAAACTATATGCCAACAGAGCACAAGCTTTGATTGGTTCTATCAAGGTGGAAAGGTTGGGTGGATGGAGCCAGCCACCAACTGGGGATGCCAGTGCAGCTAAGGACAGAGAGGCTCATCTCCGTTGGGTTGGCTGGTGTAGTACTGATGGAAGAACACTGATTCTGGAGTCAAAGCTAATTCCTCCTCAGATGCTTGCTACTTGTATGACTCTGAATTAGTAATTTAATTTCCCTGGGCCTCAATTTTGTCACCTGTGAAATAGGGGAGCTGGACTAGGTGACCTCTGAGGTCTCTCCCAGCTCCAGGTCTATGACCTTATGACGGAATTCCTCAGCCACAGCAACCCATGAATCAATCAAACAAACACAAAATACAAAGCTATCCTCAGTCCTGTCTGTAATCTTTCTGCTTCTGTGGGGACTGTGGTAGAATGGAGGAAATGTGAGACAGAGGTTTTAGATAATTTACAAACATTAACTGTTGGCGATCTCAATGTGAAAGCTTGTCCACTGATGAACAAGACACATAATGATAGTATCTATCATTATGGACATTGTCACTGATGAAATCAGAAAACCTAAGGACAATTCTAATTAAATAGAGGGATAGTTGCCGCGCTCTTCTTGGAGAGGAGTAGGTGGGAGAAAAGAACAAACATCTGTTAATGATTGCTAACATTTATATAGTCCTTACTATGTGCCGGGCACTGCTCTAAGCACTTGCCTGATCCTCACCGTGCCTCTTGGAGGAAGGTGCTCATATCAGCCCCATTTTACAGTTGAAGAAACTGAGGCATTCAGTGGTTAAGGGACCTAATCAGGGTCACACAGGTAGTATCTGAGGCCAGATTTGAACCCTTCCCTGACTCCGAGCCCAGCATTCTACCTGCTGTTCTACCTCTCTGGAAATAAAGGAGTTGGTGGGTTTGATTTCAGCGTGTGCAAAAGGCAGAATGAGTTTCCTCAGGAAGAAGTGGACTTACCCTCCTTGGAGGTCTTTAAGCAGAAGCAGAACAATCACCCCTCTGGTAGGTTGTGGGGGGTTTTATTTGTGAAAACTAGATGGCTGCTGAAATTTATTTCAACCCTCAAATTCTGTGATTTTGCAGCATGCAAACAATCCTCTAAGACTAAGTTTCAGAAAAGGTGCCAACCTGCACCGGTGGAGGGAATTTCATCACTTGGGAATTGTGTCTATCAGTGAAATCACTGGTTTGTTTCTTGTCCTTATAATCATTACTGTCAATGTTACGGACAGTAGGACCGTGGACTCAGACGCAGCCTTGTAACAGGGAGAGAACACTGACTCTGGATGACCTGGGTTCAAATCCCACATCCTGAGTCACTCTGAGCAAGTCACAACTCCTCAGGGTCTCAGTTTCTTCACCTTTAAAATGAAGGAGCTGGAGAAGATCACCTAAAGTCCCTGCTGATTCTCATGCTACAGTCCCAAGCTGGAGCTGGAAAAAGACCTTGGAACCATCTCCTCCAATAGCCTTATTTCACAGATGAGGAAACTCAAGCTCAGAGAGAATGCAGGGCTTGCCTGGGGTCCTGCTGGGAGAGGGTAGTCCTCTGACTTCAGAGTTCATGTTCTGTTGCCTATCCCACACTGCCTTCCAAGCGTATAGTTTTATTTTCATATCATTCATAGTAAGGATAAAAGAGATGAGGACTGGACCTGTGATTAGTATAGAGAACTCCCAGGAGAGGAAGTGCGTTCTACCAATATAGGTTGGCACCTTCTCTGAAAATTAGAGTCTTAAAAATCACTCTTTTCTGTGGCTGCTCTAGGCATCCTGAGGAAGCACAGGGTGAATCCACCCCTCCAATGGAACTTAGTTGCTCAGAGAAACACCAGGGGCATTTTACAGCCATCAAAATTACTTTTTACACAATCTCAGAAAAAAAGTCGTTTCTCAGTAGGAAACTTTGGGGCATCTCACCTTGGTCAAAATACAGGAGGGCCATCAAGAAAATCAGGTAAGATGCCATCTGAGCTTGGTCTCCTCAGGCCGTCCAGTGGGGCTTGTGTCCTCAGGAGTCAGCAACAGGCTTGTGGAAAGACGAAGAAAGGGTTTGTTTAAAAAAAAGTAAGTCTCACTTCAGCCAGGTACAATCAGTTAAAATGGTACCAGCAGGTAATGGCTCTGTGGTGTGGGCATACAAACACTCCTATTTATCTTTCCTCTTAGTGCTGCCATAGTATCAATGTTATCTTTTGGTGTTTTTCAAGGACAAAATGACAAAGAGTCAAATAACAATATTCCATACTTCTAGGATCCATGATTTCTTTGGTGTGCAGGCCCCACCCCCTTCTATGCCTTTGAAGGCATTCTTCCTTGGGCTATGGCAAAAAGTATTCATTCGAACAACTCTCCAGCAATGTCACAGCCTAGACCTCTCCATCTCCATGCTGATGTGGGCGGGGACTCAGGAGACGGATGCCTAGGCCATTGCTAGGCCTAGACTGGTAGGTACCTAACCTGTGTTCCCCTAACAAGGTCACCTCAGAACCAGGAGGAAAGGTTTGGAGTAGGGATCTACTAAAGGTCAAGAGACAAAATAATTTTAGAAGTGATCTCATGAATCGATTTGACTCACTTGAGCAAGAATAATCAGAGTCACCAGTCAGCCCCCTGTACTTTTTGAGATATAGCTACTAGAGCAGGCTTTGCCAAAGTCGATTGCCCAGCTCTGACCTTTGCTAGCTGAATGACCTTGTACAAATCAAAGAATTCTCGAACCAGAGTTCTTTGGTTCTTACAGGTTCTTACAGACCATTAAACCCTAGTTGTAATTTTGATATTTTTTTTTATTGGAGATGATAAGAATCCTTAGGCCGTTACCTTTGCAGACTTGTTCTGTAGAAATTATTTGACAAACCACAAAGCTTTATCTGGATAGGAATTATTTTTTTTAGAAAACTTTCTTTAACATTTTCAAAGCCTTTTATGTCTTTGATCTCCAGAAAACCTAGGTGAGGTGCATTCAGGTCCCATTAAGTATGAGGCTTGTACCAGTTCCCATGGTAGAAACACAAGGGTTCCCAATGACACAGAAGATATTCGTTCTAGTTTATGAAAACAGTTATTATCAGGGAGTACAACATACATGTGAAGTTACTTAAACTTGCAAAAAAAATCGTCCTAAAGAAAAAAATATTCCTTTGTATTGGGGAACTGGGTAGAGAAGGCACAAAATTGAGGTTGAGGGAATCATAGGATGATGGGTTGAGGGCTAGAAAGAACCTTAGAGGCTACATAGTCTAACTCTGTAATTTTTATAGAAGAAATGGAGGCTCAGAGAAATTATATGTATATGACACCCGTTTGGTTAGCCTGCTTCTGGCAATGTGTAATGGAGGGCCCTGATCTCCACTTAAGAGAATGCCAGGTATTCTATGACTATGTCTAGCCCACATGAACAGCTAGGTGGCACAATGGTTAGAGCACTGGTCTTGAAATCAGGAAGACTCATCTTCATGAGTTCAAATCTGACCTCAGACACCCTGGGCAAGTCACTTAACCCTGTTTGCCTCAGTTTCCTCATCTGTAAAATGAGCTGGAGAAGGAAATAGCAAACCATTCCAATACCTTTGCCAAGAAAACTCCAAAAGGAATCACACATGACTGAAATGACTGAACAACAAAAGTCCACATACTTTATGCTTTTTTGATTGGCTGTTGAGTCAGAACTGGATATGTCTTCCTACAGGGGCAATTCAACTTGCTCAGATTTTCCTGGAGGTATTCAAATAATGAAGCAACAACCACCATAAGCCTCAGGGAGGAGTAGAGAAAGCTAGCTCCAACATGTTGACAAAGATATTAGAATGGTTTGCTATTTCCTTCTCCCCACCCTGGCAGACATATAGACATATAAAGACTCTGTGCCATATCCCAGCTTCCACTCATATCAACAAGTTGGGTCTCCGGAATGAAGCCAGCTTTATCTCCCATTCAGAGTTCTAGAGATAACCTGATGGGTCAGATTGTATCTTTCTAACGCCATTGGCTCCAGCTCCTATTGCGGTGTGTTTCTCTCTAATCAATCACTGTCTCCTATATATCTCTTCTAGTGACTAGCACTTCAGTATCATTTAATCAATTGATATCAATTAAAGGCAGCCAGGTGTCAGAGTGGATAGAATACTGGGCCTGTTAGCAGGAAAACCTAAATTAAAATCTGGCCTCAGACTCTTAGTAGCTGTGTCCCCTTGGGCAACTCACTTAATGTCTGTCTGCCTCAGTTTCCTCATGTCAAATGAGGATAATAAGAGCACCCACCTCCCAGGGTCATTGTGAGGATTACATGAGATTTTATTTGTAAGGCACTCAGCACAGTGTCTGGTATATAGTAGGTAGTATATAAGGATAATATAGTATATAGTATATATCTCTCCTCCTAATTGATGAATTAGGGGTAGTTACCGAGAAAACATGGTAAGCACAGAAGTACAAACCATTCTACCAACGTGGGGACACACTCTTCCCTGTGCCTCTTTGGTCCCTGGGGAGAACAGTAGCTACATTTACTGCACAAGCTGACTCCCAAATGCTATATATTGCTTATGGAAAAGGTCTCTCTTGACTTTAGAAATCAACATGGCAGTGTAGAACCATCTCTGGGCTGGATCAAGTAGGTTGTTTGGAGCTACAGTCTTCACTGGGATGGGTTGTTCACAAACTCTGGCATGGAACTCAGTTCCTAGACCCCTGATGCTTCCCTGGCTTTTTGAAGCTCACAGTCACAGACCTAGCACACTCCAGTACTCCTTCACCTACGGTTAGACGGAATAGACTCGGCCGTGGCAGAAACAACAGCAGGGACACGGACACATGGGGAGGGAGGAGAACAAGCATCTACTGCATGCTTTTACACAGATTATCTCATCTGATCATGACACAGCTTTGTGATGACCTGAGTGGGAAGAATAAGCTGTTGACCTGAGCTTTCCTTCCCCCTCCCCACTGCCACCCTAAGCCTGTGTTTTCTCCTTCAATCTGTCTGTCTCTCTGTCAGTCTGTCTATCTGTCTCTCTTTCAAATGCAACTAAAGAGGAAAGAGGCTGAATTGCCCCCAGTTGTCTTTTGTATACAACCCACTTCTGGCTCAGCAACCAATAAAAAGACACAAATTTATCAGACTGGAAGTGATCAGAGAATACCAATACTTGCAGGGCAGCCAGGTGGCACGGTGGATAGAGGACTGGCCATTAATCAGGAAGACTCATCTTCCTTAGTTCCAATCTGTCTTTATACACTTACTAGCTGTGTGACTCTGGGCAAGTTACTTAACCCTGTTTGCCTCAGTTTCCTCATCTATAAAACGAGCTGGAGAAGGAAATGGCAAACCACTCTGATGTCTTTGCCAAGAAAACCCAAAAAGTTGGACGTGACTGAAAAATGACTGACCAACACGTCCTCCGAAGTGAAGAGATACAGGGTCCCTCATCACGCGATCCCAGAAGCAGTCTCACCAAATACGCACATCTCTAGCCCAGTCCCTGGTCACACTAGGATTTCGCATCCGATTGGATGTATGGAGAGAGTAGGAAGAGTCAATAGATGTCGGACCTGCATTGTCCTAAGGGGACGGGGGTACAGTCAAAAGAAATATGAAATGGGGAAGAGGAGTAGGTTGAGGGCGTGGAGGGGGAGGAGAGATGATGAAGTCAGCTTTAGGCATTCAAGTTTGTCTAGAACAGGTGGGGATGATCTAGATTCAATGAAGAGATTATTGCTGCAGGTAAAGATATGGGAGTCACCAGTCCTTATCAGAGGTCTGGGGTGGGAAGGAACTTTAGACATCATTTGAGCCATCGATTAGTAGATGAGGATGGCCCAGAGAGGTAGATTATTTGACTAAGGTCATAGAAGCAGTGAGTAGCATGGCTAGCTTTAAATCTGGGTCTGCTGACTCCAAACACAGCTCTCCTCGCCCAGCACCTTGATTGATGCCTTTGAGAGGGGAGTGAGGACGAGGTCAACCCTCTGTTTAAACAGAGGAGAAGCTTAGAGACCCATTCTAGGCAGTCTGGAAAACAGCCAGTCAGAGATGAATTGCCACAGAGCATAAGGTTGCATAACATGGATTTATATTGTTCCTAGAGCCCTCAACGGCACAGGACTGCATCCAGTTCCGGAGGTAAAAATGCTCATTAAATAATTTTGTTATTGAGTATTTCAGTTGTGTCTGACCCTTTGAGACTCCATTTGGAGTTTTCTTGGCAAAGTCGCTAGAGTGCTTTGCCATTTCTTTCTCCGGCTCATTTTATAGATGTGGAAACTGAGGCAAATAGTATTCAATGACTTACCCAGGGTCAAACAGCTAGTAAGCACCTGAGGCCCGATTTGAACTCATGTCCTCTTGACTACGGGCCTGGCACCACTTGGCTGCCCCCATGAAATAATTACTGACATATATATGTTGTCTTAAAATTTGCAAAGTCCTTTAAATATATAATCCTACTTGAAAGTAGAAGCATCCCATTTTCCACATGGGCTAGGGTTTTCAAAAATGTAAAAGGATCGACTAAGGCCTCTAGGTGGTACAGTGGATGGAGCATTGGGCCCAGAGTCAAAAAGATCTGAATTCAAATCCCTGCTCAAATTCCTAGTTGTGTGACTTTGGGCAAGTCCCACTGCTTGCCTCAGTTTCCCTATTTGTAAAACGGGGATACTAATTTCAGCTACCCTGCCCCCCAGGGGTGTGGTAAGGATCGAATGAGATAAGAATTGCAAAGCGCTTAGCACCGTGCCTGGTACATAGTAAGTACTGTAGGAATGTTAGCTATCATTATTTACCTGTAATATTTTGTAAACCTCCCACCATGTTGGCTCATATTTTGGCCTTATCTGCAATTTACCTCAGGAATGTCTCCAAATATGGCTTAGGCACAGCTCGCATCTCAGTTTCCATTCAGATTCTTACTTCCACCCTCACTCTGTATGACCCAGAAGAAAACACATTCACAAGATCGTTTTGAGTATCTTTTACCACATGGAAGTAAATCGCAGCATGGCCCTCCCCACCAGCAGCCCTCCTCTATGGCAACACTATCAGGCCAAGCTCCACAGATGGCTATCTATGCTTGCCGATCAATAAGGGGTAAGCTAATACATTTGCTCTTCTTGAGGAACCACGCTGTCCCAGTAGAGGACGGCTCTCATTGGTCTCTGCCCCACGCTCCCACACTACCCCTAATCTCACAGTCATAGACTCCCTCCCTTTCTTCCTTTCTCTCTCTTTCTCTGTTTCTCTTTCTCTATCTCTGTCTCTCTTTCTCTGTCTCCGTCTATCTTTGTCTCTGTCTCTCTCTCTGCCTCTGTCTCTTTTTGTCTCTCTGTCTCTGTTTCTCTCCCTTTTTCTGTCTGTCTCTCTCCTATCTCTATCTCTTTGTCTCTCTCTCTCTTTCTTTCTCTTTCTCTCTCTCTTTCTCTCTGTCTCTGTCTCTCATTTGGTGGTCTGAGATAGAGACAAACAGTCCAGTCTGTCTTTTAAAAAAGTCCCACTCAGAACAACGATTTAGGATATTCCTGTCCCTTCCAGGTCTAGGCATTCCTCTTAATATCTTTGTCCTGCTTCCCAAGTAATGGTAACTAATCATTAGATAAATCATATATGGTCCTTTAAGGTTCGCAAAGTGCTTTATGAACGTCATCTCATTTGATCTTCACAACGACCCTGGGAGGTATCTCCAAATTTCCAGAAGGCAGATAGCAGGGGAATGCCTGAGAAAACCCCTTCCCTTCACGTAGGGACCAGTCTGTAGGTTCACAGGATCAAAGATCCAGAAATGGGATGGACTTCAGAGGCCATCTACCTTTCCCTACCTACTCTCCCCATTTTATAGCTGCATAAACTGAGACCCAGGAGGGTTAATGGCAAACCCAAGGTCACACAGAAAGTAGATGTCAGATGGGATTTGAATCCAGGCCCTCTGAATATAGGAACAGTTTAAGGTATAGAGACACTAAAGTGACATTTCCAGGCAGATATAGACATGTAAGACCATGGTGACTCAGAAATGGAAAGGCTTTTAAGGATTGTCTACAAATGCTTCTTCAACTGGAGACTGTGGACTTAGGTTTCTATTTAAAAAAAAAAACAACAAACAAATCATATTTTGACAACTGGATTTCAATATAATTGTCTCCCCTTGTAATCCTAGGTATTTTGTTATATGCATTTAAAAACACTATTCTGGGAAGGGGCCCAGGACACAAAAGATGGTTAAGAATTGTTGATTGAGTCTACACCACACCCCATCTTACAGAGAAGGAAACTGATGTCTAGGGCATTGACAAAACTTGTCCAGGTGCACACGGCTCTAACTGGTGAAGCTGGGAGCTGAGCCCAGGACCTCTAGCTCCAAATGCAATGCTTTATGCACTCGTTTTAAGTCCATACATGATGGAGAACAGAATGGATATCTCCCAAAATTCAAACTCATTAAGAACAATACTGAAAAACATGGGTTCAAATAGGATCAATCAATCGATAAGCCCTTCTGGAGTGCCTACAAAGTGCCAGACTCCAGAGATTCAGAGAAAAACAAAATGCTCCGCGCCCTCAAGGAGCTCACGTTCTCTTCAGGGAGAAGGCATGAATATTTGCAAATATGTACGGGATATATACAAAATGAATACATGGCAATTTGGGGAGGGAGGAGCTGAGGGTATCATATGAGGAAAAAGCTCATGGAGAAGGTGACTCAGGACTTGGGTCATGAAGGGAGCTCGGGATTCTATGGGGGTGGGGCAGAGCAAAGTAATGGAAATGGAAACGTTTACATTTATTTTGTCCTATCTCCAGCATGTGAACTAATATCCCCAGAGAGGATAATTTAATTGATAACGATGAGGCTGACTTCTGCCTGGCAACAATGAGAGCCTAAATCTAAACCTGCTCTATCTGTTGACAAGGGAACCTTGCTATTTTCTGTGTACGTGACTAACCCCTGTGGTTTGTGCCCATGTCCTTAAGTGTTGCAAGTTAAGTTCCCTGTTTTGTGACCAAATCCCTGAACTGTTTTGCAAAGTACCCAACATGCCTGCTTCCCCTTTCCTGCTTCCCCTTACACACCTGCCTCTCCTTCCTGCCATCCTTCTCTGTGGTTAACCACCCACATAAGAGCATACCCCACTCCTGGCTGACTTGTGTACAAAAGCAAGCCCCTGTCTTTTCTCCAGTTGCTACTCCTTCTCCCAGAGCTAGCCCACTGCTTCTGCGTTAATAAAGCCCTCTCGACTAGGAGAACCTCTGCCCCCTGAGTTCTTTCTGGACAAGCTGACACCGAACCTCATCTGCCTCGTCAATAAGGAATATTTAATTAAAAGGTGTTTTACATGTCCAGATGGGAATTTTTCTCCTCCAGATTCATTCTTGTAGTTTCCTGTGAGTTAAAGGAGTAGAGGCAGTCATGAATGCCCAGATTTTATATATGGAAGAGCTAAGAGTTGGTGGTTTACTTAACCAAGCTCAGAGACGGAACTAGCACAGGACAAAAGGGGTTTTGTCCTAGGCAGTTTGTCCTGGAGTCTGGGGCACAGCTCTGCCTTCCACATGGCGCTTCGAGGTTTCCTCCCCAAGGTGAACAAACAACTCTGTACCTCCTCCCCTGGCCCTCAGTGGTACAAGCAGCAGTCTGCACAGGACTCTGTGGTGGGAGACAATTTTCTCCAGGAGGTGGGACTATCCTGAGGTCTGTTCTCATCCCTCAGTTGAGCCATCACCCTACCTCAGACCCCTCAACCCCTCCTCCATGCCACCTCCATCCTTGTCAGACCACCGCACTGCCATATAACCTCTTCCCTCGACTGAATTTTTCCCAGACACAATGAACTTGAGCTAATTAAGGCTCTGCCCAAGGTCATTGGTTAAATAATAATAACACCAGCTCATGTTTCTAAGGCATCTTAAATTTTACAAAGAACTTTCCTCACAATGATCTCATGACTTTGGAAAACATGAGTGTTTATGTTCTCCATTTTATTGTACAATAGGAAACAGTCCCAAAGAGGTGAGAATCCTACAGCTAGCAAGATTTGGACCCGGGTCCTCTGAGGTCCCCACCATTGTTCGTTTCACTACTGCATGTGACCTCTTAGCAAATCAATCAGTCAACAAGTATTTATTATGAACCTGCAGTGTGTGTCAGGCTCTGTGTCAAGAACTGGGGATTACAAGGACAAAGAAACCATCCCTACTCACGATGAGCTTATAGTCCGATGAGGGAGACCACTGCAAGTATCTAGTTAATAAATGCAAATATATACATGCTTGCATGCATACTAGTGAAATACAAGCTGGTTTGGGAATGGAGGGCACTAGAAGTTGTGGAGGGGGAGAAGGTCGGGGTCAAGGTCAGGAAAGGATTCATGCAGAAGAAGGCAGCCGAGCTGTATCTCAGAGGAAAAAAGAGGGACTGTGTAAGATAGAGATAAGGGAGGAATGCGCCCTAGAAATGGAGAATGGCCTCGACAAAGCCACAGAGAGCTGCCAAAATGGTCTTCCTCCAACACAGATCTGACCAAGTCACTCTCCCACTCAGTCAGCTCCCGCGGCTCCCTGTTATTTCTAGGATCAACGACGACAAACTCTTCCATTTGACCTTCAGAGTCCTTCAAAATCAGGCCACGGCCTGTCCTCCCCAGCCTCTTTGATAGTTTCTCTCTATCTGGCACTCTTTGATCCAGCTAAACTGACCTTTCTTCCCTCTTCACACATTCAGTTCCGTGTTTGTACCTTTGCCTCTGTGCTGGCTCTTCCCCAGCCTGGACTGCGATCCCTCAACTCTGACTCGCAGAATCACCCTCTTCTTGGAAGATGAAGTTCAGGGACCTATCTATAGGATACCTTTCTTGGTCTTCCAACCCCTCGTGCACTCCTTCCTAAATTACCTTGTAGTCAATTTCTTTGTATTTATTCGTATTTATTCTCTTTATATTTATTCTGTATATGTACATAAATATATATATGAGTATACGCACATATATACATATACACACATGCACACACATTTTTATATACATTGTGAGAAATAAGTATTTTTCTCTTTTATTTAATAAAACATTATTATATCAGGACCAAGGTTTTTCGCCTTTTCTACTTCCTCATCCAGAAACCAATCAGTGTGAGAAATCTCTCTTAAAGATTTTCCCAGGCCAAGATCTAATCCGACAGTAAAAGGAACTCTTAAGTTTGGGCTAATGGGTGTATTCCTGCTCATTGTGTTTGCAAAGACAGGTCTGGGGAAGGGTTGAGTCTCCCTATTATCAAGACAGGTTATAAGGAGATTAATGTCTTTTTGACCAAGATTTGAGTGACCTAAGTCACATACCCCAAGACCTTCATTTTAATATAGCCCACACCTCCCATTATATTAACCAGTATGAGTTGATTGCCATCCCTCAGGGACATCTCCTCTTGGAAAGGCATATAAACTGTGACCCCACCGCTATTAGGGGTCTTTGGTCTAAGAGAGACAGCCAAATGACCATCCTTTTATTAATAACCGGCTGGCCTTATTAATAAAATGATTAAATTACCCAGAAGCTATGTCTTGCAAAACCTTTTTAGTTATCTCAACATACACACACACACATATATATATATAGACATGCATACACCCATATAGACATGCATATACCTGTACATACATATACAACACATATATGCACATGCATATACACACATATATAGACATACATATACCAATGTGCACACATATAAATGCACACATATGCACACAATACATACAGACACACCCATATGCACACATATATACACACATATGTACACATATACACACATACATACACAGACACACCCATATCACATATATACACATGTACACATGTATACATATACACACATGCATATATACGGACATACCCATATGCACGCACATACACACATGCACACATGCACACACACAATACATATATAGACACATCTATACGCACACATATATACACATGCACACACATACATATATGCACACATACATATAGGCACACACACGCACGCACACACGTACATATATATACACATACATATATAGACACACTCATATGCACACATATGCACACATGCACACATATGTACACACATACATATATAGACACACCCATATGCACACATACACACACGCACACACAGACACACATACACACATATATGCCCTCCCCTCCCTTGGAATGTAATGCAATCTCCTTGAGCGTAGGAAAGACTCCATTCATTCTATTTGCATAGCACAGCCTCTGACACATAGAGGGCATTGGATAAATATCTGTGAGTTGATAGATTAATTGATCACAGCATTTTCCTGAGCAAAGTTGGCACGGCCTGGGCTATGGGCCCAATGCTATGGATGGGACCTTGGCTCCATTTGCACTTTGTTTCCTTGTGTTGCATAAATCAGTGAGACTGTGGGAAGTAACCTAGAAAGCTTATTTGGTGTAAATATTTTCCAGATAAGGACAGCACTCTGTGGCTGGCCTTTTATTTCTGTACTTTTTTTTTTTTTTTTAACTGGGAGGGAAGAACAGTTAAGACACACTTGAGGTTCTTTATCATTGAGCCTGATACACAACGATGATAGCTCCCATCTTTAAAAGGCTTTAGTTGGCGGCACAACGGATAGAGCACTGATCCTGGAGTCAGGAATATCTGAGTTCAAATCCCAGCTCAGACAGTTACTAGCTGTTTGATCCTGGACAAGTCACTTAACCCTTATTTACCTCAATTCCTCCTCTATAAGATGAAGCTGTGCTGGAGAAGGAAATGGCAAACCACTCTAGTATCTTGCCAAGAAAACCCCATGGACCACATCCATGAAGAGTTACAGCTGAATGACAAGACGACAACAACACCTTTTCTTGCAGCAGACCTACTTACTCAGAAGGGGTGGGGGTTCTAGGTCTGCTTGTGAAACTCCCCACCTGGAGGATTCTCTCCTTTTTCTCCCTTTGCAAAAGAGTCCCGGGAGCTCAGGAACTTGTTAGTTCCCATACCACATCTGACAACGCCTCTCATCTTTATTCCCTTTTATCAACTTTGCAATTTTGCTGGGTGGGAGGTAAAACCTCAGAATAATTTTTATTTAAATTTTTCTGGTTGTTAGTGATTTGGGGTAATTTTTATTATTGTGAGTGAGTCAGGGAGGGAGACTTAAAGTGAAACCCAGGTATTGGTGAGAGACACAGAAGAGCCATGGAGATGAAGGAGAATTCGTGAGAAGCCATGTGGAGCTGAGAGAGAGGAAGAGTAGGCAAAGGCAGTTTCCACATGGGAAAGGACAAGACAGGAAGGAAGGAAAGGAAAGGAAGCACTTAAGAGGATGTCTTTCACCTACACTGAAGTAAGGAAGAGATGGATGCCTCCATCAGGCTTCCTCAGCAGACTGAGTATATATTGTTGTAGTAATTGTATAGATTGCCTTCCTGGTCCTGCTTGTTTTTCTCTGAATTAGTTCTTATATATCTTCCCATGCTTCTCTGAAGTCTTAATATGCATTTCTTATGTTTCTTGTTTATCTATTCCACAAGCCACAGACACCTTTGCTTTCCATTCTTTGCTAGCATGAAAAGTACTACTGTGGATTTTTTGGTATATATAGGACTTTTTTTTTTTTTGGTTTTCTATCTTTGACCTCCTTGAGTTATATGCCTCACAGTGGGATCCATAGGTCAAAATTTAGGGATATTTTAGTAACTCTTTCAGCATAATTCCAAAGTGCATTTGAGAATGGTTGGACCAATTCATAGCTCTTCCAAAAGGGTATATTACTGGGCCTCTCTTCTCACTGGCCCTCCAATACTGAATATTCTTTTAGTCATGTTTATATATTTGCAAGATATGATGTGAAACCATGTTATTTTGATTTATATTTCTCTTATTATTAGTAACTTGAGAAAGCTTTCACATGGTCATTAATACTATTGTTTTTCAAATGTTAAAAAAACTAAAAATTCATTTTTACATGCAACTGGGAAATAAGATATACAGGAAATGGGGTATAGAAATCCATCTTTCCCTACAAGAAAGTTAGGGGAAAAGGGATAGGGGGTGGAATGGGGTGATAGAAGGGAGGGCAGACTGGGGAAAGGGACAATCAGAATACATTACATCTTGGGGTGAGAGGAAGGGTAGAGACGGGGAGAAAATTTGTAACTAAAAATCTCATGGAAATCAATGTTGAAAACTAAAAATAAATTTTAAAAAATACTATCATTTTCCATTCTTTTGAAAATTATTTATTCATATCCTTTGACCACTTATTCATGGAGGGATGTATCTTGACCTTATATGTTTGTGTGAATTCCAAATATATGTTCATGCATATATACTATATATGTAAATATTGGATATAAGAATAAAACTGGAGATAATAAATGTAAATAAATTTTCCCCCAAATAAAAGGTTTCCCTTCATATCCTAACTGCATTGGCTGTATTTCTGTAAAATCTTTCAATTTCTCATAATGAAAATTATCTATGTTTATTTTTACCTGCCAACATCTCTCAGATCCATTCTCTTCTCTCTACCTAAAAAGCTACTGGCCTAATTCCGGCCTCAATCACTTCTTACCCTAACCATTAAAATAACCTGTTAACAATTCTTACTAACTACCTTAAGTCTCCCCCCACCTCAGTTCATCAATTCATCTTCCACATAGCTGCCCAAGTGATTTTCCTTAAGCACAGTGTGATCTTTTCATTCTCCAGCTCAATAAATTCTGATGACTCCCTACTACCAGTAGGAAAAAATGTAAATTTCTCCCTTTGGCACTTAAAAGCCCTCACAAACTAGCCCTGTCCTACCTTTCTAGACATATTATACCCCTTCATGCAGTCTACCATCTCGTCTGGCTTTTTTAATGGTTCCTCGTCCATAACATTCCATCTTCTGTCTTCATGTTTTTTTTTTTTTCTCCAGCTTTCTCCCATGTACTCCTTCATCCTGGGCTTCCTCATTCCTTTGAAGACTCAGCTCGAGCCCCACTTACTACACAAAGCCTTTCCTGATCACTGCAGCTGTCTCTCCCCCCCAGATCACCTCCTATCTCTTTTGATTCTTTTTTATAGCTCGTCTCCAGTGATAGAATGCAAATTCTGTGAGAGCAGGAAGTGTTTGCCTTTGTTTTTCTAACCCAGTGCCTGGCACAGGGTCTTGAGCATGGCAGATGCTTCATTAATGCTTGCTGGCTGATTGATTGATAAGAGATGTAAAAGGCAACAACGTGAAAAGATGCTGTGAATTCTCTATGACTGAAAACAACTCACCCTGAGGACCGGGTACGCAGAGATAACTTAAGAATCATAGCTCCTCCAGAAAAACATGGCAAATCAAGTTACAAATTAAATCAATCATTCATGTGAGGGTTATTTGTCGTTGTCGATGACAATGATGATTTGGGTTTTGTTTTGCTTTATTTTAAGAAATTAAGATTGGCCTGCCAGGTAACAGAACAAGGAAGTGCCATCAAGGGGGTAAAAAGGACACAGGGTAACTTCTACGACTATGCTGGGATTATTGTTGTTTGTCTTTCCTTCTTGAAGAGGACCAATGATATCACAAGGGTGATGCGTGGACCAATCGCATGATTGGATTTAAGCGGGGCAGAGCTAGGCAAAGCCATCAGCCTCACTCTCTTTTTCAGAGTCATTGGAGTCCAGTGGCAAGACAAAAGTCAAGACAACTGTAGATGGCCCAGGACTGGGATTAGTCTTTTAGGTCTAAATTCAGTATTTTTGTGTTTCATCCTTTCCTCATAGCTTTTGTTTCTTTATGGATATTCTCCATCATGGATTTTTCTTGTTCTATTCCAATAATGTGTTTCTTTTTAATTCTGCATTGAAAACTCTAATTTCTGACCTACATGTATTTCTAATTTTTATTTTGGAGAGTTGTATTTCCCTTTCAAAACATTCTGGAATTTCCCATTGTCATTCAATGACCTCTGTGGTGTTCTAAGGATTCTGCCTTTCATCAGAAATTCTTGGTCTACTTTTGTTCATATTATAATATTTGCTAATTGATCTGTGGGCAGCTAGGTGGTACAGTGGACAGAGTGCTGGGTCTGGAGTCTGGAAGGCTCTTCTTCATGAGGTCAAATCTGGCCTCAGACACTTACTAGCTGTGTGATGCTGGGCAAGTCACTTAACTTTTATTTGCCTTAATTCACTGGAAAAGGAAATGGCAAACTACTCCAGTATCTCTACCAAGAAAACTCCACGGACAGTCTGATCCACAGGGTCATGATCCATACGACTAAACGACAACAAAGGGCATTTACAGGCACCCCAAAGAAGAACAATGTAAGAGATCTGTAAAGATAACCATAACAGAATGTTTTCAACAAGTGGGACCATGATCCTCGGACCCCTAACACCACAATCCCAAATGCACTAATAAGAGAAGCAGAAATAGTATTAAAGAGATCAAGGAAAGGGGAAAGCAGCTGGATTAGACCAAGGGTAGAAAGAGGAGATCTGTGGTGGAGGCACAGTTATGAGAGTCCTAAGGAGTAGATATACAAGGTATCTGAAGGAGGAAAAGATACCAAAGGAGCAGGGGGTAGGGAGCAGGTGGAATAAATCTCAGTTCCTTATTAATACCCTAAAGAGACAGCTAGGAAAATGCTGACGACTGCTAGTCTGTACAAAATACACAACTACACATGAGTCGAGGACACATTCAAAAGAGATATTCAGCACTGTATCTTATCTTTACTGTCTTGCATTCGATCAAGAGATGTATAAGAATATAATAAGATCCAATTATATTAATTGTCAATTAGGGTGAAAATGTGTCTGATTTGGCAGAGTAACACACCACTTTAAAAACTCTTCTCCAACAAAGTGTCTCTTACTTATATGAAGCATCACTCAGGATTCCTTGGAAGATTTAACAACAGAAATAATCCTGTTCTATGACCGCTATAATCCTAAACATGGCACGAGGCCTAGCACACCAAAAGTTGGGGTTCACCTCTGGGAGGGTGAAGGAGATTCAAAGCAGAGTTAATCCAGATTCAGGGTGAGCTGGAGAGGGTTTCTCATAGATGGTGAGGTTCTCCAGGTGCTCTGGTTTGCAGGTGACAAGGTGCTGGTTGCATCAAGCCCTGGAATCAACCAACCAAACAATAATTATTGTTATGCGCCAGGCACTGGATTCACAAGCACAGAGAATCTTGGTAATCTTTGTAAGGACCTCACATTCTAATGGTGGAGGTAAGTACACATATAAACATACACCCAGTAGTCTGCTTGTACAGAGCAGATTATTAAATGTTCGGTTTAAGCCTTTGAACCTTATAAATTAGTAAACTCAAAAAATTTGGCCTTGATTTATTGTTTTGCTGATTAACTAGACTTAAGAAAGGGATGAGGAAAAATGTTAATAATGAAGATTAAATTTGAAAGTAAGTCACTTATAATTTTTTTTGGTAGAGCTAGCTGTTAAACATCTACCAGCATACTCCTGAATACACACCACAAATATAAAGTGAATAAACACAACATACTCAAAATAATTAAATATAAGGTAATTTTGTGAAGGAGAGCACTAGCTGTTGAAGGGATTAAGTAAGACTCCATGTAAAAGACAGTGCTTGAAATGGAAGGGAATGTCCTGGAAGAGATTAATAAACACTCAAAAAATGTTAAGTCTGGCCATCCACACAGGGAAGACTAAGTGGATGAAGAATGTTTTTGCCCAGAGTATGATATACATTTGAAGGAAAACTTGTAGGGCTTTTCTCCCTGTCTCTTTGTCTCTATTTCTGTCTGTTTCTCTCTCTCTCTCTCTCTCTCTTTCTCTCTCTCTATACACACACACACACAATCTGTATCTTTCTCTATATATACATCTGTATATATATACACACATATGTATGTGTATTTGTGTGTATATATACGTATATACATATACATATATGTGTGCATGTGTATATGTATATGTGTATGTATATATGTGTGTATATATGTATGTGTATGTGTGTGCATGTATATGTATGTATGTGCATATGTATATGTGTATGTATATATGTGGGTATATATGTATGTGTATGTGTGTATGTATGTGCAGAGAGAGAGAGAGAATCTGGAACAGAGTACAGATGAACAACACATAGGATTACAAGCCTTAGAATTGGAAGAGACATCCAGTCTGTACTAATTCCCTTATTTTATGGATACTGAAATGGCCTGAGAGGTTAAAAGGTTGATTTAACATGTCAGAGTCATCGCTCTGACGCAGAGTGGCGAGGGGAAGGACCAGCTCATGCTAACACGAGCCCTTAATTTGTTGTATTCTACTGGGTGGTCTTGATAACCCATTTTCACTGGCAGGTCTCAGTGATCTCTTTTGTAAAAAGGTGATTAGATGAGATGACCTCTAAGATCATTTGGTGCTCTAAACCTACATTCCAATCATCTTTGTTTTCCCCCATAGCATCAGCCTGGAATAGAGCCTTTAACCTAAGTGACAAGGTGGCTCATGTATGCCATAATTAGAATAGAGATAAACAGAGGGAAATGGAGAAAAGGTAGAATGAAGGTTTCTTTCTCCATCTGTCATCCTTGACTGTCTCTGCCACATTTCTACACCTTGCAAAACCAGAAAGTGAGGACCGAATAGAAGCAAAGAATTTTAATACGAAATAAATCTTGCTATTCACTTGTTTCAGTCATGTCTGACCCTTAGTGACCCCACTTGGGGTTTTCTTGACAAAGATACCGGGGTAGTTTGCCATTCCTTCTCCACCTCATCTTACAGATGAGGAAACTGAGGCAAACAGGGTTAAGTGACTTGCCCAGGGTCACATAGCTAATAACTGTGTGAGGCCAGATTTGAACTCAGGAAGAAGAATCTTTCTGATTCCGGGCCCAGCACACCCTCTAGCTGCCTCAAAATAAATCTTAGCTAGGAGTGAAAAAGGAACATAAAAACCTCCACTGTCACTAAGTCTACAAAGGAACACCAAAGGGCCTGTTGTTCAACTTGATTTGATTAGGATTGAAGATAGCCCTGACAGTGGTCATCCAGCCTGAGACCTCTGTCTCTGAGCACTGCATGCCATGCTGTGGCATCTCATTCCCCATCAATAAAAAGGGACATCTGTACCTCCCAGGGTTACTGTGAAAATCAAATGACATCAAGCCTGTAAAATACTTTGCCAAACTTAAAAGTGCTCTGGGAAAGTGAATCGTTAGTATTATCATTAAAATTATTATTATTATATCAGTCTGTCTCCCTATGACTTCTAGTTTTGGTCTTGCATAGGTCAAGCAGAACTAGCCTAATCCCTCTTTGAAATAATAACTCCTCAAATATTTGAAGTTAGCTATCGCTTGTCTGCTAAGGCCCCTCTGAAAAGTGCCCCCTGTTTCTGTTTCATCACAGTGTTCAATGCCCCAGGTTGTCTCTCTCCCGAATGTTTTCAACATGAGCTTGTTTCAGGGGATTTTTGCATTCCTCCTCCTCCTCCTCCTCTTCCTCCTCCTCCTCCTCCTCCTCCTCCTCCTCCTCCTCTGCCCCTTTTAGCTCAGCCATTCTGCATTCTAAGGTCTCTCTCATCTGAGATGTTCTGTGCTCCAAAGTTCCCTCTCAGCTCTGAAATACTGTGTTCTAAGCTTCCTCCTAGCTCTGACATTCTGCATTCTGAGATCTCTCTCTCCTTACAAGTTCTGTGTTCTAAAGTTCCCTCTTAGCTTGGACATACTGTGTTCTAAGCTTCCTCCTAGCTCTGACATTCTGCATTCTGAGGTCTCTCTTACCTTACAAGTTTTGTGTTCCTAGGCCCCTCTCAGCTCTGACATGCTATGTTCTAAAGTTCCTTCCAGTTCTATAAATATGTTCTAAGACTCCTCCTTTCTTCCTTTCTGAGTCTTCTTGTACAAAAATGACCCATATGGAAATGTTTTACGTGATTGCACGTGTTTAACCTAACTGCTTATTGTCTCGGGGAAAGGTGAGAAGAGGGAAGGAAGGAGGGACAGAATTGGGAGCTCAAAACTTTGAAAAACATTAAAAATCGTTTTAACATGTAATTGGGGGAAAATAAAATATTATATATTGAAAAATGTGTGTTATCTCTTCCCAATTATGAGATACAGCCAGGCAATTCTTTTCCTCCAGTCCATCCTCCTCTCAGAGGCCAAAGTGGGTCAGATCAGGTTACTGCTCTCACTCAATAAACACCAGTGTCTCCTTATTAGCTCTAAGATCAAACCTAACATCCTCTGTTGGGCATTTGAAACTCTTACTACTTGGCCACTTTCTACCTTTCCAATCTTCTTGCACATCACTAACGTCCATGCATTCTGTGATCCTGCAATCCTGGTCTGCTCTTGTTCTCGCATACACAATACTTCGTTTCCCACCTCCACATCTTTGCACCATCTCCTTTTCTTGACCCCAACACACTTGTTCTTTTCTCTCTGCCTCTTGAAATCGCTGGTTTTCTTCAAGATGAAGCTAGCACATCCCTCCCAAAATTTCCTTGTATTCATTTTGTATTTCTTATACAAATATGTGTGCGTGGTTTTCCCCCTCCCCAAAGAATGGGAGCTCTCAAAGGCAGAAATAATTTCACTTTTGTATTTGACTCTTCATTTCTTAGTAAAGTGCCTGGCACTTAATAAATACTCTTATATTTCCATCAGGGGCTGTGTTTGGTTTTGACTCTGCCAGCATCATGCCTCCCCCTGGATATGCTCATCACTTGAAATTGCATCTTGCTTTTCAGCATCCCTGTGCCCTCTCCCTTTTGACTGGAGGGGTACAGAGTGAAGCAATAAACCCCTCCCAAAGCCTTCCTTTATAGAGCTTTGCAAGTAACTTCATTCAAGCATCTAGCCTTGGCCTGGAGAGCTGGACACCCCCTGGTCCTTCCCTCCCACCTTTTCAGCTCCCTTTTATTTATTGTCTCCCCTACCCCCAATTAGATTACAGCTCCTAGAAGGCAGAGATGGCCTTTGTTTTATTTGTATCTGAAGAGCTTAGCACAGTGCCTGGCATATAGCGAATAATTAATGTTGATTGACTACTGACTACTGAATAAATGCTTTTCAACCAATAGCTTGCCAGATCTTGATACTGAATTTTTTTTGTTTTTGTTTTGTCTGAAAGCATAGGGTTTGGGGATTCATGGAATCCACCTTTCTCATTTTTCCACCTTCTTATTTCCATTCTGTAGGTGTGTTTAATTTTAATATTTGTCTCTTGCATAAATCTGATTGTTGGGTTTGTTTTCTTATCCCTTCTGTCTCTAACTTGTTTTATTAGATTATTTGGAATCCTTTGACATTCAAAATTGCAATTGTCAGACATACTTATTTCTTCAGTATTTTTTGAAATCTCCTTCCCTTAAGTCTGTATTCTATGCCTGTCATTTGTTTTGGTTAAATTATTTTGATGCTAGTATAATCCCAGTGCTTCTCCTCCTCCCCACTCGTTTGCCTACCCTTCCCCTTTATTTAATGGTCCGTTTCCCCCGCTCTTATCTTTGCCCACTCAGTAAAGAGATCAGTTTAAAATCTTTTTCCACCAACTTATTTTTAATAATATTCTTTTAATGTTATAATATCTGTTTGACATTTAAAGCTCTAGGGTTCCCTCTCCTACCTCCACTCCCGCCCTGAAACATCACAGTCTTCTTACACCACACTCTCCCCAAGGAGATTGTTCTATGATCCAAGGATACCGGCCTCTTTGCTTTTCCTCACATAAGACTCACCTAGGTCCCCAACTCTGACATTTTCCGTGGCTGCGGCACTCTCTCCCTCATCTCTGACCCCTAACTAACCTTGGGCTTCCTTCAAATCCCATCTAATACCCCACCTGCTTCTACAAGAAGCCCTTTCAGACTCCTCTTGATTCTAACGCCCTCCCCCCGCCGGTCGTCTCCCACTGATCCCGTATATACTTTGCTTGTACATAGTGGTTTGCTCTATAGGTGCTTGCTTTCTGCCTCCTCCCTCCCTAGCGTACCCTCCCCGTCGTATGCAAGGCAGGGATAATTTCATTTTTGTCTTCACATTCTCACTGTTTAGCACAGGGTCTGGCACATTTTTCCTCAGGAACTGTGCTTCATTTCAACTCCAGGAACATCACGCCTCCTCCTGGAAGATCTCATCACATTCAGACTATGAGGACGGGATGGTCTTTTGCTTTTTTTTTTTTTTTTTTTTTTGCATCCCCGGCACTTAGCACAGCGCCCAGCACACCTGTTGCTCAGTCGTTCAATTATGTCCGACTTTTCATCACTCTCTGTGGGTTTTCTTGTCTTGTTTTGTTTTTGGCGTTTTTGGAGGGGGGAAGGCAGGGCAATTGAGTTTAAGTGACTTGCCCAAGGCCACACAGCTGGTAAGTGTGTCAGGCGTCTGAGGCCGGACTTGTATGGGTTTTCCTTGGCAAAGATACTGAAATGGTTTGCCATTCGCTTCCCCAGTGAACCAAGGCAAACAGAGGCTAAGTGATCTGCCCAAAGTCACACAGCTAGTGAGTATCTGAAGCTGGACTTGAACTCAGGCCTTCATGACTCCAGGCCCAGCTCTCTTTCTATTTAGCCATCTAGCTGCCTCTATAGCTGGCACATAGTAGGTGCTTGCTAAATGTTTACTGATCTTGTAAGAATTTTTTTCTTTGCTTCCTTTTCCTAATTATTTCTCTTCCTTTCCCAAAATAGTCTGAAATTTGCCTATCTTTTTATCTTTTCTTCTTTGTTATTAGTTTCCCTTGTGTGGATAAAGGACCAGACTTAAGCTCCCTCTTCTGATTTCTGTTTTTTGCCTTTATGAAGCTTGTCCCATGCTCCTTCACTTTAAGAAATATCAATTTGCGAAGGGAGCGATTTAGAATGGGAGCAGCAGAAGGGACTCTGCTCCCCAAATCCTGGAGCCCTGAGTCACTGCAGCTGCAGTGAGGGGGGCTGCCTTTGGGCTGAGCCTGGTACTTGCTGCTGGAAACACATGGTGGCTGGTGGGAGAGGGTCCCAAGTGAAAGTCTAGGTGTTAAAGTGTTCAGTTGAGTCAGAAATTGAGTTGACCTGTCTATAGGGGTTAATTAAGGGAGCAAGCTCCCCTGATAGGATTCCGGGGACTTGATGACTCAGTGTTAGGTTTTTAGGAGATGACCAATTTCCTGACTGTGTCTGGCCACTTTCGATCTAATTCAACACATTTATTAAGTGAAGGTTACCATGTTGTGCATTAGGGGAGATATAAAATTTAGCTGAGACATACTTCTGCCCTCTCATAGCCTGCAGTATTATAGCTAATAATGCCTGGCATAGTTTACAAAGGGTTTTCCTTCTAGTATCTCAATGGATAAGAATTTCCCAGGGATGCTCCATGACTTTGAATCCTAGAATATCACGTTTTAAGAAAATATAACAAAAAAAGACACCCCCCCCCAATAAGTACCAAAGGGCAATGGAAAGTCTTATTATTCTTGTTACTATTAATAATAATACCAGCAAGCATTCATTTCTATAACAGTTTCTATATGTCTCAAAGAAACACAAAACATAAGCCAGGGAGAAGATCCTACATTGGCTCTCTGGAGCTATGGGAAAGCCTTCCAGGACCCTGGGTAGCTCCTTTACAGACTGATGGGATGGCACGGGTGAGAATTTCTTACTGAGAGGGTGGGGCACGGCACAGACAGAGTCTCAGAGGTCACAGTTCTATCCCAACCTATCACAGTCCAATCCTGAGGGTCACAAGAAAGCTCGCTGCGAATGCCATTGCCACCACTAGGACACTAGCACAGAGCCTGTGCCCCCTCCCCAGTTTTTTGTAATTGCACAAATCCTCGGCACAGCAGGCAAGGTACCAGTTGTCACTGGTTCTTCCGTGGAACTTGTCTATAAACGGGCACCTGATTGAACAGTACTTGATCACGTTGTAGCTCTTCTCCTCTTCTTGAATGTTAAGAGCAAAATGAAAAAAAAAATTGGAAATCAGCCGTAGGATCTCGCTATTTTCACACGGGACAACCAATGAGCTTTGATTTCTGGAAAAGCTCCTCTGCGCCGCTTTCTAGTGTAACGTTTCTGAATGGAGAAGCTGACAGGCTGCTGTATCTAAAATGCACCCCAGGCTGAGCACCGACAGACTCTAAGTGCACCAGAGCTGGGAAAGGCTTTATAATACAGAATTTTAGAAAGTCAGAGCTAAGAAGGACCTTAGAATACAGACTGTCAGGGCTGGGAGAGACCTAAGAACAACGACTGTTAGGGCTAGGAGGGACCTTTGAACATGGACTGTCAGGGCTTAGAGGGACCTTAGAACATAGAATGTTAGAAGTGTAAGGGACCTTAGAACATAAATGACTGTCAGGGATGAGAGAGACCTTAGGACGCAGAAAGACAAGACTGAGAGGGACCCTAGAACACAGAATGACAGGGCTGAGAGGGACCTTAGAACATAGACTGTCAGGGCTGGGAGGGACCTTAGAACACAGACTGTCAGGGCTGGGAGGGACCTTAGAACATGGACTGCCAGGGCTGGGAGGGACCTTAGAACATAGAATGACAGGACTGGGAGGGACCTTAGAACACAAAACGACAGGACTGGGAGGGTCCTTAGAACATAGATGACTGTCAGGTCTGGGAGGGACCTTAGAACACAGAATGACAGGACTGGGAGGGACTTTAGAACATAGATGACTGTCAGGGCTGGGAGGAACCTTAATGCATAGATGCCTGTCAGAGTGGAGAAAGACTTTAGCTCATAGTATGCCAGAGTCACCAGGGGCCATGGAACAGTCCAGAGACAGAGCTGGAAGTACTCTCAGAACACAAAGTACTAGGCACAGAAGTCTTTTGTTTGGGTTCCGTGGATTCCAAACCTATGATTTCATTGGAGTGGGGAACTCCCAGGATAAGAATTCTTTTCACTGGTGCAGACCAGTAACCTCCCTGCCTAGAACTTTTACTCTAGAGAGTTGCCTTGGGGACTCAGAGGCCAAATGACTTGCACACGGTTCCCCAGCTAGCAGGTGGCAGAGACAAGACTGTACCAGTAGTTCTCTATTATCTACACTGAGCTGCATTTCCCAGAAAGGCCTTTGAGTGCAGAAAGCTGGTGTTGGAGAGGATCTCAGAAATAATCTAGTCGAGTCCCTTCACTTGATAGCAATGGATATTGAGGCACAGAAAAGGAAAGAGACAAATCTAAGGTCCCACACTAGCTCAGGGGCAGGAGTCAGAGCTGTCTCCAGGTCCCGGGTCTCCCAGATCTGGGTTTTTCTGCTCTCTAGGCACAGCCTGTACATTATTGTCCTAAGCAACATCATTCCGTAGGAGTGTTGTTGATGACTCGGCCCCAAATTCGCCCATGAACTTGGGGACTAGCTCATCCTGTTCCCCACTGTGAGTGGTGGAGGGCAATGAGCCAGACCAATTAGAAATCAGTTATTGAATCTGCAGCTCCCGCTGTAAAAGGGAAGAGAATTCTAGCTTGCCTGACCCCAGCCTGAAGCCCACTGCACTGTCCTCTCCTATTTTAAGATTACAAAACGTTTCCAGCTTGGAATGCATGACCTCAAAGACAATGTAAGGAGGTGCACTGATGGAATTGTGGATGCTTGAGGAGCTGGAGAAGCTGGAAGTGGAGAGGAAATGAGAGGCAAGAAAGAGGGAAAGGGGAGAAGGAAGAGAGGAAGGGAGTAAGGGAGAGAAGAAGGGGGAAGGAAGGAGGGAAGGAAAGGAAGAAAAGGAGGAAAGGGAAGGAAGAAAAGGAGGAAAGGAAGGAGGGAAAAGGTGGTGGAGGAAGGGAGGAAAGAAGGAAGGAAGGAAAGGAGGGAGGAAAGGAAGAAAGGAAGGAAGGAAGGAAGGAGAAAAAGAGATATAGAAGGAGGAAAGGAAGGAGGGAGAGAGGAAGGAAGAAAGAAAGAAAGGAAAGGAAGGGTGAAAGGGAAGAAGGAAGGAAAGAAAGATGGGGGGAAGGAGAAAGGAAGGAAGGGAAAGAGGGAAGGAGAGAAGGAAGGGAAGAAAGAAAGGGAAGGAAGGAAAGGAAGGGGGGAGGGAAGGAGGGAAGAAGCATGTGCCAAGTACGGCATTTAGCATTTGCAAATATCATCCCACTTAATCTTCACAACGACCCTGGGTGATAGATGCTATTATTACCTCTATTTTGCAATTGAGAAAACTGAGTCAAGAAGCAGTTGAATGACTTACCAAAGGTCACACAGCCACTAAATGTCTGAGGCTGGATTTGAACCCATGTACTCTTGACTCCAGGCCCACTGGGAAGGACCTTAAAACAGAATGAACTCTATCCACTGTGCTACCTAGCCGCCTGAAGTTAGACTAGCCGGAGTCTGGAGTCCTAACCCTGAAATTCTCTCAGACTCTGACTCTAGAGTTGTAGAATTTTGGAACTGGAACTCACTGGCCTTGCCCCTCTAAGAGAGCATGTTTCTTCATCTGGCCAACAAGGAGATCGGACTTCTCGATTAACCTTTTCAGTTCAGAAGTTCCATGGGATAAGGCCCTAAGCTTTTCTCTGCACACAGCGTTCTTAATAAATGGCATATGAATGAATGAGGAAAGGCAACAAGAATTTATTAAGTGCCTACTGTGTGCCAGGCACTGGGCTAAGTGCTTTTTACTAATATGATCTCATCTGTTCCTCACAACAACCCTGAGAGGTAGGAGCTATTATTATCCTCACTGTACAGATGAGGACACTGAGGCAAACCCAGGTTAAGTGACCTGCCCAGAGTCACAAAGCTAGGAAGTATTGGATTGGCTGGATTTGAACTTAGGCCTTCTGACCCCAGACCCAGTGTTCTATCCACTGAACGATGCATCAGCTGTCTGAATGAATCAATAAATCAATAAATCAATGAATGATTGAAAAAAGAAGGGAGGGATTCAGAGATCTTGGTTTAGGTCCTTGGGGGGTGACCTGGAGCAAGTGGCTAAAACTCTAGGCCACTCAGTTGCCCCATCTTTAAAATGAAGGTAGACTATATGTCATCTCTAGGGACCCTCTTTTGCTGTCCTGACAGTCTATGATTCCCATGAAGTGTCACCCAGCTCTTAGGGGTGGACCTTCCAGATACATTTCCATCCCAACCCAATACTCACCTACACATGGTTCTGAATACACACGTACTCACACATTCCCCTATACATTCAACCACTCTGGGTCTCAGTTTCCTTATTTGTAAAATGAAAGAATCAGACTAAATACTTCAGACACTCACTAGCTGTGTGATCTGGACAAATTCCTTCACCTCTGCTTGCCTCAGTCTCCTCCATTGTAAAATGGAGATCATAATAGCACCTGTCTCACAGAGTTGCTGGAGGATCATCTGAGATAAATATTTGTGAAGTGCTTAGCTTTGCGCAGTGCCTGGCACATAGTAGGTGCCATCTAATTGATTATTTCTCCCTTCCACCCCCACCCCATGACTTCTATGATCCTATGCCCTTGTATTAATGGAAAAAGAACATTAGACTTGGAGTCTAGCTCTAAATCCCAGTTCTGAGTGACCTTGGGAAAGTCTCCATCCTCTCTGTCTCTAGACCTCAGCTTCTTTCTATGTCTAATGATGTAGGACTAAAGAGATGATGTCCAATATCCCTCTCTACTCTGGTGTTTTATGTTCTGGGATTTAAGGTCACTTCCAGACAGTGATGTGCCAGAGCCAGCCCCTACCAACCCGTGAGAGCTCATTGTTAAACGTCCAGTGTGGCTATTTACCCCTCAGAAATCAGCAAATGCTTACAGATCAAGACTTGGTTTATTGTTTTGTTGACTTCTAGACTTAAGAAAATTGTGGAGAAAATGTGAATAATGGAGATTAAACTTAAAAGGGTGTTGTGCATACACTTCCCCCTCCCCACTCAGTGAGCCAGTTGTTAAATGTTTACAGCACATCACTGTTTCCAGGGCTAAAGCTCTGGTTTAATGTGAGATGTGGAGCTGGAAGGTATCTTAAGCCCCAGTGGTGTCAAATTCAAACAGAAATGGATTCCTGAGGGTCCCATATTGACTTCTTGTTCAGTCATATATGACTGTCAGTGTGACTCTTGGGCTTTGTCCATGGGGCTTTCATGGCAAAGATACCGGAGTGGTTTACCATTTCCTTCTCATGTGTGACCCCATTTTACAGGTGAGGAACTGAGGCAGATAGGGACTAAGTGGTTTGTCTGGAGTCACATAGCTAGTAAGTGTCTGAGGCCAGATTTGAACTCCGATCTTCCTGACTCCAGACCTGGTACTCTATCTACTGTGCCACCTCATATTGACTTAGAAAACCACAAATTCATATTATCTATATTGTATTATTTTTGCTATTGTATATATCGTCATCATTGTACTATTTGTATTTATTTTGTTAAACCATTCCCAATTATATTTCAATGGTTCTGGCCTGATTTCAGCCCACAGGCTTCAAGATTGACACCTCTGATCTAGTCCAACCCTTTTATTTTATGGGTGAGAAAACTGGAGTGCGCAGACATTATACGGCTTCCACAAGATCACCCAGTTGATAAGTGGTGGTGTGTGGACTCATTCCAGTTTGCTATCAACCCCTCCCTCTTTCCACTGGTCCACTTGCTTAAGGTGAAGCAGCTACTAGAAAATAAAACTGGGATTCAAACCCAGACCTTCTTGCCTCCCAGTCCAAGTGCCGATCCAGAGTGTCATGAGCTATGACTGTCACCACCACCACCACCACCACCACCACTACCGCCATGAGATGACCATTCACGACAAGGCTTGGGGATTTCCCTGGGAGCAGAGCATGCACTTGTCTGCACAGATATGCCTGGCGAAAGCCTTGACCTTGGTCAGGGATGGCATGGAGACAACCATGGACAGGGGGAGGGAGGGCCAAAGATGGAAGAAGGGGAAAGTCATTACCAGTTTCAGCAATCATGCAGAATTTTTCATCAGGGGCACAATACTGTGGCGCTTGGCACTGGAAGGTGCCCATGCACACGTGACACCGGAGGAGTTCTATATCTGTGAAATGGGACAGGAAACGAGTGAGGAGCATGGCCAGCAGGACACCTGAGCCTCCCACTAGCAGCTGGAAGCAACATCGCAATTTACCCATACCAATGACTCCGACATCAGTCCCTCCGCCAAAAGAACAAGGAGGGTGGCAGCTCTTGTTTCTATGATGACTGGCAGTTTACATGATTTTGCTCACCTCAATCCCGTAAAGTGGGCAATGTTGTCATGCCCATTGTACAGATGAGGATAGTGAGGCTCAAATGAGTGCATTGCTCATGAATGTTCAGCTAGTGACTGTTAAAACAGGGAGCCACATGACAATACAATGGAAAGGGCCTAAGATCTTAGGGGGTGGGGGCAGGAGAGGCAGGGGAGGGAAGGTGTTACAGGACCAGCATTTGAATTCCAAATTAGTTCTCTATCACCCTATGTGACTTTGGACAAGTAAATCTCCCTCTCTGAGCCTTGTTCCCTTCGTTTATAAGGAGATGAGGTGAGGTGACCTCTACTGTCCCAGTTAGTCAATAAACATTTATTCAGTACTTACACCGTGTTTCAGGCACACCCTAAGCTCTATGTAGAAAAAGGAAGGTAAATGCCTGTCTCTGGCCTTGAAGTTCCCCCAGTCTAGTTCAGATACAACATGCGAACAGCTATGTACAAATGAGCTCCATGCAGGATAAGTTGGAAATGACCAACAGAGGGAAGGCCCATGATTGAGGCTTCCTTCAGAAGGTGGGATTTTAGCTGGGACTTGGAGAAAGCCAGAAGGCAGAGATGAGGAGGCAGGGCTTTCTAGGCATGTGGGGGGAAACCAGAGAAAATGCCCAGAAATGAAAGGAACGTCTTGACCTAAATGTAGTATTCCATGATCCCAGGTCTTCTGATTCTCCCTATTGGGGCTCCTTCTGGGATGCCACCATGGCATCCCAGGTGAGGGACTGAGCCGCATTTGGCCAAAATATTACGATTTTGTTGTTGGGGGGAGGCAGGAAAGAGCATTATAGTTAGGGTCAGGAGCCCTGAAATGGAATCCTACCTCTTCCACTGACTGGTTATGTGATTTGATCAAGCCAGTTCTTTGCCTTGTACCTCGGTTTCCCCTCTATAAAATGAGGGGGTTGAAACTTCTGGCAGAGGTATTTAAAGTTTCCTACCAAGCCCAGTTCTCCCCACAACTCCCTTGGGAATGGTAGGGAAAGGAACCAAGAAAGCAAAGAGTCTAGAAACCCAGAGAAATGCTAGGAATGCCTTCTTCCCATTCAGGATTGCACCTGGAGATAAGGCCCAAAGTTGGTTACCTTCCCAGGGTTCACAATGGAGCTTCCCTGGGAGACAGGCCTGAGATAGTACATCTTCTTGGTTGGAGGCTAAATCAGGGGTTTGTGACCTGGTCTCAATTCTGGCTCCCAGGCTAGGATTACAGTAGGAGGCTAAAACCCAGAAATGCCCAAGATCCCACCTCTGCTACCATGCCCAGACTGTTAAAGGGAATGGGACACAGAGATGATTGTTTTAATTAATTAATTAATTTTATTATTATTTATCATTACTTAAAGCTCAACTAAACCAACCAGGACTCTTATCTGTGCCTTAGTGTTCCAGACTCAGTCTGCTAGAAAGGACAGAAAAATAATATGAACAGGTCTGCTTTAGGATAAAGACTGAGAGCTAGCTAATTGTGGCTTCTTGCAGGCTTTTTTCTAACGTGACTGAGCATCAACTACTCTAGTAATTGCTAAGCCCAGACAACCTTGAAAGAAACAACAAGATGTGATATTTCCAAGACAGTCTTAATGTAGAAGCTTAAGAAATTAGTAACTAGAAGAAAATTTCTTTATATGATGAGAAAATACTATAGGTTAAGAGAATCCCAGGATAAAATCCCAGAAGAAACAAATCATTTCTCAATAATTACAAGCAGACCCCCACCTTAATTTTTTCTAAAGTCAATGGATTAGCCGCAAGGACTCCAAGGGTGACTGGGAGAAATGAAGGGAGAATTGAAACAAGAGATAAATGATGAAATTAGAGTTCTTGGAAGGAGAACAAACAGTTTAGAAAAGAAGGTGAAAAACCTTACTCAGATAGTGAACTCTGTGAGGAAAAAAAAAGGACAGAGCAACAGAACTCAAAAGTTCAATGAAACACACAAGAAACAGAACAAAATCAAAAGATAGAAAAATTAGAGGACTATGTAAAATTACAGAACAACACAAGTTGTTTCAAAACAACTGAGTGGAAAGACAAGATGAGAGTACATAATTTAAACATTGGTAGGATACTTATAAACCATGACAAAATTGAAAACTTACATATTGTATTCCAAGAAATCATAAAAGAAAACTTCATAAAACTATTTGAATCAGAGGCTCAATGAAATTAGAAGAATACAGAGGTCATCTCTGAAAGACACCCAACATGAAACACCCTCAGAAATGTGATTGTTGAACTCCAGAGACTGGAGTCCATAGAAAAAATTATTGTGAATAACTAGGAAGAAAGCAATCAAATACAAAAGAATCTCAGTCCCATTCACTCAAAATTCTATAGCAATTATAACAAGGAAAAGGAAAACTTGAAATATGATATATCGAAAGGCCTAAGAAAATTCCTTACAACAAAGAATAATTCATTCTGCAAAGCCAAATATAATTATCCAATGGAAAATGAGGCAGCTAATAGAAAAGATGATATTTAAGTATTCTCATTAAGAAAACTGAAACTGGGCGGAATCATTGAAATACAAGCACATGAGATGAGAGGAACCTAGAAAGAAAAGTAAATTAGAGCAACCTGAAAGGGCTAAAATGCCTAAGACAGAAAAGGCTCTGGGTGTGACTTGTTCTTACTGCTGTTCTTGCTCTGTTTTGTTCTAAGAGACAAAAAAAAAATAGAGGAGAAAAGGAATATGCTAGGGAATAGATAAGAAAGGAGAGGTAGGAACTTACTCAATTACATTATTGAGTTGGCACATCAGGTGAAGGGTATTTAAACACGAAGACGATGTTGGGAAGAATGAGCATCTCATGAATTTCACTCTTATCTGAACCTGGCAAAGAAAGGAAGAACACATTCTTACCCACATAAAAAGTAAAATGTAGGGATACAATAAGTAAACATGGAGCAAGTCAGAGCCAAGTAGTGAAAAGAGGTGGGTTTTCAGAGAGAGGGTAGAGTTGGGGAGGGAAAAGTCACAGCAGAACAAACTTCAGCCATGGAAGGCTGATTTTAAAGGGATGAATAAAGGGAGAACATGGGAGGCATCTGGGTGATGACCTGGGTAAAGAAGGGAGGACAAAAGAAAAGAATGATTCCATTCTATTGTCTGTTAATACAGTTCTAGAAATTCTAGCTACAGCAATGATGAACAAAAGAAATTAATAGGATAAGCATGGGCAAAGAAGATATTATTTTTGTAGACGACATGATAGCTTTCCTAGAGAACTTTAGAGCCAACTAAAAATAGTTTAAGGTTAATGAAACAATAACTTCAGTAAAGTAGAAGAATATAAGTAAATCCACCAAAATCATCACCCTTTTTGTATATTGCCAACAAAAACAAGTGGAAAGAAAAAGAGGAAATTTGAGATAACTTAATAGTGTGTAGCAAGACATACACAGGAATTATATGTATGTGTATGTATGTGTGTATGTGTACATATATATGAGTAATAAATTAATACTCTTTATAGAAATAAAAGAAGATCTAAATGATTAAAGAGGCATTAATTGCTTGTGTTTGGGTCATGGCAATATAAAAAATGTATTTTTGGCAAATGTTACATAAATTAATTTACATATCCAGTGCCATATCAATCGAACTACCAACATTCTAGTTTAGTGCAGGAAAAAATTATAAAATTCATCTAGGGAAACAAAAGGTCAAGAATCTCAAAGGAAACAATGGGACAGAAGTGGAAAGGAAGAGGGCGTAAGCTCAGATCGCAAACATTACTCTAAAAGAATAATTATGAGAGCCAGTGCCGAACTGCCCTCTTTGGTGCAGGGGGTACAGTTTTGCATTGTAACTCACATGCAATGCATGTCAAGCCAGCTTGAGAGGAATTAAACCATGGGCACACGCACTCTGAAAAAAAAGATAAGCTATCAAAACTACTCTTTAATTAACAATAGAAACGTTGATCAATAGAACAAATTAGGAAAACAAGAAGCAGCTAAGCATAGATCCTAGTGTTCAATAAAACCAAGGGCACCAACTACTAGGCTTAGGAATCCCTATTCAAGAAAATACATCTGGAAAATCGGAAAGCAAAATGGAAGAATTAGATTTAGATCAACATCTTAAACCATATAGTATAAGAATATCCAAAGAGGTATAAGACCTAAGCACAAAATGTCACATATTTTTTTAAAAATAGAAAAGGATAGAAGAAGGTACATTTCATAATTGAGGTTAGAGGAAGACCTCTTAAGTAAATAAGAAATAGAGGTGATCATAAAATAGAAATGGGCCATTTCAATTGTATAAAATTGAGAAACTTTTTCCTAAACGAAACCAATGTAATTAGAGTCACAAGAGAAGCATAGAATTGGCGGGGTTGGGGGGGACGGGGAACTGCAGCAAATATCTTCGATGAAAATCTGATTACGTGGGAATTGATACAAATATGTAAGAACAAGTCATTCCCCAATTAACAAGAGGTCCAATCAATCAAACAACAACTATAGGTGTTAGGAAATTAACGACAAAAATGAACAGTGTTTACATAGTTTGTGTGTGTGTGTGTGTGTGTGTGTGTGCTCCAAAGGCACAGATATGTGAGACAGAGTGTCATATGTGAGCAGAAAGATGAACAGTTTTGCTGGAACATAAAGAGTATGAAATGAGAGTGATGTGTAGACTAAGACTAAGAGAGGTTATCTGGGGCTCTTTTGTTAAGGGATTTAAAGTGTCCCATTTAAAATGCATAGCTTAGAAAGAAAGGCAATGCTCCAAGTGCAGTCTGACCAGGGTGTAGGATGGCCAGGCTATCACAACGCCATAATGTCCATCCAGCAAAAGACTATATTAATTTGGGGGGTGTGGGTATGTGTTTCTCTGTGTTGTCACACTCTTGGCTCACACTAAGTCCACTAAAATGCCAAGATACTTTGGGTTTTTTTTCTTTCACGAATTGACCCACAAGGGAGGTCACTGAAGTACAAACAATAAGATTCTTGGGGAGGGGTGAATTCAGGATGTCTTTGGGCACACGCCATCAGACCATTTGTTGGGGATGTTGTAATGACTGCAGATTTTCAGATATGGGTGGGTACAAGATAGCCCCTCATAGACCTTCTGCTTCAGAGATTCTATGATTCTGAGATGAGTGATCTGAATCCTAGTGTGGACTGTGACCCTTACTTGCTAGATGTGTTATCTTGGACAAACAACATAGGCCTGTTTTCTGCCCCTGGTCCCTCTTCTCCCTTTGTACTATTTCCCTTGGTGATCTTGGCGACTCTGGTGGATCCCGCAATCCTCTCTATGCAGATGACTCTCAGATCTATTTATCCAGTCCCAACCTCTCTCCTGGTCTCCAGTCTTGGATCTCCAACTGCTTACTGAACATTTCAAACTGGATGTCCCATAGACATTAAACTTAATCCGTTCAAAACTGAACTTATCTTTCCCCTGCAATCCTGCCTACTGTGAGGAGACAGGAGAGGTGGTAAGTTAGGGGGAAATTACAGAGAAAAAAAAAAGAAAATCAACAAAACATAAAAAAAATTGTGCAGAAGAAAACAAAGAGATAAGGCAAGATTGTTACTACCTTGTCAAATTTAATATACATTTTAAACACTGCATTCAAGTGTCATGGAAGATATGACCATTCATCTAGTCACCTAGCTCTCAACTGAGGTATCATCCCCGACTCTTTACTCTCTCCTGCTCTCTCCTCACATTCAATCCGTTGCCAAGTCCCTCTGTTTATACCTTTATAACATCTCTCGTTTATGCCCCTTCTCTCCTCTGATGCTGCCACCACTCTGGTGCATCTTTCATCACTTCATGCCTAGATTCTTTCTTTTTTAAATTTATTTTTGTATGATATTGTATTTCCCCCATTATATGTTAAAAGATTTTTAACTTTTGAGTTCCAAATTCTATCCCTCCCTTCATCCCTGCCCTCTCCCCTTCCCTAAGATAGTAAGCAATCTGATACAGGTTATGCACGTGCAATCATGTAAAACATTTCCATATTGGTCATTTTGTACAAGAAGATGCGAATTAAAAAAAGAAGAAACAAAGAAAGGAAGAAGAAAAGAAAGAAAGAGAGAGAAAGAAAGGAAGGAAAGAAGAAAGAAACCAAGAAGAGATAGAGAGAAAGAGAGAGAGAGAGAGAGAGAGAGAGAGAGAGAGAGAGAGAGAGAGAGGGAAGGAAGGAAGGAAGGAAGGAAGGAAGGAAGGAAGGAAGGAAGGAAAGAAAGAAAGAAAGAAAGAAAGAAAGAAAGAAAGAAAGAAAGAAAGAAAGAAAGAAAGAGAAAGAAAGAAAGAAAGAAAGAAAGAAAGAAAGAAAGAAAGAAAGAAAGAAAGAAAGAAAGAAAGAAAGAAAGAAAGAAAGAAAGAAAGAAAGAAAAAGAAAGAAAGGAAGGAAGCATGTTTCAGTCATGCCTGGCTGCTAGTTGGTCTGCCTGCAACAAGTCTCTCCCCACTTCAGTCCATTCTCCACTCAGCTGTCAAAGTGATCTTCCTAAAACATAAATCCGATCGTGTCACCCACACACCTCCTCCCTTCAGTCAGTCTGTTGGGTCTTTATTGCCTCCAAGACCAAATCTTTCGCTTAGCTTTTCAACCCCCCCATCACGCCCACTTCTTCTCTTCCTAGTCTTCTCACACCTTACTCCCCCTCAGATACTCTGTGATCCAGTGGCACTGGCCTCCTGGCTGTTCCTTGCATAAGACACTCCACCTCTGGACTTTGGGCATTTTGACTGGCTGTCCCCCATGTCTGCAATGTTTTCTCTCCTTATCTCTACTTCTTGGCTTCCTTCAATTCTCAGCTAAAACTTCACCTTCTATAAGAAGACTTTATCCTCTTTAATCCTAGTGCCTTCCCTCTGAGATTATTTCCAATTACATATATATATATATATATATACACACACACACATACACATATATATACGTATATATTTTGTACAGCTATTTGTACATAGCTGTTTGCATGCCATCTGTCATCTTAGACTATAAGCTCCTTGAGGGCAGGGTGCATCTTGCTTTTCTTTGTATTCCCAATCCTTAGCACAGTATCTGGCATATTGTGCTCTTAAAACATGCTAGTTGACGGATCGATTTTAAAGAAGAGGATATTGGACTGATCATAAGATTGATATCCGAGAAAAGACTTGCCGGACATCTGTTGAACCATTTATTTTTCAGAAAACATAACTGAGGCCCAGAGAAAGGGAGTTTGTTAGCTGTGTGACCTTGGTCAAGTCACTTAACCCCAACTGCTCTGCCTTCCCCCCCCCACAACAAAAAAAAGAAAGGGAGTTTGTTATATGGCAGAGTTCATAAGAATGTAGAACTGGAAGGAAACTTAGAGGTCATTTACTCCAATCCCTGTCATTTTCCAAATGAAAAACCAAGGCTCAGAGAGGTTGCATGACTTACTTCAAGTCACACAGGTATTAGATATCAGAGCCAGGGGTCCTAGGTCTCCAAATCCAGTGATCTTTCAAGTATATTCCAATGCACCGCACCATTTTCCCACCCCTCCTCCAAGTTTCCTATTTCTGTTGAGGGCACCACAACCCTTCCTGTAACCCAAACTCAGAAGCCTGAAGTCCTCCTGGATATCTCCTCTCCTTCACCCCCATTCCCCTCCCTCCCTCCATATGCAATCAGTTCATCAGAAGTGCTGTGAGGAAAGAGGGTTCCAACTAGCTGCAAATTGCCCCAGAGCACCCAGAGTTGTGTCCTGTGGACCTCTCCTTCTTGCCTTCTACATGCTGAATAGCCCAGGCCTGTACTTGCCAGTTTCAAAGCCCATCCCAGGTTGATCTGACCTGAAGGCTTTGTAGTTTCAGGTTCTGTCGCATTCGTCACTTGGGTAACATTGGTATTGTTCAAAGCAGATTGTACGCTCCCGTTAAACTCAGGCACACAGTCAGTACAGAAGATGGCCAACATTATAACACTCAGTAGAGCCTTCATTTTTCTTGTATCTCAGCCTGTGAAGAAAGACCAGATCAGCCTGGATCACCATGTTTTGCAGTTGCAAAAGTCACAGGCATTTGCCATTTTTTTTAAAGAGGAAATAGCCATTGAATGGGATCATAGAATCACAGGCTGTTAGACACCTACTATGTACCAGGTACTATGCAAAGTACTTTATAAATTTAATTTCATTTGATCCTTACAACACCCCTGGGAGGCAGGTACTGTTATTATCCCCATTTCTACAATGGAGGAAACTGAGGTGGACAAATTAAGTGACTTGCCCAGGGTCATGCAGTGAGAACAGGTGTGAGGCTGGATTTGAACTCAGGTCTTCCTGACTCCTTAACAACTGCTCCTTGGTACACTAAACATTAAAGTTCACAGCATGGCCAGAGAGGATGGAAACTTCTGCCTTTGACTGTAAAGAAAGTTCCACATAGTTCTCAGAATTTCTAGCAAGATGCCCAGAACACATACCCTCTGAGAACCATGGTACTATAGGAAAGGACAAAGGACCGGAATTGTCTTTCCTGTTTTATAGATGATAAAACTTCCCTTATGGTGGCTTTGTATATTAAGATACTTTAAGAATATTTATTTAAATTGACTCACTCGTGGTCATGCCAGGAATCAACGATTAGAACCCAAATCTCTGACAACCCACAACTGGGAATCTTTCAACTGCAGTAAACCCCTTTTCTCTTTCTAGGGGACTATGAGACGTCCTCAAAGATGCACTGAGGAAGGAAATCTATTGTAGTGAATGTTGGATTTGGGTTCAGAGGTCAGAGGGCCACATCTCCTGCCTCCTACTTTAGCTGTAGGACCCTGGACAAGTCTTTTCCCTTCTCTGGGCTTCAATTTCTCCCTCTGTAAAATGAGGTGGTTGGACTAGAGACTCTCTAATAGGATTCCCAGCTCTACACCTTCAGGGCCCAGGAAGATCTTGGCCATCCCTCTCCCCTTCCTTAGGCCTAGCCAGAGTCCATAATACACTCAGTCCAGCAGTGCTGCCAGAGTCAGAAACAGTCCAATCATACCTGAACACCGTGTTCTGCCTGGTCCCCTGGCCCCCTCAATCTCAGTACCGCTCCCTAGGCTCCTCCCCGATGGCTCAGCTTTCTGCAGCCAGAAGAGGCAGCTGGTCCTGGGAACAGTTACCCCACCCCACTCCCCTTAGTCTGACCACATGGAGAGCTAGAGAAAGTCAGTTGGAAGTGCCCTTACCCAGGATAGCCTGTGGAGTGGGGGTGGGGTCAGAACCAGAGGGCCCTGAGAACCAGAGGATACAGCCAGGAACTTAGGGCAGAGAGTGTCAGGTTTGGAAGCGACCTTGGAGCAGAGAACGTCAGAGCTGGGAGGAATCTTAGAATTTAGGATATAAACTGTCATAAGTGACAGGGATCTCAAAGCCCACTTGGTTTCAAAGTACTCATTTTAAATGTGATACCAGACATTTCTAGCTACCTGGAAGGACTGTATCTTTAAGTTCCTTTATTTAATAAAGATGATCTATAGGAAAAAGCAGAGAAATTAGACCCAACACCCCTCCCTAAACTTAACTTTAAAAAACACACATTCCTCTATGGATATCCTATTCACACTGAACTCTATAAACTTGGGTGGGGCTTGAGTATTAGGGAATTTTTGTGGAAAACATATTTTTCCCACCCTTGTGATTTTTTTTGTGTGTGTAAATGTGCACCTCCAATAGAGGCTTCCTCCATTGACACATCATGGCATGAAATTGACCCTGGCTCCTACTATGTGACAAGGCACATAGTAGGTACTTAATACGTGTTTATTGAATTGAATCAAAATATCAAGAGAACCACAGGAAGATTATCAGCTTGTTAAGGGGACTTCCCATGAAGACCTGTAGGATCATAAACCTGAATCTGGCAGCGCTCACCTTGGCAAGGTCACAAATCCTTGAAGCATCTCCATGGAAGCACACTACCATGCTTAGGTAGATCTGTGACCTCTTTAATGTGGGTGTTCCCTTTGGTGATACAGATGGAAACCCATCTAAGCCCTGTCATCCTGTGTGACTTTGTTCTGTGATCTGTAATTCTTCATCAGGAATCTACCCAACATGCCTTTTGTAATTCAGTTCCATTCAATAAAGACTCATGAAGCGCCTACTGCGTGCCGGGCACCATCTATCAGTTATTCACTGTTCTCACTCCATGACCAGCTCACCTTTTTCCCAATCAAACTTCCTTGTTCTGCTTCTCTTGTACCTTGTTCGACTGTTAATGTTGCAGATTCACACCCATCGCACACTTCTTCATTGCCCTTTGGGCGACCACTCTTGAGATTCCCTGACTAGCAGCCAGGCAACATCGCCGGAAGGGTAGAGTCGTTTAGAGAATCCTTTGTTTCAGGGAGAGACTCGAGCTCATTGAAAACTCAGCTCAATTTCCCAAAGGAAATCTACCTTGCTTTGCTTTCCCTATTTGGTGCTGGGTCCCTAAACAGCATCTGTCTAAGATGTAGGTGCTGATGGACAAACTATGGGCTGTCTATACAACTGCTTATCAAAGTCTGGAGAATGGGTATTCTTCATTCACTTGTGTGTTTTTTAATGTGAATAGTTATGCTAAGCTCTTGAGTAACTATTTCTTGCTTAGTAAACTTATAATTTCTTTGGGTGGTTTTTTAATGTTTTGTTGCTGTCTCTCTTTTTCTGATGTTTTCTTTTGTTGGATTTTTTTATTTAATTGGTTTTTTATTTGTTTTTTAGAATGACTTTCTAACCACTAATTGACACAGGAGCTTTGATCTCTAAACTGCCAAGAAGTTTGATATATTGGTGCAGGACTTTGGGCAGAGATTTACCTGATTGGCTTAAGCTGATGCAGCTCAGAATTCCTGAGCTCCAGTAATCTACCAGTTTCAGCCTTCCTGGCAACAGAGATCACAGGCATGTGCCACCACACCTGGTTATAGTTTCCTTTCATCTTCTATCATTTCCTGCTATTTTCCTAGATTAAACCCCTTCCTGTGACAGAAACACCCACATGCACAGACACATGCATGCATACACACATGCCCTCATGTATGCACACCAGCATGTATGCCTAATACTTCAGGTTTAAATGGTGATACAAAAGGCTGGCCTCCCAAATGATGCCCAGCAAGCATCTGAAAAGGATCCCAAACAGACCAATGATTTGTTGCTGTACAGTCATTTCAGTTGTTTCCAACTCTATGACCCCATTTGGGGTTTTCTTGGCAAAGATACTGTAGTGTTTGTCATTTCCTTCTCTATCTCATTTTACAGATGAGGAAATTGAGGCAAACAGGGTTAAGTGACTTGCCTCGGGTCACATAGCCAGTAAGTGTCTGAGGCCAGATTTGAACTCGTGATAGTAGAAAAAAAACACAACTAAGTTTCTCGTTCCATTGCAGAAATGCATGAAAGATGAACAGAGTCTGCAGGGATGGGGAAAGGAGAAATGCTGGAGAAGCTTGAGCAGGTTCAGGTAAGTGAGGTGAAGAGATGTGTGAGCTCCAGTGGATGGACCTAAACCCAGTCAGGACTCTGAACAGCCAATGAGAGCTATTAATTGAGGATCCAAAGTCAGCTCCTGATCCTGGAATTTTAGAACAGAAGTAGCTCCCAAAGGTAACCGCGCAGGGAGAGACAGTCTGGCTATATACTGCTCAGAGCGCTAGGAGCCACTGCAGCAGATAGAACCAGACGGGTGCACAGAGAGGTTGTGTAGTACACCTTGAGATCAGCCTGATTTCCAACATCCAAACAAGGTTCATCCTGGTCACAGCATTGAATGGAACTAACTCCAGACTGGAGATTATGCGAGGGAAAGGTAGAGTCTGGCCAGTGGAGGAGCAGGAGATGCAAATAGAAGACTGCAGCAGACAGTAGAGCCCAAAACCAGTCTCTAGATTGACAAAGTCAATGGCATCCATGCTGTAGATTCTTAGGATGATTTTGAAGTTAAAATTTTGAATAGAAGCCCAGAATTCCAGGGTTGGAAGAGATCTTAAAGACTACTTAGTCAAAACTTTACCTAAACTGAGTAAACCAAAATCCAATTAACTGGGTATTACCAAATCCAAGTTGTCAATGTGTTTCCGTAAACGTAACATCCAGACTTGGACCCAATACTCTAGCTGCGGCCTGCCCAGGAAAGAGAGGAGTGGAACTATTGGAGAATCAGAGAATGAGAGAGGCTCAGATTGATAAAGAACTTCAGAAGTCAAATATCTGCCCAAGAATTCCCTCTATCATCTGCTCACCAAATGACCCGCTAGCCTTCCTCTAAAGATCTCAGGAGTCTGAACCAGGGACATACTCCTTCCCAACGCATCCCATTCCACTTTGGAATACCTACAATTATTAGGAAATTTTTTTTTCCTTACACATATTCTAGATTTGCCTCTGTAACTTCAAGTCATCGCTCCATGTGTTGCCTTATGACACCTTACCAAAAAAACCTAATGTTTTCTACATATTCCCTTCAAATATTTGAAGAGAGCTGTTATGTCCTTTGAAGTATTTTCTTCCCCAGGCTAAGCATCCTCAGTTCTAATGCTAGTAGAACATGTTCTAATCCACCTCATTTGCCAGCGTGATGAACACTGTACTTTGTCCATGTCCTTCCTAAGTTATGGCATGTAAGTGACAGAGCTGATGATTAGTTCAGGCCAGTACCCAAATTCATTGCCCTCTTCCAAGGAAGCACAGGATGGATCCCTGGTCTCATGATGGTATGACTGATTCTCAGGGACATTGTAGTGTTCTTACTTGGATTGGACAGCCTCTCAAGACCCTTTCTGCTCTGAGAATATAGGGTTCTGTGAATTTAGAATCCAGTATGGTCGTGAAAGGGCCAGGGATCTGACCATCCCTTAGAAAACTACAAATTAACATCATCTAAGTTTTTTGGTATTTTTAAAAATTCATTTTATTAGATATCTCCCAAGGGTTCTGTGTACATGTGTAACAGTAAGAAGGGTAGGACTTTTTATACTGTTTTCTCTTTTGGAATGCTAAGGTAATCAAGTACCTTTGAGTCTTGCCTTTCAAATGTAATGGCAAGCAAAGTGAGACTTCTTGCTGTTTTTTGTTTGAGCGCTTCTCAGCACTGAAGTAATCAAGTGTCTTTGATGAGTCTTGCCTTTGTTTCTTTGATTGAATCAAGAGTCTTTGATGACTTGCTTAAGAAACAAGAAAGCCTAGTTCACATAGGTTTGAGTTGCATGGTTGTAACGCCCTCTGACGGAGAGAAGGGTATATAGGATCTGAGGTTGGCATTTTGTTTTGGGGCTCTTACTCTCTGGAAGATTGTCCTATGATTTGACCAGATGAGACTCTGGGTAGCCCTCACAGAGCCTCCTGGCTTTGAAAACCCAGATGTTGATCCTTCTCTCTCTGGTAATTGTATGTAATGCTATAGTTATATGGTTAGAAGCCTGTCTACTGGTTTGTGCTTATTTGCTCTGTTTATATAATATATGCTTGTAATTTCTGTTTGTAAACTCTTTGAAGTTCAGGGTGTTGGCTTTTTCCCCTAAACTAAGTGAATGATATATGTATGTTTAATTAAAGTAAGATTGTAAACTCCTTAGAGTTTCTTTCCTTAGAAAGGCAGATCAAAGAACCTGTCCAAGCAGCCCTCCTGTGTGCTGGTGTTATTGGTCTTACACAGCCACAGTAGCTGCAAGTAACACTGTTGTTACAACACAGGCCAGGGCTGCATATTTGACACGTTTACTAAAGAACATGGATGCCTTTGGCTATGAAATTAGGATGTGTGTAGTAGGAAGGCCGAATTTATGATCTCAAAAAGGATCATATAAATATCTGAATGGTTTGAAATCGTTGGGTATATAGAATTCTCTAAGCAGAAGGCATCCAAAAATTTATTCAGGGCCCAGAGCAACAAATTAGCAAACCAACCTCCCCATTCCAGTACTGTGAACACAAGCCTCTAGGCCCAGTAGGCCCGCCTCACAAGAGTAGCCAGGAGGCCACAGAAAAATAAGATGGCATAAATCATATTCACTGGCCTCAAGACCTCGCTCAAACTCCTGGGTCCACACAGGGGTCGGCTCTACTTCGGATTTTTTTCCAGCTGTAGTTTCTCGCCTCTCCTCGAAGCCAAGCCTCTGGCGTT
>CM053622.1:74860498-74875862 GCA_028646595.1 Phalanger gymnotis | reverse complement strand
GTCACCTCGAACTCCTGCTCTGCCAAGGACTTTCTTCGAGACCTTGGACAAGTCTCTCTGTGCTTCTATTCCCTCATCTACAAAATTGGGAAAATAATGCTTGGACTGAAAGCTAGTGCTAGTTATTATGGGGAAAGAATGTTGAAAACCTAAAAGCATTACACCAGCATTGGAACAATGTCTTGATCATTCAGACAGTCAACAAATAGGTGCTCACACTGCTTCAAGCCATGGTTTTGGTTACAGAAAAGGCACAAATGGAAGTGAAAATGGGCCCTTGCCCTCAGGGCTTCATAACCTTGTGGAGGTGCTGGAAAGGTAAATGGAAGAAAAAGGAGATGTAGACAAATAGGCAGCGATGTTCCAGAATTATTCAACAAATTGGAGGATCGTAGCCAGAAATTTTGGCTTGGAATCCTGGGTTTGTCACTGAAAAAATTGTGTAATCTTAGACGAGTCATTGACCTTTCTGGGCCCTGGTTTTCTCCCTTACAGTGTTGAAGATTAGACTAGGCAAAGTGGAAGGTCCCCTATAGCTCAAATAGTCATTAATTTTATGATTTTTTAATGTAATGAGATCCAATGATTTAAAGTTTGTAAAGTACTTAGCATAGTGCCTAGAACATAGTAGGGGCTTACTCAATGCTTCTTCTCTTCTCTCCCAACTTTCCCTTATTCCCCCTCTAGAATGGCTTGTATCTGCACAGACTTTTGGAATTAGGAGGTGTGGGGTTCTTCTGCTGAGGCAAGGATATATCCCATGGTTTGGGGCTGAGACAGTTCTCAAAGGAAAGGCCAGAGAGCCAGAGAGGAGCGAGGTGACTGGTACATCCCCTCAGGCACATAGAGTGCCAACATGTCAGCTCTGGGTGTGACATGCATTACTACTCTTTAAAGCCACCTCTCCTCCTGGGACATGGGAGAGGTGAAAGCTAGAGGGGAATGTGGAAAGGGCTGCTATGGTGAGGTGGGAGGTATCCCCTCTCTCATGGGAAGTCTCCTAACCAAGGCTGAAATAACGCTTATCAAGTATATTATTGTGAGCATACTGATCCCAAAATGGTTTGGTCTGGATGGCTACTAAGGTCCCTTACAACTTAGAGATTCTGAGGTTCTGTGTCAATCTAATGACCCCTCTGATGCAATGAAAGGAGTTCTAGCTACCTCCCCTGTTATCATCAGGCACCACCACATCTCCCCTTATTGACTTGGACCTTCGACGCTCAATATGAAACACATTGATTAAGTGCCTAATGTCCTGGACCCTATTCTTCTTGCTGCTGAAGAAGCAGAGTTAATTAGGACACTGGCCCCTGCCCTCAAGGAGCTCACGGTCTAGCCAGAGATAGCTTTAGTAACTGACAGAGTGTGCCAAGGGACACATGAGTGGTACAGCCAGCACGTGCCGGGTGAGGTGGGAAGGAGGACTTGGGGAAGGAGCCCTCCATGAGAAATTAGTGCTTATGTTGCAGCTCATTTTCTGAGCAACACGTATTTCTCACCCTCAGTTTCTTTTCTTTCAAATAAGTGGCTTGGACTATACGGCCTTTCAAGTTCCTCCTAGATCTATTACTCAAGAGTGTTGCAATAGAGAGGCTTTGGCGTTGGCAGGAACAAGAGGCTGGTGAGGCATAATTGTAGCATAACCTAGGTGGATGTCTGGAGCTTTTGCACGAGATTCTCCTCACTGGGGCAGAGAAGGATGATTTAATGCCTACATAAGGCACAGAGTGGAGAGGAGGGAACCCCCTATGTCCTCTCTCAATGCCAGAAGGAAGAAGAAAGTTTCTGCTCTCCCAAGTTCTCAGATCAACTCTGCCTGCTCACAGACATACAGCATCCAGGGATCATTCTCTCCACCAATGAAGAAACTTGATGCAAATGTTCCTGGCTTTTACCTGAATTACATTTGGACCATAAGACTTAAAATGGAAAAAGGGCCATGAAACTGTGAGGCCCCCAAAGAAGGTAGGGACAAAGGAAATGCTCCAGGATCCTTAGAGGTAAACCTGGAAGGGACCTTAAAAGACAAAGGGCTAGAACAGAAGAATGGGAAGACCCAAGAAATTATTTGATCCAACCCTCTCCACCCACCATCCCCAGCACAGAGGTGATAAGTGATCTCAGAGATGTCACTGAAGAAGCAATTAGCCCAGAGATAAAAGGCTAGGAAATACAAGAACCATGATCAGAAGCCAGGTTTTTTTTTATTTCAAGTTCCACACAGTCAAATGCTAAGAGGTTGGGAGACTCAGTCCAGGTTAGGTGACAAGGGATGGGACTGTACTTACTGAGGCAAAGCTACAAGGTTAATCGAGGATACGGATGGTAAAGAGTGGGAAGGATTTTGGGTGAAGGATGAAGCGATAAATCAAGTTCAGGTCATCTTTACATAAAGTCTCCACCTGGAAATTTTTCAAGATCTGAAACAGATATATGAATTTCAAATATATCGTCCCATTCACCCCCAGATCCTGCCTCCCAGAATCCTGGGGGTCTTCCCCTCGTCTGTTGAGGAGTCTGCTCCTTTCCTCTGGCCCCTACTAGCTCCCCAGTTTTCTCCTGGATGGGGTCACAGTCCACTCTTCTCCTAAACCATCCCTCTATGGGACTTCCTTAGAGCTTCCCAAAGACACCCCCCCGACCCTACTCCTCCTAAATATCTAGTAATGTTTGTCTTGGAGAATAGACCAAAGGGGCATGTGAACACTGCCTTTTCACTTCTGAAGGGATAATGGGCATGCACGAAAAGAGGGTTTGTACCTGTTTTGCTTGATCCTAAACAATAAGACTTTGACCAATGAGTAGAAATCATAGGGAAGAACATTTCAGCTCAATAGGAAGACTTTTGTAAGAAACAGAGGTATCCTACAGCAAAATGGAGTACCTCAGGCTGGGTGGTGAGCTCCCTGTCCCTTCAGATATCCAATCAAAAACTGGACAATCATATGAGTTGGAGATTCAGGTTGGGACTGAACTAATTTGACCTCTGAAAGTCCCTTCCAGCTCTAAAATTCTTGGATTATCTCCAACCCTGCCCTCCCCAAACCCTCCCCCCCATCTAATAGAGTGTCCCCCACTCTGTCCACTCACATGGTGCAAGAAGAGGAGCATTTCTGTCTCAGCTAGCCTGCGGCCGAGGCACTGGCGAACCCCAAAACCGAAGAACAAGAAGCGGAAGTTGGAGACCTGATTATTGGGAGCCAACCAGCGAGAGGGGTCATAGCGTTCAGGCCTGGCCCACACCTCTGGGCTGCGGCCCATGGCGTAGAGGAAGATCTGGACCAGGGTCTGGAAGGTGGACAGGATGTTCAGGTCCTGGGCTGCGGTGCGATGACGTAGGTTGGGAGTGGGAGGAATGGCTGGTAAGAAGACGATAGAGGGGGAAGGGGTAGGATTGGGTGGATTTCTCTCTCTCATGGTCCTCAGGGTTCTTCTTGGAGGCTTTAGGAGTAGGGCAGTGTGTAAGCGGCAAAGGCAAAGAATGGTGAATGAATTCCTAGGGCAAAGACGGCAAGTGGTGTATGAAGAACCATGTGCTAGTCAGGACCCCAGAGAGTCAAGATTCTTAGGTTCTAGCCACATTTCTGCTTTCTGGGAGACTAAGGTCAAATCATTTCTTTCTAACCCTCAGTAAAATGAGGACCTGGAACTAGACATAGTGTAAGGTGCCTCCCAGCTCCAATAATCTATGTTTCTAGGCTCCTTCCAGTTCTCTGTTCTATGGATTAAAGTCCTTTCCCTTAATAGAATGTAAGCTCCTTGACAGGAGGAAATTTTTCCTCTTTAAAATACAGGTTTTCATCTTATCCCTAGATCTGGCACTGTGCTATGCCCAAAGTAGGTGCTTAATAAATGTTTGTTGATTGAATTTCCAATCTGATCTATGTTCTATGTTGAGTTCTTTCTAGCTCTATTATTCCATATTCTGAGTTCTAAGGTGGCTTCTAGGTGTGATGCTCTGGGACTCTAAGTCAGTATTCTGAGAATGAATGGAGGGTTGTGTCCTGGAAGTTGATCTAGAAGGACAGAGAAGGTGGGGCCAGAGTGGTGTTGACTCACGCCAGCATGGACACTGTAATTCTGCAGGACTGTGTCCTTGGCCAGGTAGCGATGTATGACCGGGGCAACTGGATAAAGCCTGAAGAGGGGAGCAAGGAAGGGGGATCAAACTTACCCCAGCACCCAGCCGGGGGTGGCCTTTGGCCCATCATATGCTTCCCAGGCCAGGGAAACGAAAGGGAAGTGGGCATAGAGATAAAGTCACTCCCTTCTTTCCAGTTTGGCCATAGGGAGACACTGACTCTAGGCTTTATAACCAATCACCCTCATTCCCCTACCTCCCTGCTCTCTACCCACGCCCTACAAACCTCAGGGTCTCTTTGATGGCAGCACGAAGCAGCGGAAGTTCCTTGACCAATAGTTGTGGAGTCTCTTGGAGCCGTGCCCCCACCTCCTTACTCTCTGCCCTCAGAGCACTCTGCAGGTCTTGGTTCCGGGCCAGCTCAAAGAGGGTTGATACCAGGGGGAATGCGGTCTGTGAAAGGAATAGGACTCAGGTCAAGAGAAAGAGACCCATGGAGTCAGGAGTTGGCATCTCCCCCTCAGACCGGACTGTTCTCTGAGGTGAGGGACCATGCCTTCCCTTTAGGACAAGGGGCTTCCTTGAGCCCATCACAGTCTTTTCTCTCGAGGCCATTAGAGCAACACTAGAAAGACTATGAGAGGGATGGAAGGGGAGAAATAATGACTCAGGAAGCAGACATTCTGGCAGACAGACAGGTAGGCAGTCAGGAATTACGGAAGGAAGGTAAGCAGGCAGGTGGTAGGCAGACAGATGAGACAGACAAGTAGGCAAGCAAACAAGCAGACAGACAGAAAGGCAATCAGACAAGCAGGTAGACAAAAGAGAGAGAGAGGGAGAGAGAGAGAGAGAGAGAGAGAGAGAGAATGAGATGGATGGATGAATGGATGGATGGATGGTTGGAGAGAGAGACAAAGAGAGAGAGAGATGGATGAATGGATGGATGGATGGATGGATGGATAGAGAGAGAAAGTGTGACAGAGAGAGATGGATGGAGAGAGAGAGAGAGAGATGGACAGAAGGAAGGAAGAGATGGATAAAGAGACAGAGAGACAGAATATAGATAAGTCAAACACTTATTAAGTACTTACTGTGTTTCAAGCATTGTGCTCATGCTGGAGATATAAACACAAGCAAGCAAGACAGTCCCTGTCCTTAAGGAACTTACATTCTAGTAGAGGAAGACATTCCATAAAGGGTGGGGCTAGAAAGGGAGGCTGGAGGGAGAAAAGTATACAAGCAGGGTCAATGAGGGAGGTCAGAGTGGACATGAGAGAAGATGCTGAGGATCTGATGGTCATTGGAGGGGGCACTTGGCATCTGAGTGGGCACTGTGTGTCTAAATGGCTAGGAGCAGTGAGTGAACAGTTCTGTGATATTGCTACCTAGTTGAGCCCTAACCGTTTCCACGCTTCCAGCAGTGAGTTCCGTTATGTTGGCTTTGATGGCATCTAGAGAGAGGTCACCCCTTGCCAGCAGTTCAGCCATGATACCTGAGTATTGGGATGAGCCATTCAAACACATCTCCTGGTAGATTCTCTGAATGCACTTTTCAGCTAGAGGGAAATGGAGGCAGATTAGAATAAAGACACTGAAGGGATAACCAGAACTGAGCCCTTTTCTCATGACCCTGGTTAATCCACACTCCCAAGAAGGATGCTTCTCCTTCTCCCCATTAATGTAAGACTCTAGTCTCCTGCCCCTCCCATTACCCCAACCTCTTTCCCTCTTCCTCTCTTCATTCTTCTATTTCTCCAATTTAAATAGCCCTTTGAGGTAGGTAATACAAGTATTATTTCCATCATTTTACAAATGGGAAAACTGAGATTCCATGAGATTAATTTAGCCAATTTCACAGCAAAAAAGTACTAGCATTGGAACCCAAGATTTATATCTGTGTTCTCTTATTGTGAGACTCCTCCCAGCTTTAACATTCTATGCCATAATATGTACCAGCTGTGCTCCATAGTCTCATTTTCCCTCTTATTAGAAAAAATAATATATGTTCTATGTTCTAAAACACACCAGCGCTAACACTTCCTTCCCTCAAGTCTCCATCTTCCCACTTCTTTCCTCAGGCCCAGGGCGGGGGACCAAAAGGTGCTCTCCTCACCATACTGGAAAACAACATCCCAAGAGGCTAAGTGCAGTTTCCATAACCTGGAGTTGATCAGTTGGCTCAGAGCAAAGGGTGTGTAGATGAGTAGAGGTGTAGAAGATAGTATGGTGTTCATGGCCTGGATAAACTTCAAACCATCAGGGTTTGGGTCATCGCTTAGCAATCCCAGTCGTTCTCCATACAAGACATAGGTACCAGCTATAAGATGGAGGTGGGGAAAGAGAGAAGACTGAGTGATGCCCCTCCCTGGCTACTCAGGTACCCAACCACCCCTCTGCCCCTTCCCACCCTTGACAACTTTGGTAGTTCTTCTGTTCAAGAGAAAAGGATGCTACTGTCCATGCCTTCTCTATGTACTCTCTCCTTCCTCAGCTTAGGGATTGCTACTCTATCTAGCCTACTCATTCTCAATCTCTTCTCTTGATTGTCCATGTCCTGCCCTCTCACTATATTGCCCCTAAGCTTTGATCCTGCTTTCTCACTATATTGTCCCCTAAGCTTGCATCCTGCTTTCTCACTATATTGTCCTCTAAGTTGCCATCCTGCTTTCTCATTGTATTGTCCCCTAAGCTTCTATCTTCTGCCCTCTTTGCTTCTATCTCTGTGCCTTCTCTCAGCTCCCTTAATTTAAGTAAGTTATCTATACAAATAACTCCCACGTTTATGTGTCTGTCTTGTTCTTTCTACAGGGCTCTAGTGCCATAGAACCAACTTATACCTGGCTGGCTATCCCCACCTCGGTGTCCCATTGGCATCTCAGATTCAACATGAACAAAATAGAACTTACTGCCTCTGATGCTAAGCCTGTTCCATCTCCAAATTTCCCTGTTTCTGTAGAGGGCACCGTTTTTCCTTCCAGACACCCAGACTTGCGACCTTGGAGTTATCCTCACATGTACATTTCCTTCATCCCTGCCATAATCAATTGATTGATCCTGTCATTTCTATCTCCTAACTTGGCTATTCACACCAATTGGATGAGATGGAAGTCACCATTGCTGTTCTGGTGAGGCAGAGGAACACCAGGCTTTACCATCTGTCCTATTCCTACCTATTCATGTTTTCCAGGCCCTGCCATATGCCTTACCTCTTTGGCCCCTGGACCCCTAGCACCATTATCTAACTCATCTAGCCAACCTGAGAGCCCCGAGTCTCGCAATCTGCCCCTGCCCTGAGACTTGTGGGTTTCGCATTCTCTCAGCAGCCAAACTTTCTTTTCTGTAATAACTTCCCCAATTAGAGCATGAGCTCCTTGAAAGCAGGGACTATTTCCATTTTTTCTATTAGCATCTCTGTTGTTTATCACAATGTTTATTACATAATAAGCTCTTTTGTTTCTTTTTTCGAGGCAATTGGGGTTAAGTGACTTGCCCAGGGCCTCACAGCTAATAAATGTCTTAGGCTAGATTTGAACTCAGATCCTCTTGACTCCAAGGGCTGGTGCTGTGCCACTTAGCTGCCCTATAAGGTCTTAACTAATGTGTTTTTTATTCATTCATTCACTGGTGACAATGCGCTCTTCCAGATATTCTACCTACAGAGTCAATCCTTCCCTGTCTCCTCCACTGGTTCCTTTTCCTGAAATGTCAGCTGGAAAGCTAAAGTCATTCTCTCCCTTCCCCATCTTCTGCCCTCCTGGTGTTTAGGCTAACTCTGACCCACCTCCAGACCTGATGTCAACTCAGGCATCTTCCTTGACTTCACATCCTGCACCTCCTCAGTCAGAAGATGCTAACATCTTTCGTAACTTAGGTCCTCTCAAATAACCTCAATTCTCTCATCCCTCTCTTTCCTTCCCTTCACCCCACCCAAGCACATACCAGCTAGTTACATGGGTGACCTCATTTCTCAGGATGCCAAACTAGCAGGCATCTTCCAAATTTCAACGTCTTGTAGCTCATACCTTATTCGGTTCGGCTGAGACCTCTAGCCCTCTTGTGATCACTTTGTACCCGCTTCCATCTAGTTCAAAATCCTGCTCTGAGTTCCCTTTCTCAAGGAAGTCTTCCAAGATCCTTGCCCCGCCACAAACGGACGCCTCCCCACCCCACACTTAACCCTGCCTCATACCTTCCAGAGTGAATCTTAGTACATGGGGGCAGATGCTGAAGGTGATAGACTTTCGAACATTCCTCTGGATTTGATTCTGCAAGTGTTGGACAAAATCTTGGCACACAGAATTCACCAAGGGTGTGAACTGAGTAGTACTCTTCAGGGAGAGCACTTCCTGGTTCAACTTCATACGGTCATCCAACCATTCTCTCCCATTCCTGGAATTAAGGGTTCGAGGTAACAGGAAGTTATCCCTTCTCCCCAACCCCAGGCCCAACCAGGCCAGGCCTTTCTCTGCCTCCATATGTGTGTTTAGTAACCCTCCTTGCCTCCCTTCCTTCTTCCTTTTGTCTTAGTCCCTGCCTCTTCATAGAACTGGTGAATCTCCAGCCTAGAAGAGAACCTAGAGCACAGGTAGCCCCAATCATATCTAAGTGGGAAACCTCACTATAACACCTCCTATGACATCCAATCTCTTCTTGAAGACCTACAGTATAGATCTTGGAGACCTATGGTGATAGACCTATTTCCTGCACAGGAACTCCATTCCACTTTGACATAATTCTCGTTGTTGAGGCTCCTTTCCATACACTGAATTTCAACTTAGCTTTCTGTTCTGTCTGTGTTTTTATGTTTCTGTCTCTCCCTCTCCTTGTGGCTCTAGGCCCCTGTCTCTATTTGCGTCTTTTTCTTAAATTTAAGGGTCTCTTTCTTTGTTCATCTTTCATCTTGTCTCTCCTTCTGATGATAGTCCTCTCTGACTCTGCCTGAGAGTTCCACAATCTTGCTGTATATGCCCACCTTACTGCCACAGCTCATCCACTCCCTCTGCTTCAGCATATGCCCTGTGGAAACAACTGGGATATAGTACAGAGAGTTCTGCAGTTGGAGTTGAGATGCTCACTAGGAATTTGGTGATGGGAGACTGAAGAGAAGTGAAGTCTGGATAAAGAGATCTGAGTGTCATCTAGCTAGAGATGTTAAGAGAACCTCTGGGAGTTGATAAGATTATCATGCAAGACAGTGGAGAAGAAGAGAAGAAAAGAGGGGGCAGGACAGATCTATGAGGGACACCCATAGTACCTCGCATGTAGTAAAGTGTTTAGTAAATGCTCATTGCTCAACAAACTGACTAAATGACCTAGGATTGGCCTAATCTGTGATTTTGTGATGCAATGGCAGTTTGATTCCAGGATGATAGCTTAAAATATGGAAATTCATGCTTTACAGTCAGGAATGGAATGCACCTTGCTGGCTTTGGACATTTTGAAAGGAATACACCCATTGTGGATAATAGACAAAGTAAATTTAGAGCTCCTGTACAGATAGGAAAACTTGTTCTGATGGGTTTTACCAAGATCTCATCGTATGGGACTCTTGGCTGAAATGTGACCCTGGAAGGGTATGTTGTTGTTCAGTCATTTCAGTCAAGTCCAATTCTTTGAGACCCTATTTAGGGTTTTCTTGCCAAAGATACTGGAGTAGTTTACCATTTCCTTCTCCAGTTCATTTTATAGGTGAGGAAACTGAGACAGAGTTAAGTGACTTGTCCAGGGTCACACAGCTAGTAAGTGTCCAAGGCTGGATTTGAACTCAGGAAGATGATTCTTCCTGACTCTAGCACTGGTGTTCTATCTACTGTGCCACCTAGCTTCCCTTGAAGAGTATATCTCAGTTAAAAAAATTAAATGCAGAATAAATAAAAGGGGGGAAGGGAGTAGCATGTGTACTAAGCAGGTCTATGCTTATGAGGAAATCATGGACTTGAGAGGCCACTGAGGGAAACTCAACAGTGAAGTGATTGTGGGAGCAGGAGTAGGAGCAGGAGCAGGAAGGAGTCCGGGAGGCAGGAAGACAGATCTTCACAGCAAGGCTTAATATTCTAATAACTGGTGACTTTAGTTATTTTCATCTCCACTTTCAACATCATTTTGTGCTTTCTCTCTTTCTTGCTGCCAAAATCAAAGGAGCAGAAAAATTCACAATTTGCCTTAATGATTAAATCCATCCTTCTAAAGGTAGAGGCAGTGACAAGAGGAATTTCAGCCAGGCATTTGAATCTGACCAGCAAGGAGAGAAAGTGGCTGGACCCTGACCTGGTCCAACTGTATTTGGAGTGTGGACTTGGTGTAACATTTTAGAAAGTGAAAGGACTGGGTGTGTGGGGTGGGGAGGGGTCAATCACATGATACTTGGTAGATGGACTTGGGAATACTTAGCCTGGAGAAGGGAATTCTTTGGGAGAGGGCAGTGGGACAGGACAACAATAACAATAATCATAAAGTAACATTTGTTATGGGCCAGGAACAATACTAAGCACTTTGCAAATATTTTCTCATTTGATGCTCAAAACAACCCTAGATGCTATTATCGACCCATTTTACAGTTGAGGAAACTAAGGCAGACAGAGGGGAAGTGATTTACCTAGGATCACACAGCTAGGACTTGTCAGAGGTTGGATTTGAACTCGGATCCTCCTGACTCCTAACTATAGCTCCATCTAGCTTCCAGAAGGTGATAGGTTCCCACTCATTGGAAGTTTTCAAGTGGAGCTGTATGTCTACTTTGTGGTGCTAAAGTAGACCCATTCTTGCTCAGCATAGATAAGGGTTATAACAGACGGCTTCTCTTCTCTCTCCCTTACCAACCAACCAAGAAGTTGAAGAACCTACTATGTGCGTAACACAGGGGATCTAAATGTAAAGCAGCTAGGTGGAGTGTTGAACTGAGGCATGAGATCAAATCCTGCCTCAAACACATATCAGCTGAGCGACAATGGGCAAAACATTGAACTTCTCCGAGCCTCAGTTTCCTTCTCTGCAAAAAAGGAGATAATAACAGCCCTCACCTCATAGGGTTGTGTAAAAATCAAATGAGATAATATTTGTAATGTTCTTGGCAGACCTGAAGGGGTTACGGGAATGCCAGCTCTCATTAAGGACAAAGAATCAAAACACTTCTGAGATTTGTGAGAATCAGAGAAGTTGAGTCTCAAAGGTGGATGCCCAGGAAGTGGGGAAATTCAGTGACTTCAGCCTAAACGATTAAATTGACCTCGAGAGACAGACAAATTAAGTTCAGGTAAGAGCCTATCTTAAGTCTCAGGTAAGACCTTTTCACTTTTGTCTCATTGACTGTTTCCTTTTCTTCTCCCAGCCTCCATGCTTCTGCCTTTGGCTCTCCAGCTGGATATCTCTATACATCAAATGCCCTGAGCCCATTTGGTTCCATTGCGACAATTCTCCCCTCTGTGGGGTCGATTCCCACATCAGACCAAAGCACCACATCTACTTCTGCACACCTCCTAAAGTGTCCAAAAATGAGCTTACCGGGCCTTCCCTCCATCCTCCCTCCTTGACCCAAGTGGGTGGGAGGTCTCGCATCTCCCTCTTAGACAAGGGATTCTCTGGGATAGGACACTTTGTACCTTCTGTAACTCTCTGAGCCATTCCAGCTGAGAAGTGTGGTAGCCCCTGGCTATCTCTGTCCGCTCAGGCCTCCTTCCTTCCCTGGAGACTCTGTGCTGTTCTCCAGCCCTACCTAGGTACTCACAGGAGGAAGATGCCATGCTTGAGCTTGCGGCTCTGCCTGTGAGCCACCCAGGGCATCACCAGACTCCTCTGGGGTAATGATCCTTCAGCCTTCAGCACCTTCTCCACATCCTGGGGTAACATCAGATTCACTGTGCTTACAGTGCCCAACTTTTCCCTGCAGTTTGGGCAAAAAGACCAGGTAGGATTAAGGCTCCACATTTGCCCCAGCCACCCTCCACCTTCCAGATGACCGGCACCAGTGGCTTCTTAGAGGGTGGGGATTGTTTTCTCAATGTAGGAATCTCTTGAGGTTGGGGACCATGAAGGGATCTCTAATGTGGTGCCCCTGCTGAGTACTTCTCCATCCTTCAAACTCCAACTCAAATGCTACCCCCTCTAGGAAGGCTTTCCTGATCCAGCCCAGTATACCCCTTCCTCATTTTACACTTCCTTTCATTTGCCTCTCTCTAAAGCAGACGTAGTGTAATGTTGTATGGTACAATTTTCTGTGTTTCTTTCTTAACCCCTCCTTCTGGAGTCAAGGTTTCATCACAGCAGAGACCACAGTTAGCAGAAGCTTTGTACCATCATAGCAAACTATAGACACTTAAGAAATGTTTGTTGAATCAACAACAAAAAAAACAATCAACAAGCATTTATTAAGCATTTACTCTATGCCAGGCACTGAGAGAATGCTTCTTTTCTCATTTGCTCTGGATGGCCGGCAAGGTTGTCTTTCTGTCTAACCTAAATCCTTCTCGGTAGAGCTTAAGTCCTCTGATTAGAATCTGGCTAGAAAAGAAGCCCAGTACCACTGCCTGACTGCCTACCTGCCTGCATAGAATGAAAAGATCTTAAGCTTCCTTTCCAAAGATGTTATTTCAATGTTTTCACCTCCAGTCATGGTGTCCGAACTGCTTTCCCATGGGTGGAATGGGAGACTGAGCTGCCAACACTCCCATCCCATTTTCCTGTAACCCACAGTTTGTCTTTATGAGAACTTAGCTGGGCCAGGTTGGTGTTAGGACTCAGTCTATAGGCAGGCTTAGAGACTAGGATCAGGGATCGCTCTACATCCAGGATTAGAGTTTATTCACTCTGGGGCCCACAGAAAGAACAGGTGTCAGTAAGATTAACCGAGTATTACCTGTAGATGGGTCCCAGCTTCTGAAAGTTCTGCTGGGTCTCTAGATGTAAGTTCTCATAGCCTTTGTCCTTCCATATTCGCAGCAGTTTGGTCCAGGGGTTGCCTTTGCTCTGGGGAATGGCCTCAAAGGGCCTCACAGAAACCGATGGGGGCTCCAACTCCCTGAGGGGCTCCTGGAGAGCCCTTGAGCTCAGTCTCCGGCATCGTCCCAGCCTCCACATCAGGGTCTGTAGCAGCTGTGACCCTAACTCTTGCTTCATCTCCCACTGTCTGAGGCTTGATCTGTGCCTGAGCCTGAGCCCATCCCATAAATAGTCCATAGGCTATTTAAAAAGGCGATGTCTCAAATTCAAGGTCAAGGCCAGACTACATCATGAGGACAGGGCCCAGGGCCATGTAGGAACATGGGGTGTGGGGAGGGAGAGGAAGTAGGGTAATAGAAATAAGGAGGACATCCTATTAGATGACTCAGAAAGGACCTTAAAAATCGTCACAGGTCCCATTTTTCACAAATCACAAGGAAAGCAATTTGCCCAGGGTCATAGAAGTAGTAAGTGCCTGACCTGGGATTCACATTCATGTCTCCTAGCTCCTGATTCATGCTTTCCATTGCATCACTGATTTTGGAAGGACTGCACCAGAGATAAGAAAAAGCCCTAATGGGTGCCTGTTCCTGTGAATATGCCTGTGTATATTTGTGAGCATGTGTATGTGTTCACATATGCCCATACATGTTTGTGCTTGTGTTTACATGTGCTCTGTGCACTGGCCGCCATTCATGTTTGTAGGTGCATGGATATCTGTTCCAAAGTCACAGAATGTGACTTGAAAAAAAACCTAAAAGTCTGAGATTCTGTGACTTGCTAGGCTAGAATATTAAAAAATGTTGGGGAATGCTCTACCTCATGTGGAACCACTACAAGGCTGAGAGAAATAAAGAGAGAAACAGGTGTGATCTGGAGGCTTCAGGGAGAAGCAGGTGCCTACAATTCTGTCTTAGGGCTGGTATTGGATTTTTGGTGGTTGGGAAACTGGCCTTGGGGTAAGGACCAAATAGCTAAGAGGGGTATAAGGAAAAAGAAGAAGAGGTGAAGAAAAAAGAAGGGAAGGAGAGAGAAGGAAGACGTTGAGAAAGTGTTGCAACAATTCAGCTAGCAGCTGCTGTGGGGGTGAAAGACCAACACAAGCCCAACAACAAGAATGCTGCCAGCACAGGTTCTTTTGATCTGCTGTACTAAGGAAAGTAACATTAAGGGGTTAACAATCTTGTTTTAATTCAACATATGCATATAAACTCACTTAGTTCAGGAGGAAAAGCCAACAACCTGAACTTCAGAGCAAATACAAATACAAACATACATTAGAAACAGACCAAATTGGGGGTGGAGCCAAGATGGCGGCTGGAAAGCAGGGACTTGCGTAAGCTCCCTGCCAGGTCCCTCCAAAAACCTATAAAAATGGCCCTGAACAAATTCTAGAACTGCAGAACCCACAAAATAGCAGAGGGAAGCAGGGATCCAGCCCAGGACAGCCTGGATGGTCACTGGATGAGGTCTATCGCACAAGGAGTGGAGGGGAGCGGAGCCCAGCACCAGCGGCGGCAGGACCAACCAGACCAGGAGCAGGGCGGAACAGGCCCTAGCACCCTGAATCAGTGAGCCGTGGCAGTTAACAGACTTCTCAATCCACAAACACCAAAGACAACAGAGAAAGTTAGTGGGAAAAGCTGCAGGGGACAGAGTGAAAAGAGTTGGCAGTTTGGCCACCACCCCAGGGGCAGCGGGGGGAGGTGTAGCCACAGAACTACAGCTGCAGTTACTTCCGGCCCCAGGCCCACCTGGTGGGAGGAATTAAGTGGTGGATCAGAGCAGGAGTGCAAAGCCTGATTAAAATTTTCGTCAGGTCTGGGTTGGTGGTTCTTGAGGAAGAAGGAGTGCTGGTGTGGCAAAGCTGGCTGTATAGAAAATGCTCTGAAATCAACGGCGCATCCCCTCAAGCTTGGAACAAAGTACTCTTTACTCTACAAGCAGTCATACCCCGCTAAAAAACTCAAGGGTCAAGTAAGTTTGCTGGGAATATGGCCAGGCAGCGAAAACGCACTCAGATTCAGTCTCAGACCTTGGAATCTTTCTTTGGTGTCAAAGAAGACCAAAACATACAGCAAGAAGTCAATAAAGTCAAAGAGCCTACAACAAAAGCCTCCAAGAAAAACATGAACTGGTCTCAGGCCATGGAAGAGCTCAAAAAGGATTTGGAAAAACAAGTTAGAGAAGTAGAGGAAAAACTGGGAAGAGAAATGAGAATGATGCGAGAAAACCATGAAAAAAATATTGAAGAAAACAACACCTTAAAAAATAGACTAACTCAAATGGCAAAAGAGCTCCAAAAAGCCAATGAGGAGAAGAATGCCTTGAAAGGCAGAATTCCCC
>CM053622.1:74801556-74859998 GCA_028646595.1 Phalanger gymnotis | reverse complement strand
TTGGTTTGCTAATTTGTTGCTCTGGGCCCTGAATAAATTTTTTGATGCCTTCTGCTTGGAGAATTCTGTATACCCAACGATTTCGAACCATTCAGATATTTATATGATCCTTTTTGAGATCATAAATTCGACCTTCCTACTACAGCATCCTCCATCCTGAAAAAGAAGGAACAGTAAGAATTTGGCATATTGCAATACCTATGCCAGGTATAGAGGGTATCACCTCCCAGGATCACTGCCTCCCTTCCTCCTCTTGCCATAGCCCGAAGAACATTGCACCAGGTACCTGCTTCCTGAGTTTATTCTGCATTGGCTTTTCCCCTTGAATGTTCCCTTGATTGCCCCCTTCTTACCCCTCTACCCTCCTGTTTGGGGCACCATGCTGTCCACAAACCTTAAAATGCATTAATAAAGGTCTATTGCTTTTAACCTCCCCGATTGGGCTTCCTTTTCCAAGAAAGTCTCAATGTTTCAAGAATGGCTGGAAGCGACAGGGAGGAACACCAAGCACCAACCCCTGGGCCACTCTACTGGACACCTCATGAGAAATTGATGTCAAGGTGTTATTACCCAACCAGATGCAAATCCACTCATCTTATTATCTAGTTCACATTTCTCCAACCTTTCTCATGAGTCATATGAGAAGTTTTATCTGCTGCTTCCCTAAGCTATAGGTAAATTGTATCTATAAGTTCCACCTGATATGAGTCAAGCAATACTGTTAGAAGAGGAAATAAGATTAGTAAGGCACCACCTGTTCTTGTCTCCTTTTCGTTAAACATCTCTTTAATAAAATGTAATTTTTCTAAGAAAAGAAGACCAAACTCTAAAAAATTCTTTTATCTTTTCCCCACCTTTAAAAAACAAAAACTGGACATCCTGCTAAAAGGTACCATAGACAATGAAGTAATATCATTACTAAACATACATGTACCAAGCGGTATAACATCCAAATTCTTAAAAGAGAAGATGAGGGAATTACAGGAAGAAGTAGATTACAAAACTATACTAGCGGGGGACCTTAACCTCCCTCTCTCAGAACTAGATAAATCTAACCACAAAATAAGAAAGAAGGAGGTGAATAGAATTTTAGAAAAGTTAGATATGGTTGACCCCTGGAGAAAGTTGAATGGGGATAGAAAGGAATATCCCCTTTTTCTTGGCAGTACATGGCACCTACACAAAAACTGACCTAGGGCATAAAAACCTCACAATCCAATGCAGAAAGGCAGAATTATTAAATGTACCCTTTTCAGATTATGATGTAATAAAAATTACATGTAATAAAGGGCCATGGAAATATACACTAAAAATCAGAAACTAATCCTAAAGAACAAGTGGGTCAAACAACAAATCATAGAAACAATCAATAATTTCATCCAAGAGAATGACAATAATGAAACAACATACCAAGATTTATGGGATGCAGCAAAAGCAGTCCTTAGGGGAAGTTTTATATCTCTAAATGCTTACATAAATAAAATAGGGAAAGAAGAGATCAATGAATTGGTCATGCAACTAAAAAAGCTAGAAAAAGAACAAATTAAAGATACTCAATTAAATACCAAATTAGAAATATTGAAAACCAAAGGAGAGATTAATAAAATTGAAATTAATTAAACAATTGGACTAATAAAACTAAGAGCTGGTTTTATGAAAAACCGAAGAAAATAGATAAACCTTTGGTTAACTTGATTAAAACAAAAACAGGATGCTTGCCTTTCTCCAAGCCTGTGGGGACATGCTAATCTTTTAAAGAGATCACTGACATTGGCTCAGCAATTATGTCTATCAGGTTGATTGGTTTATTTGGTTTTTTTTCAGTACCCTATGATAGAACTCTTCAGGGCCAGAAGACTTCAATCTTGTCATTCCACATCTATAATATTGAGACTATCATAATGAAAGACGTTGAAATTGTCTTAGATGGAAATCGATTGAAGGAAGTAGGGATGTTTAACATAGAGAATAGAAGAGGGGGGCAGAAGAGGGAATATAACAGCTATTTTCTAGTATCGGAAGAACATGAAGGTATTGGACCATCAAGTAGATGAGAAAACATGGACGTTGCTATCCACCATTTCCATGACTTATGTTAACTTCATGTCTGATGGGAAAAGATAACCTAAAATCAAGTAACCCCAAGTTTAAGATTCCCTTTGCGGGGAGCCCAAGAACTTTAGGATAGAACAATGAATCTGCATGATAACTTGAGTTCCAAGGAGATGTTGCAGGCTAGACAAAAAGTGAGGAATTTGACTCTCCAGCAAGTATGGAATTTCAAGTGCAGAACTGCCTACCGTAAGTACCTTTTAACTGTTGGGGCATCACTGATCATCTGGACGATAATGTCGGTCCCTAGGGGAGTTTGGGGGTATCCAGAAGATAAAGAATCATTCCCCTCCATCAACCTCACAACCTTTCCAAGGAATTTCAACCACTCTTAGATTGCTATTTTCTCTGCAAAAGAGGATAATCTTTGCACTGGAGATGACTAGCCAAAAATGAGAAATAGGGAGTTGATACCCAAAATAAGGAAGAAGGTAAAGAGAGAGCACCTAGTTACCCTTAATGAACCACCTGGTCCAGATAAACACATGCTCAAGTCCTGAAAGAACTGGAAGATGTTCTTGCTGAGTCGCTGTTGGTAATATTTGAAAGATCATGGAGAACAGGGGAGATATCACAAAATTAGAGGAAGGCAAATGTCCAAATTTTCATAAAAGTAAAAATAACAGAGCCTACAACCTACAGGCTTGTAAACTTCACTTTAGTTTCTAGGAAAATTCTAGAATGGATCATTAAAGAGATGGTTGGATTCTAGAAAAGGGAGATACAATTAAAAAGAGCCAGCCTGGCTTTATCAAGAGCAGGTCATGCCAGACTGACTTCATTTCCTTTTTTTTTTTTTTAACAGAATTTGACAGTAAATTAGCATCTACTAGATGCTATACTGGGGACATAGTTTACCTAAATTTTAGGAAAGCTTTTGATAAAGTATGTCATACTATTCTTTTATAGAAGATGGAGAGAGAGGGAAATTGGATAATGTGTTCAGATTAGATTGAATTCAAAATAGATTGAATGGCCAAGGGTAGTTTTTAATGGTTCAATGTCAGCGTGTGGTTGGAGGTCTCCAGTGGAGTACCCCAGGGATCTAACATTGATCCTGTGCTATTTAACATTAATTAGCAAAATCCTCAATAAAGACATAGCCAGGAATCTCATCAAGTGTGCGGGAAGGATAGTTAACACATGGGATGATAGAGTTAGAACCCAAAAAGATCTTGACAGCTGGAGCACTGGATATATTCTAAGAAGAGGGCACAAATAAAGATCAATGTAAAGTCTTGCGCCAGGGTGTAAAAAATCAACTGCACAAATGTAGGATGAGTGAGGTGCAGATAGACAAAAGTTGTTTTTAAAGGATCTGTTACTTGTTTATCATCATTATCACCGTTATGTGATGTCACTTAATGTCACGTGATGTGACATCACTATGTGACTGAATAAGATATATGACCTATTTTGGCCTCAGTTTTTCATTTGTAAAATGGGAAAGTTGTGCTAGCTGTGCTTTCAGATCCCTTCCAGCTCTAATCCTATGATCTCATAGTTATAATCATTCATTCTTATGACAAAATTTATATGTGGGTATATTTTATCTTTTAATTATGAACTTAACGAACATCAATAAATGTATTAGAATAGAACACAAAAGGGTATTGTACATGAAACCATGAACTTCAAAATTGCCTCATTTTATAGCCCTCTGGATTTCTTTTTCTTTTCTTCTGTATACCTTTAAATGTCTAACTGATGCTATTTTCTTTCTTTTTCTTTTTTTTTCATGTCTGTCATTATGCATCCACTTCTCCCTTATTCCAATATCGGCCAGGTCTGAAAATGCATTTCATAATCCACTGCTTATCCCTCCCATCTTTGCAGACTCAGTGACTCATCAGTGGGACACTGCTGCCAAAAAAGCTAATGCAATTGAGCTGCATTAAAAGGGGTAAGACTTTCAGGTCAGTTAGATGTGGATGGAGTGCTGGGCTTAGAATCAGGAAGACTCATCTTCCTGAGCTCAAATCCAGCCTCAGACAGTTACAAGCTGTGTGACCCTGGGGAAGTCACACAACCCTCTTTGCTTCAGTTTCCTTATGTGTAAAACGACCTGGAGAAGGAAATGTCAAACCACTCCAGCATCTTTTTCAAGAAAACCCCAAATGGGGTCACAATAACTTAGACACAACTAAAAAAATGACTGAACAGTGTGGTTATTGGCAGCTAGGTGACATAATGTACAGAGTGCTGGGCCTGGAGTCAGGGAAACTCATCTTTTTGAATTCAAATCTGACCTCAGACACTTACTAGCTGTGTGACCCTAAGCAAGTCACTTAATCCTGTTTGCCTCAGTTTCCTCATCTGCAAAATGAGCCAGAGAAGGAAATGGCAAACCGTTCCAGTATCTCTGCCAAAGAGATCCCAAATGGGATCATGAAGAGTCAGACATGACTCAAAAACTACTGAACACAATCACTTCGTGTTCTAGCCTTGTCAGATTTGTCAGAAATATTTGTCTTTCTTTTTATTAACTGTATCCCTTCAACACATAGCACAGTAGACGCTTAATAAATGTTTATTGGACTGGATTATTGGATTTCATCTAGAATACTGCCTTCAGTTCTGGGACCATGCTTTAAGCAGCATTTTGCTGAGCTGGATAGTGTCCAGAGGAGGCTAATTAAGGAGATAAAGGGCCTTGAGTTTATGGAATATAAGAATTAGTTAAAATAACTGGGAATATTTTGCCTGAAGATGAGAAAACTCAGAGGAGTCATCAAAGCTATGTGCAAGCATTTGAAGGGCTGTCCTGTGGGCGAGGAAATGGCTTTATTCTGTTTGGCCACAGAGGTCAGGATTTTTTTTAAAATTTGTTTTGAACTTTATTTCTATCTTTTTTTAATAATTAAGATTTTTTATTTTTAGTTTATGACAGTTCCACATAATTTTGAGCTCCAGATTTTCTTCCCCTCCTCCCCTTCTCCCTCCCCAAGAAGGCATGGAATGCAATATATCTTCTACATATAACTTCACATTGAACTTATTTACACAATAGTCAAGTTGTAAAGAAGAATTATGACCAATGGAATGGATCAGGAGAATATATGGATTCTGCAATGACCAACCCTAATAGACTTTGCTCTTCTCAGCAATGCAAGGTGCAAGGGCAACTCCAAAGGACTCACGATGGAGAGAGCTATCTATATCCAGAGAAAGAACTATGAAGTATGAATGCACATTGAGGCACACTGTTTGCTCTCCTTTTTTTGTTTTCCCTTTGTTTTTTTCTTTTGTTTGTTTTTGGGTTTTTTGGTTTAGTTTCTTCTTTCTCCTGATCCGTTCCATTGGTCATAATATTCTCCATCATGAGTCCTTTGGAGTTGGATTTTTTTATTTTTAGTTTAGTAATAGTAGTAGTGCTGGTAGTAGTAGTGGTGGTGGTGGTGGTGGTAGTAGTAGTAGTGGTGGTGGTAGTAGTAGTTGTAGTAGTGGAAGTGGTGGTGGTGGTGGTAGTAGTAGTAGTAGTAGTAGTATTGGTGGTAGTAGTGGTAGAAGTAGTTGTAGTAGTTTTAGTAGTGGTAGTAGTGGTGGTGGTGGTAATATTTATATAACACTTCAACATTTGCAAAATGTTGTATTAGTATCTACATTTTATAGATGAGGAAACTGAGACTAAGAGAGGTTGTGACTTATTTGTCCAGGGCCAGAAGGTGAGTAGGTGCCAGAGACAGGCTTTCAAGTTAGGTCTTCCCGACTCTGAACCTGGTGCTCTATCCACCACGCACTTCACTGCCTCTACTGTGAATATGAGGAATTCAGAGTGAAGATGAATGGAAACCAAGAGGACTGTTGAATTTGTTGTGTCATTTATAAAAATTGAGAATTAAATGTTCTAACAGCGTCCTTGGTCTGGTATGCTTACCCTCCCTTGACTCCCTTCTATCTGAGGCCATATCAAGATAGGGTATGTACTTTGTCCCCAAGAAACAGAGAAGTCAAAACAAGTGATTAGATTAATTAAGAGAATGTTGTTGCCGTGGTGTTTTTTTTTCAATTAAAGGAAGTGTCCTTCAGTCTCTTGTGTACCAAATTCATAGGGGTGACCTTTTTGTTTATATCTACTATGCCAAGGGAATATCTCAGTATTCCAGGAGAGTGATTCTTTCCCCAAGGAGGCTGCCATTTGTTATTATCACTACTAATTTATATAGCATTTATATAGTACTTTATGGTTTTCAAAGCACTTTACAAATATTACCTCATTTGCTCTTCACAACAACCCTAGGACATAGTGTGGTTATTATCCCCATTTTATAGATGTGGAAACTGAGGTAGACAAAGGATAAGTGATATGCCCAAGGTGACCCATCTAGTAAGTGTCTGATTTGAACTTGGGTCTTCCTGATTCCATATCCAGCATTTCATCTGCTGTACCACCATTACTATTGGGATTTGGTAAATCAAATGCTCTAAGCAAAAATTATGTACTTTTGTGCTACTGTGCTCTGGTAAATTCTTTTGTTATGTTATTGTCATGCAGTCATTTCAGTCGTGTCTGACTCTTCGTGACCCTGTTTGGAGTTTTCTACGCAGAGATACTGGACTGGTTTGCCATTTCCTTGTCTAGCTCATCTTACAGATAGGAATTGAGGCCAACAGGGTTAAGTGACTTGCCCAGGATCACCCAGCTAGTAAGTGTCTGAGACCAGATTTGAACTCAGAAAGATGAGTTTTCCTGACTCCAAGCCCAGCGCTCCCACTACACCACCTGGCTGCCTCTTTTGTTTTAGGTTTACTCTAAACTGTAAGTTGGAAATTGTTTAGGTCAAAGGGTTTTCTGATTAGCTGGAGAAATTCTGCTGGTTGGAATCTTTCCCAGCAAAATGCATGCATGTTTGTCAATTATGCATCTGACAAGTGCTAGTTAAAGGCAGATAGCCAGAGGAGTGAAGTTCAGACCTGTCAGATATTGGTCAGGTTGCTTTCGGAGGCCAAGTTTTCGACCATGCAGGTCAAGTCAGAAAAGATGGTCCAATAGGAAAGTTGGGAGAGCCTTTTGGATGGGAAACAGAATTTAAGGATAAGAATAGCTATCCCAGGAATGGACAGTACCTACTCCCTGCTTCCCCACTCATCTACCCAAATACCTACTCTCCTTACGAATTCTTAGAAATACAGAATGGTTCCAGTCGAAGAATATCAAAAAAAGAATCCTCTTATCTGGACAAACTGGGGCACTAATTTGTTATATGAACAAATAGATGCCAACAGAGAATTACTCATCTTTCACCTTTTTGAGTATATGAAGGTAGGGGGAGGAGCAATGTTCAGTCCCTACCAGGACTGAAATCAGTTTTTAAAAGGATTTTTGGGTTATTTTTTTCCCCAAGCGATGGCAAAAGTACAGAAGCCTCCAGAGCCCTTACAGCTTTATTTGGTGTTTTGAGAACTCTCAATCTCAAGGTATTTGTCCTTTTTTTAATGATTAGAAAAATGGCATTAAGGAAAGGAGTTATCCCAGGGAAAAAGCAAAAAGTTAAATATTTTGTGGGAAAACCAGTATTTGATTTTTTCAATATTATTGCTTATTTGTCCAACTAAATTGGCCCATTTGAATAATTCAGTAGAATTGAATTACTTAATGTGTTAGAAGCAAAGTCAGCTTAAAAGGAGTTAGAGATAAAAAAAGATAAGATTAGAAGGCACCAGACTACTGTTCTCAAGCAAGAAACTAAACCTCACAAGAATATATGTGGCAAAGGCTTAAAAGACTGGTAGTTTTCCAGGCAGCCAATGTGATAGAATCAGGTTGAGAAATTTGGCAAAGGATAAAAAATAACATTGAGAAAGACTCACTGCACAACTGGGATGTATGAAACGTGATTCAGACTCAGAGAAGTATATGGTTAAGAAATTAATCCTATAAAAAATAAATGAAAGAAATATTGTATCTGTTCAAAAGAGAAAAACAGCAACTGAATAGAATTGATCTCAGGGGTGGGGAACCTGGTCTAGGTTAAACCAAAAAAAAAAAAAGCATTAAAAGAAATTTCTTAAAAGGCAGCTTGAATTGGAACAGTGTAGTCTTGAAATTCAATTAAAAGGCAATGAAAATGTAAAGAAATGTTTTTGACATTCAATGAAAACCATAATAAATGCTTCAAGGCAGATTTTAAAATGCAACTAAGTACCCACCAGACAGTAATTGATCTAGAGTAGTAGTTTCAATTTCTGGTTCTCCAAAAACAGGGAGAGTTAGGGACTTCCCACGGACACAACAGACAGCACGTGGGCCTCCATTTTGTGGCATCTTTAAGAAGCTCCAGCAAGGACCAACTTAAAAAAAAAACAGCCTAGGTTGCTGAAATGGCAATACAAATTTAAGAGAGAAATTCCCAAGAGATTGGAATTTTCATCATCCTCATCATCATCATCCTTGCTAACCTTTATGTGGGCTTGAAGGTTTGCAAAGCTATAGATCTATAGATATAGATGTATCCACGGATACATCTGTATCTATATAGATAGTTATTTGGTCATTTCCAATCATGTCTGACTCTGTGACCCCATTTGGGGTTTTCTTGCAGAGATACTGCAGTGGTTTGCTATTTCCTTCTCCAGCTCATTTTACAGATGAGGAAACTGAGGCAAACAGGGTTAAGTGACTTGTCCAGGGTGACGCAGCTAGTAGATGTCCGTGGCTGGATTTGAACTCAGATCTTCCTGACTCCAGGACCAGCGCTCTATCCACCGTGCCACCTAGCTGCCATGTCCATGTCTATGTCTGTCTATATACATATATGTACATGTGTGCATATATACATACATATATATGCAAATCATATACACATATGTGTGTATGTATGTATATATGTGTGCATATCTATATCTATATTTATATCTATCTATCTATCTATCTATCTATCTATATTTGATCCTCACTGCAACCCTATGACAAGTAGTAGGTGCTAACACTATTCCCATTTTTCAGACGAGGATATTGAAGCTGAGATGGGCTGTTATTTCAATTCACAAATCAACAAGCAGTTATTACGAACCTACACTGTACCAGGCACTGTGCTAGGCACACTAGGGATATACGAAGAAGGAAACAATCCTAACTCTCAAGGAGCTGGGTGGCACAATGGATAGAGCACTAGACCCAGAGTCAGGAAGACCTGAGTTCTTAACTCTGTCTCAGATGCTGTTGTGTGACCCTGAGCAAGTCACTCCAACTTTGAATCAGTTTCCTCATTTGGGAAATGGGGATAATAACAGCATTTATCTCACAAGGTTGTTGTAAGGTCGAAATGAGGTAATATTTGTAAAGCATTTTGCAAATCTTAAAGTGCTATATGAATGCTAGCTATCATCATCATCATCATCATCATTATCAGACATATCTAAAGTACTTTGTAAACCCTAACGTTTATATAAATGCTAGTTATTATTACTGCAATTACTATTGCAAAGCTTGCAGCCCAATAGAGAGATAAGAAGTAATATGCAAGTATAGACGGGATAAAGACAAAGAGAAGAAATACACAGAAATGCAGTCATTAACAACAAAGTCCTTTGGAAGAGAAAGGGCTAGGAATCGGGGCATCGAGCTCTGTGGTTTCTATGAGTGAGTGTTAAAGAGGGAAGGCATTCCAGATACGGGGAACAGCCGAAGCAAAGGCATTGCAATGGAAGATGAATTGTTATGTGTGAGCAACAGAGAGGTCAGTTTGACTTAATCGAGGGAGATGGCAGGGAGGAAGGTTTGTAGTGTCCAATGAAGCTGGAAAGAGAAATTGGGGTCCGGTTGTGAAGGGCTTTAAAAGCTAAATTGAATAGTCCACATTATATATTAGAAGTCATAGGGCATTGGTTGCAAAATAATAATAATAGCTAACATTTATACACTTTATTATTTATTATTATATCATATCATATATCACATATCATATCATATTACATTATATTATGTATTGTACCATACCATATCGTATCATGTTGTATTGCATCGTATCATATTATTATTATAATATACTATTTATACACATCACTCTGTGCCAGGCGTGGTGCTAAGCATTTTACAAGTATTATCTCATTTGAGCTTGAACCTCACAACAACCCTAGAAGGTAGATGCTATTATGATCCCCATTTTACAGATGAGGAAACTGAGGCAAACAGAGGTGTAGCGACTTACCCAGGGTCACCTAACTAGGAAGTGTCCAGGGCCATATTCAAACTCAGTTCTTCATGACTCTTTATCCACTGCACCAACTAGCTGAATAGTAAGGTCTTTGCTTAAGAGAATCTCTCTGGCGACTATATGGAGGATAGACCAGCATGGGGAGAGGCTGAAGGCAGGGAGACCAATTAGGAGGCCACTGAAGTCATCTAGGCCAGCAGTGATGAGGGCCTTGACCAAAGAGGTGGGTCAGTGAATAGAGAGAAGGGATCAGATTGGGAAGCTGTTGTGGAGGTAGAAATGCCAAGGAGGTTAGAAATCTATGACCCTAGAAGAATAAAGGCATGGGGAGGTTTGGAAGGTGGGTTTAGGGGAGAGACCTAAGTTCTGTTTTGGACATGCCCTGGCCTTCCTCACTCCAAGGCCGACACTGTCTCCACCATGCGTCATTCCACAGTCATGTCCTCCTCCAAGAGAACTGCTCTGTGGTAAGTATGGGATGCTTTCTTTACAAAAGGAAAGAAACAAACCCATTAATTTCCAACACTGTCAAAGGCTTATTTGACCTTATAAGGAGTTGTAGAACCAAAAAAGGCCATGGAGAAAATATAGGGTACATATACACATCCAGTCATGTCCGACTCTGTGACCCCATTTGGGGTTTTCTTGCAGAGATACTACAGTGGTTTGCTATTTCTTTCTCCAGCTCATTTTACAGTTGAGGAAACTGAGGCAAACAGGGTTAAGTGACTAGGGTAAACCAAAGAAGAAAAGCACATTAAGCCCATGTAAAGAGGTTCATGGATTACTTGGGACAGAAGACTGTCTCTGAAGAGACACATTCTTCTCGGGAAGTTGGTGAGACTAGGAATTTCTAATGATTTTCATGTTTAATTTTGCAAAGATTAATTGCTCATGTGGAGGGTGGGAGTGGGAAGTGGTTGTGATCACAGAGCAAGTCAAATTGGTAAGCATTTATTAAGCTCCTACTATATACCAGGCACTGTGTCAAGGAGCGGGGCTCAAAAGAAAGGCAAGAGACAGTCCCTGCCCTCAAGGAGCTCACAGTCTAGTAGGAACATGGAACATGGAAACAACCAGGTACAAACAAGATAAAATACTGAATAAATTTGAGATAATCTCAGCGGGAAAGCTCTAAGGTTAAGGAGAACAAGGAAAGTCTTCTTGCAGAAGGTGAAACTTTAGCCAAAATTCAAAGGAAGTCAGGGAAGCCAATATATACACTTGTCTGTGTATGTATATGTATATGTATATGTATATGTATATGTATATGTATATGTATATGTATATGTATATGTGTCTATGTGTATGTATATGTGTATATGTATGCATACATGGTGTATACATGTGTGTATGTATGTGTACATATATATAATATATACTTGTCAAGAACTTTACAGATGTTTTTGTTTCATTCTCAATTGAGTAATTTAAAATTTGGTTTTATGTTGGGTTTGGTAGATTACCTGGGGCCAATTATTATAAATTATTGTATCATAAATTATGATAACCATTATATAACATATATAATATGTAATACATTATAGCACATTATATATTATTACAATATCATTATAAATTATATGAATGACCTGTCTTGCATAGTAACTGATGGACAGTGATTATATAACTATTACATTAATAGTAATATTCTAGGCTCTGAATGTGTCCGGCATAGGATGTCAAAATTGGGAGATGAATAAATGAAAAGATGTTTTGTTTTCCCCACATCCAACCTCTTCGTTCTTAATGTTATCCTTTTATGAATTAGACCTCCAATATGGAGAACATAGTGCTCTTCATCTAACAATAGATTTTCTAAATATTTTAATTTGTCTGCCTTGGCAAACCCAGAGTTAATTTGGTTTTGGTGAATGGTGCCTAGGCAATGGAAAATGGAAATCCCATCAGAGAGTGTCTTGGAGATGGTGTCATTTGAAAGGATTAGGAATATTTGGGGTGTGATCAAAATAGTGATATAGCTTAACGGTACAGTTGGTGAACTATCCCAAGAAATCTGAATCATACTGCTATAGTCCATTTTAATACCTTCCATCATTTTCCTCCTGAAGTCCCACAGACTATAAATTCGTCATCATTGATATTTTGTGATGTGCCCTGGCCTAGCCCAGGCAATTGCCTGCTGGCCCCTCTCAGGATGATACAGGACATCCCAATAGTGAAGTAATGAGCTGATTCAGAAGAATCCTGAGATAAATTTAAAAATTTGCTCCAGGGACAAATTTTGTAACCTTTCATCTGGTTTGTTTTGATTTGCTAAAAACACAAAACCCCACATATGATCATTTATCAGAAGTCTAACCCAAGGCCATATTTTGAAAATGGTTAGGTGATTTAGGGACAGAGCACCTAAAATGATTCCATACTCAGTGATAATGTTTTTTTAATCCCTTAAGCAGTATATTTATTACATTTTATTTTATTCTTTTGGCAGAAGCTTCTTAAAGACAGATTTCTCCAGGCAGAGGAAGTGTCCAAGAGCCAATCAACTGCATGGGCTTCCGGAAAATACAGTCCAATGTCACAGGAGGCAGAGAGTCTTCCTAGCCTGGGAAGACACAGAATTCTTGTGAGGTTTGGATGAAAGAAGATAGGGCCTGACTGGAGAGCTTTTTTAACTAGTCTATGTCAGGAATGGAGAATGGGATATCCCACACACCAGCAGCAGAAACAAACATAGGGGGTACTTTGTATGAAAAATGACCATGAGTGCGAGTAAGGCCTTTTTCTTTTGACTTATCTCTACTTATGGACAGAGTTCGGCTGGGCTTTTCACAGTAGCCCCAAACTGGAAACTGAGTGGGTTCCCATGTATTGGGAAATAGCTGAAGAAATGATGGTATACGAATATAATGGAATACTTTTGTTGCCATAAGAAATGTCAAAATGGACAGTTTCAGAGGAAACCTTTGGGGGTGGACTTTTGTAAACCAATGCAGATTGAAGAGAGCAGAGCTGGGAGAATAGTATACAATGACAACATTCTTTTAAAAAAAATCTTTTTAACTTGAAAGATGTTAAAACTCTGGTCAATGTAATAGTAAACTACCATGTCCTGCTAGAAGAGTGATAGATTTAAAGTGCAGAATGAAAAACTTGTGCTTGGATATGACCAGTGTGGGAATTTGGTTGGTTTTTTTTACTACACATATTAGTTATGAAAGTTTTCATTTCTTTATTTTTTAAAAAATTGTTCAATGGAGGGGAGAACCAGCGACAGGAATAAGAAATGTCTGGCCAAACAAATAATGAATGAATAACGAATAATTTTTTAAATGAATGAATAATTTTTTAAACAGTCCCGTTAGGTAGAGTGAAATATACCCATCCCCCAGACACCAATACTTAACTGTCTCCTTCTCTATTTTATTACCACCTGACCAAAAGGCTGGTGTTTTTACTCCTAAATGTTTTCCTTATCTTTTAAATTGCCTATTTATTGTTTAGATACTCTGTCTCTTTGCCCAGATTAATAGAAGAGTAAATAGAATACTTAAACAATCCTATCTTAGAAAAAGATATTGAACAAGCCATCGATGAGCTCTCTAAGAAAAAATCTCCATTACCAATTGGATTCACAAGTGAATTCTACCAAACAATTAAAGAACAACTAAGTACAATAAATTATTTGGAAAAATAGCAAAGAAAGAGGTTTTTCACATTCTTTTTACAACACAAATATGGTGCTGATACCTAAACCAAGAAGAGCAAAAACAGAGAAAGAAAATTGTAGACCAATTTCCTTAATGAAAATTGATGCTAAAATTTCAAATAAAGTACTAACAAGGAGATTACAGCAATATATCACAATGATCATAAACCTTGACTAGGTAAGTTTTATACCAGGAATGCAGGGCTAGTTGAATATTAGGAAAACCATCAGTATAATAGACTATATCAATAGCAAAACCAACAAAAATTATATGATTATCTTAATAGATGCAGAAAAAGCTTTTGATGAAATCCAACACTCGTTCCTATTAAAGACATTGGAAAACATAGGAATAAATGAGCTTTCCTTAAAATGTTTAGTAATCAGCAAGCATTATCTGTGATGGAGATAAACTAGAAGTCTTTCTAATAAGATCAGGGGTGAAGCAAAGATGCTCATTATCACCACTCTTATTTAGCATTGTTCTAGAAATGCTAACTACAGCAATAAAAGAAGAAAAAAATTGAAGGAATTAGGATAGGCAATAAGGAAACAAAACTATCAACTAAAAACTAGTTAAACTAATTAAAAACTTTAGCAACATCACAGGATATAAAATAAACCAACATAAATTCTATATATTACCAGCAAACTCCAGCAGGAAGAGATAGAGAAATTCCATTTAAAATAACTGTAGACATTATGAAATACTAGGGATTCTACCTGCCAAAACAAAGCCAGGAACTATATGAACACAATTACAAAACACTTCACACAAATAGTCAGATCTAAACAACTGGAGAAATAGTAATCGCTCATGAGTAGACTGAGCCAATATAATAAAAATGAAAATTATACCTAAATTAATTTACTTATTGAGTGCCATACCAATCACATTACCAAAAAATTATTTTATAGGGTTAGGAAAAATAATAACAAAATTTATCTAGAAGAACAAAAGGTCAAGAATATCAAGGGAATAAATAAAAAAATTGGCTTAGCACTACCAGATCTCGAACTATATTATAAAGTAGCCATCATCAAAACAATCTGGCATTGTCTAAGAAACAGAGTAGTAGATTAGGGAATATATTAGGTACACAATACACAGTGGTAAATGACCATAGTAATCTAGTGCTTGACAAGCCCAAAGGTCCAAGATTTTGGGACAAGAAATCACTATTTGACAAAAATTGCTGGGAAAAGTGAAAAGGAGTTTAGTAGAAACAAGGTATAGACCAATATCTTACGTTGTATACCAATATAAAGTACATGATTTAAACATATAAGGTAATATCATAAGCAAATTAGGAGAGCATGGAATATTTTACTGGTCAGACTGATGGATAAGGGAAGAATTTGTGACCTAACAAGAGATAGAAAGAATTATGAGATGTAAAATGGAAAATTTTGATTATGTAAAATTAGAAAGGTTTTGCACAAACAAAACCAATGAAACCAATATTGAAAGGAAAACAGAAAACTGGAGGAATTTTTTTGCAGCAAGTTTCTCTGATAAAGGCCTCATTTCTCAAATATATAGAGAACTGAATCAAATTTACAAGAATATGAGTTATTCTCCAATTGATAAATGGTCAAAGTTTATGAACAAGAAGTTTTCAGACAAAGAAATCAAAGCTAACTATAGTCATTTAAAAAATGCTCTAAATCATTATTGATTAGAGAAATGCAAATTAAAACAACTCTGAAGTACCACCTCACACCTATCAGATTGGCTAATATGACAGAAAAGGAAAATAATAAATGTTGAAGGGGAGGTGGAAAAATAGAGACACTGATGCACTGTTAATGAAGTTGTGAACTAATCCAACCATTCTGGAGAGCAATTTGGAACTATTCCCAAAGGGCTATAAAACTGTGCATACCCTTTGACCCAGCAATACCACTACTAAGTCAGTGCCCCAAAGAGATCAAAGAAAAAAGGAAAAGACCTATATGTTAAAAAATATTTATAGCAGTTCTTTTATGATAGCAAAGAATTGGAAATTATGGGGATGCCCATCAGTTGGGGAATGGATGTGCAAGTTGTGGTATCTGATTGGATGGAGTACTATTGTGCTATAAGAAATGACGAGTGGGATGTTCTCAGAAACACCTGGGAAGACTTGTATGAACTGATACAGAATGAAGTGAGCAGAACCAGAATATTGTACACAGTAATTGCAATATTGTATGATAATCAACTGTGAATGACTTAGCTATTCTTAGCAATACAATGATCTGAGACAATTCCAAATGACTTGTGATAAAAAATGCTATCCACCTCAAGAGAAAGAACTGATGGAGTCCAAGTACAGAGTGAAACATACTTTTAAAACTTTCTTTATTATCCTTGGGTTTTTTAATCTGTGTTTTCTTTTGTAATATGGCTAATAGGGAAAGATTTTGAATGACCACATATGTATAATCTACATCAAATTGCTTGCCTTCTCAAGGAAACGGGAGAGCAGAGAGGGAGAGAATATGAAATTCAAAATTAAAAAAAACATTAAAAGGTTTTGTTTGCATATAATCGAGAAAAATAAAATAAAAATTAAATGTTAAAAAAAAAGAAATGAAGGTTGCCTCCATGTGATGAAAAAAAAATAAACGATTTGTTTTTTGGTTGGATTGATATTGCTTGACTGAATCCACTGGGTACTAAAGTGTGAGAATTGATAGTGAATTATGCTAAGAAACGACAGCAGAGCCAGAATTACTAATTTTAATATTTCCAGACCTAGTTTAGAACTGGGGAACCCACTGCATGCTCAAGGGTAGAAACACTGTACTTGAACCAAAAGGAAAAGGCAAAAATTGCAGACCGCCAACAAGGACAACTCAGACCTTAAGTCCCCCTAGTGACCAGATGGGATATTACAGGGAGTTGAAAGGTTGAAAGCCCAGCTTGGGAAAATAATTAAAGATAGTTCAGAAAGAGCATTATCTCAAGTTTACATTATTCCAGACCCAGTGACTAGATCTATATGCTAGCTATCTTCCTGTATGTTTATAGGAAGTATCAGTAGCCAACGAAGCAAACAAAAGGGTCATTCCAAGTACTCAAAGCAGCTACCATGTCCATCTACTACAATATTCTATTCCTCCCTTACTCCCTCAAATTTATTCTCCTATGACATGGTCTCAGGTCCGGATCATTACCCTGATCAACCTCTTAAAATGTTCTACAATTTGTCAGTGTGTCTTCTAAAATCTGGAGACCAAATTAAATACAATACTCCAAATGAGAAATAATGGGGTTAGAGGACAATGGGTCTATAATAACAACCCTTTATATAGTACTTTAAGGTTTGAAAGCATTTCACACATGCAATCTCATTTGGACCTCATAAGAACCCTGAGAGGAAGGTGCTATTACTATCCTCCATTTTAACAGATGGGGAAACTGAGGCTGAGAGGTGTTAAGTTCAACGTCCACTAGATAAAAGCAGGACTCAAACTTGGGTCTTCCTTCAAGCCTCACCTACTCCCTCTCCATATCACCAGCTAGCTGCCTGCCTATCACCTCTCTAGTCTTTTTTTAAAATTTATTTATCTTTGGTTTTCAACATTCACTTCCACAAGCTTTTGAGTTTTAAATTTTCTCCTCCTCCCTCCCCTCCCCCCTCCCCAAGATGGTGTGCAGTCTGATATAGGCTCCACATATACATTGATATTAAACATCTTTTCACATTAGTCAGGATGTAAAGAAGAATTAGAACCAATGGGAGGAACCAAGAGAAAAAAAGAAAGAAAACAACAACAAAGAGAAAATAGTCTGCTTAGATCTGCCTTCAGACTCCATAGTTCTTTCTCTGGATGTGGATAACATTTTCCATCATGAGCCTTTTGGAGTTGTCGTAGATCTTTGCATTGCTGAGAAGAGCCAAGTCTATGAAAGTCAGTCATCACACAAGGTGGCTCTTACTGTGTACAATTTTCTCAGTCTTCAACCTTCCTGACTCCTTTGCCGCCTCTGGTAGTATTAATCACCCTCTTCTCCTTGAAACTCTCTTCACTCTGGGTCTTCATGACATCACTCCCTTTTGGTTCTCCTCCTGCCTATCTGACTGCTCCTTCTTAATCACCTTTGCTGTTGGGCAGCTAGGTAGTATGGCGGATGGAGTGGAGGGCCTGATTCAAGACTCCAGACCTGACCTAAATCCAACCTCAGACCCTGGGCAAGTCACTCAATCCCTTTTTCCCCTCAGTTTCCTAATCTGTAAAAATGGAGGGGCTTGTTGTAAGGATCAAATGAGATTACAACACCTAGCACAGTGCCTGCCATATAGTAAACACTATTTAAATGTAAACTATTTGCTGGATCTTCATGCAGGTCATGCTCACCAAGCATGGATGTCTCATAGTTATCCTAGACCCTCTTCTCTCTCCATAACGTCTTTCTTGGGGACCTCATCACCTCCCAAATATCCAATTATCATCTCTCCAATGATGTTGTCAGATCTACTTATCTAGCCCTAACTTTTCTCCTGACATCCAGTCTCACATCTCCAGCTGTCTGAGACATTTCAAACTGCATATCCCGCACTCATCTTAAATTTACCATTTCCAAAACTGAACACATTATTTTTGCCTCAAAACCTCACTTCTTCCTAACTGCCCTATTCCTTTCGAGGGTACCCCCATCCTCCCAGTAAGCCAGCATCTCCACCTAGGTATCATCTTCTACTCCTCTCTCTCTCTCTCTCCCTCCCCCCCCCTCCTCTCTTTCTCTGTCTCTATCACTCTCTCTGTCTGTCTCTCTCTCTCTCTCTCTCTCTCTCTCTCTCTCTCTCTCTCTCTCTCTCTCTCTGTCTCTGTCTCTCTCTCTCTCATATTTAATCAGGGATAAAGCCCTGTTCTTTCTACCTTTATAACATGTCTCACATATGCTCTCTTTTTCCCATCTAACACTGCAATCACCCTAGTATTATCACCTTATAACTAGATTTTTGCAATAGCCTGCTGGTCGGTGTTCATGCCTCAAATCTCTTCTCTCTCCAATCTATCCTCTTGTCTTCTTTAAAAAACAAAAATAAAAAAATCTGACCGCATCACCTCCCTATTCAATCATCTTCAGTGGTTCCCTATTACCTCCAGGAGCAAATTTTTGGCTTTCAAAGTCCTCCATAACCTGCCCCTTTCCAGCATTTTCGGTCTTCTTCCACCTTACCCTGCTTCCACTCCCCCGTACTCTGGGATCCAGTGATACTGACCTCCTCATTGCTCCTCAGACTAGATACCCCATCTCCTGTCTCCAGGCATTTTCTCGAATTATCTCCCATGCCTGGAATGCTCTCCCTCCTCGTCTCTGCCTCCTAGCTCCCCTGGCTTCCTTCAGTTCTCATCTGAAAGCCCAGCTTTTGCAAGAAATCCTTCTTAATCTCAGTCCCTTCCCTCTGAGATTACCTCCAATCCATCTTGTTTGGACATGGTTGTTTGTATGTTGTCTCCACAAATAAATTGGGAGCTCCTTGAAAGCAGGGACTGGTGTTTATTTTTCTTTGAATCCCCAAGGCTTAGCATAGTGCTTGCCTAGCACATAGTAGGTGCTTCTGGTTCTTTTCAGGTTCTACAACTTCTGAAAAAGGCCTATTTGATGAATGCGCCTCACTCAAAGCGAGAACCTGAAAAGGCCTTAGCCTGAAAGGTCCAGGGTCTTCCATTGCATCCTGGGCCATCTCCAGTCATCCTGATGAATGTCAGGCCACTGGATCCAGATGGCTCTGGAGGAGAAAGTGAGGCGGGTGACCTTGCACAGCCCTCCCTCATTCAAATCAAAGTCAACTGCAAGTCATGTCATCATTTCCCTGATGTCACGGTCCTCTTTGAGAATGAAGAACAAACACAACACAGCAGGTGCTTACTAAATGCTACTGGATTGACTGACTAACTTGACTTCCTCTGGATTTTCTTCTTAACTTTGCCTCTTCGGGAAGTTTGGATAAAGACAAGAGAAGGACAAGGTTGGTGTCTCTTCCCTCAAAGCAGGGATTCTTCCCCCAGTAGCAATTATGTGAGTTCTCTTTGACTGAGAGCTCCCTGTAGGCGGAGGCCACCCCCTGCATTTAGAGTTGGAAGGGTTCATACAGATCATTGATTCCAATTTCCTCATTTTACCAGTGAGGAAACTGAGGTAAGGATAAGGAAAGTTGTTTACCCAAGGTCTAAAGGTGAATTAGTGGCATAGTTTGAACTTTGAGCCAGATTCTCTCATTCTTTTGAATCTCTCTTCCCTCAAAGAGAAAGGACTTAATTCCATACAATGCCTCTGTGTTGAGTGTCAGAGGAGAGGGGCAAAGGAAAGCAATACAATACTAAATAGACAGGGTTCCTGCCCTAAACAGCTTCTAGACCAGTGGGACGCTTCTCACACACAGATAAGAGATGACAAACTGCAGTGAGGCGTATAAAAGAAGTAGAAGATAAGTAGGATTTTCTCAAGGAGACCTGATTTCAAACCAAAAACATTTCCCATTTATTAACTTTTGAGCAAAAGAATAGAGAAGAGCCCAAAAGCCTGGATGTTAGCATGTTGGGCCCCTATCAATGCCTCGATGGTGTGGGAATGGGCGTGGGAAGGGCGAGAGGGGAGAAGGCCACCAGATGAGTAGAGCTCATGACCTCTCCAATGGGAGCGTGGGGGCCATTTCTAGGGCTTTGTGGGTTGGAGGATCCTTCGGATCACATACTAACCTGGAGCAGGGCAGTCAGGAAGCTTAGAAACATCACCAGCCCCATGTTGCTGGCCCTCTGGCTGGCAGTGCCTTGCGCGCTATATTGGCTAGAGAGGTCTCTGTCACCCTCTGAGGTAGAGGGGGTGCCAGCATTGCATAAATTCTCAGCACAACAATGGGCATAGACAAAAGCATGTGGACTTTCTTCCTCACGTGAGAATTTTTGGTAGTAGTATTCCAAAAATGGGCAGACCTTATGGCACTGTTTGGAAATGAGCATGTAGCGATTGGTCAGTCCTGTGGGAAGAAGAAAGGAGAGGCGAATTTAAAAACAAACCAAAAAACCCACTCCTGATTGCCCGTGATGGTGATGATGATGCAGATGATGTGATAGGCAGCATGGAAGCGCAGAGAGTGGATCTGGAAGTCAGGATGGCCTGGGTTCGAATACTGCCTGTGAACCGCACTAGTATGGCCGTGAGCACTTAGGCTTTCAATGACCTCAGGAAACACTGTAAGACCAGAAGTTACAGGCCAGTTGCTAATCTGCATAACTGAAGGCACTTCATACCCTAGGAGTGCCCTGCATTCATGGAATTGTAGGTCTGGACCATAATCATAAGACGTGCTTCCTACCATGCAATGCTGCTTCTCACTATCCATATTAACTTCAGTAAGAATTTATTAAGTTTCTAACGTGCACAAAGGATTGTGCTAGATGCTAGGGATTCTTCAAAGAGTGTATAGTCTGCCGTGGGCTGAGAAGGGGACGTGCAATAATATCTCCCACTCCTTGCGTGCGCACACACAGATGAACACAGAATCTAAAACCAGACAGAGCCTCCGTCCCAGAGGGCGTCTGGTCCTACTCCTGGGTCTCCTCAGCGTTATTGCTGACTTTAAGTGAGTGAGAAACCAGTACCTCCTGAAACCTGTCATTTCACTAGGGATACCTTCCATTGTAAGGAAGTTTTTTTTGTTTTGTTTTTTCTTATAATGAACTGAAATTTGCTCCCTGAAACCAGCTCATGGATCCTAACCCTGTCCTCTGTGGTCAAGCAGAATGCTAATCTCTCTTCTAAGTGACAAACTTTCAAATACTTGTAAATAATTACTATGCTGCGCCGCCCCCCCCCCCAAAAAACCTCCTTTCTCCTAGCTGTCTCATTCTTTTGACTCTCCACAAGGCTGGGTGATTCAGAGGGAGAGCAAGATGGAACAGAATCTAAGACTTGTATGGTAGTAATACAGAGAATGCTCTCAGATTCCCTTTGTTTCTTCAATCAGTTTTTGCATATGATATAGCCTCTAGTCCCATCACCATCCTGGTTATCCTGCCCTACTTTGTTAACATCCTTACAAGAATGAGGTTGCAATGGAAGGTAATTTCAGAGAAGAAATTGGAAAGCATGGGGTGGGGATGGTGGAGAGAGGAGTGGTACAAGGTGAGGTAGAGGGATGACCAGGAATATACTTCCTTCTAAGGTAGGTTTGAAGGAACAACAAATAGGCTTGGCTAGCTAGATCACAGAGTCCATGAAAGGTAGTAAAGTATCGTTTGGCTGGTTAGTTGTCCTTCATTTTCAAATAGGACATCACTACATTGGAGTCAAAGTACAGTGTGTCCGACTGTGGCTGGTCAGACCAATATGACCTCAGAATGCTCCACCGCAGGTCAGGCACAAATAGTCCATATTAACATTTGAGGTAGAGAAAGTATAAAAAGATTGGAAAGGTAGGAAGGGGCAAAGCTGAAGGGCTTTAGATGCCAAGCAGAGGACTTTAGATTTGATATTGGGAATCACAGGGAGCCATTGGAGTTACTAGCGAGGGGACGTGGTCACACCTGCACTTTAGGAAAATCATTATGGCAGCTGAGTGGAAGACAGATGGAGCAGGGGGAGGCTTGAGGCAAGAAGTCCAATTAGAAAGCTGTTGTAATTAATTGTCTAGACTGAGACCATGGACTAGGTGTCTGAGTTGAGAGAAAGGACAGTGTACGAGAGATGTCTTGAGGGTAGAAACAAGATCTGGCTCTTTGTTGGATATATGAGTAACGGTGACACATCAAGGATGACACCAATATTGTGAGCATGGATCACTAAAAAACACAGTGGTGTCTCTGACAGTGACAGGAAAGTCAGGAAGAAGGGAGGGTCTAGGAAGTAATATCATGAATTCGGTTTTGTGGCCTACAGGATATCCACTTCAAGGCATCCCAAAAACAGCTGGTGATGGGCCTGGTGCTCAGAGGAGAAACTTGATCTGGGAGTCATTCGCACAGAGGTAATTAACTGAACTCATGGGAGTTGATGAACCCAACAAGTGAGAGACTATGGAAGGAAAAGAAAAGAGGGCCCAAGAAGAGGCTTGAACAGTTCAGTTGGACATCTGACCAGGAGAAATTTCACCTTGCAGGCCCTGGATGAGACAGCTAATGTATTATAATTTCACAATGGGTGAAAGAGTTGCAAAGACACAGATTTCAGCTTGAGGTAAGGAAGCGGTTGTTCCAAAGTTGAGCAGTATGCTTTGAATGACTGCTTGTTCCTGTTTGCTGGAGATTTTCAAGGAGAGCCTGGATGACCATGTATTCAAGGTACCGAAGAGGAGATAGCTATTTGGATCAGTGCTGGACCGGAGGACCCTTGCTAGAACTCTTCCTCTCCTCTTCCATTTTGCATGTTCTCTCCCCTATTAGAATATGATCTCTCTGAGGGCAGGGACTGTTTTAGCTCTTCTTTGTATCCCCCGGCCCTTAATACAATTCCCGGAATATAGTAAATCCTTAATGGATGCTTATTGACTCACTGACCGACAGAATCAAACAGTGCTCTGTATACAATCAGATGGCAATTAATGCTTGTTGAATGCATGAATGAATAGGAATGAATGAAGTACAGAGTCTCTGTGCAAGTGTGCCACACACTCAGAAGAGCTGGAAACACGGAGTTAGAGGAAATGGTCAGCGCTTCACCTATCCCACTCCTCAAAATTTTCTCCATTCCCCAGCACTATCAAGGGCTGAGCTACTTGCCGCTCAAAGGGACATCCCTGACCTAAGCCCATGTCCCTCCTTAATTAAATCCATGAACCTGCCCCGAGTCCTTCCCCCATCACTTAGGAAAGGAGAGATTAAGGGGAAACAAACTTACTGGTACCCACGGTGATGCAGAATGCGTCTCCTGCATTGCACCTCTCTGGATTCACGCAGGCAAAGTTATTGATCTCCTCACACACGTGACACATCAGAAATACTGTTTAGAGGAAGAGATAAAGACCATCAAGGGAAGAGGACGACACTCCCACAAATGTTTCCCAGCCTTTCCCCAGCCTGAGATCCGCTGCCTCCTAACTTCTCCTTCCCCTGATATCTGATATTTGGTGATAGCCCTTCTTAAAGAGGCTTTTCCTTATAGAGAGACATCATCTGCCTCTCCTCCACCTTCATCCATCCCTTCTGGCTTAGCTTAGCTCCTAGGAGTCAAGCAGAAAAGTTAATCTCACTTTCTCAGGACGTCGGCCGAATGCTTGAAGAGACGAGGCCTGTCTCCCTCAGTCATATCTTCTTTACTTCTTAGCTTTCAAGGCTCTTCCAAAACTTGTCTAATTCTAACCTTTACAGTCTTCTTACTCCCTATGCCCTCTGGCCACGCCACCTCCCCCACACACTCGGTGATCCAGCGGCATCACCCTCCTGGTTATTCTTCACACTAGATGACCAATGAGCCGCATTTCAAGAGGATCATATGATCTGGTGCTAGAAGTTATCTAATCCAACCCACTCATTTTACAGTGGAAGAAACTAGTTCAGCGGCTTGCCCGGAGCCATGCAGCCAGTTAGCAGCAGAGCCAGGAGCTGAACCCAGGTCTTCTAACACCAAATCTACCACCATTTCAACTACATCAGGCCATCTCTCCTATACACTCCTTCTCTTGACTCTCAGCAACCCCCATGCTCACTGACCGGCCTCCTAAAATAGCCTATATCAACAGGGACCAGCCAGGATCCGCTACTTGGTTCACTAGCCCCAGCCTGCCCTCCAGCCTCCTTTGGGGGTCCCATTCTTGTAAACCTCATCTCGTAGTTGGGACCCTTAGAGCAATGAGGCCTCACTTTGTTTGCCGGTCAGGGTGTTGTTTGCGTGGAGCGTGGGCCATGCCAGGCACAGCAGGAGCCCGAGGACCAACTTCATTTCTTCCAGCAGCGCAGCGTTGCACCTGCCCTACAAGGAGGACCAGGACGATACTCTGTGAGGGTTTGACTTACAAGCCAGCACGGCCAGTTTGACTGTAGCTGCTCTATTCCACCCCGTCCCATACAAAGAAGCTATCTGTATAGCACGTAGGCTGGCACATAGTAGACGCCTGTTCCTTTCCCCTTCCCCTTGTCCTGTCCCCCTGTCATCTCATCCTCATGCTATCCCATAAGCTTCGACTTATCTAACTTTAACTTAAACAACTATTTAGGTGCCCGCAGGTACTCTCCCCCCATAGGGGTTGGGGCTACGTCAATACGTATGGCAGAAGTCCTGTCCCCGAGCAGCCTATGATGTAATTACATGGTGGAGGAGGGGCAGTGTAACAAGAAAACATATGCCACGTGTCCACAGAAAGCCGTCATACAGAGTGGGATCAGGGGATTTTTTTAGAGGTAGGAGAGATCTTAGAGAAGGGCTCTTGGCATCTGGTGAAATCTATGGATCCCCTTCTCAGAGGGAGGTTTTGAAAGCATAAAACACAGGATTACAAAGGAAACCAATTCTAGTGAGACACAATCCGTAAAATATTCTTTTAAAAGTTCATGGATCCCAGCTTAAGAACACTTGCCTTAGAGATCACTTAAATCTATGATCCCCACTTTACAGATGAGCAAACTGAGGCCCAGACAGAGGAGGAAGTGCCCTACCCAACTCAGAGTTGAGATTCAAATCCAGGCTTTCTGGGTGACTTAAGGGCAAAGACTGAGCCAAGCAGAGCGCTATGAGAGGTTTAAGGAGGGGGCAGCACTTAAGTTGGGCCTCGGGAAGCCGCATGTGAAGGCACAGAGCCCAGCCCTCTGACGGTGACTCTTCCTTGGGAGAAGACGACTTTCTTCTTTCCTGGCAGAGGCTGGCACTGCCCCCTCCCTCCACCCCAGGCGGAGTTTTTCCTGAGGACAGGCCTTGTCTCGCCTCACAAAGGAGAGGACCTGAAGGGGGTAAAGCTAGCTGTTTGCCCCTCCCTGGTTGGGAGCAGGCGTCGCAGTCTGCCCGGGGACCCTGGCCATAGGACCTTGGGACCGAGAGCTGGGAGGGACGTTTTACAGATGAGGAAACAGAGGCTCAGACTCAGACTAAGAGACTTGCCCAAGATTGCAGGGAAGCGTGGATCAAGAAACCCTTACAAGCAGCATGGTAAAGAGGGAAAGACCCCTTTAGGTGGAGTTGGTGAACCTAGATTCAAACCTTGGCTTTGCATCTCACTACCCATGTGACTTTGGTCAAGGCGCTTGACCTCTTTCTGGGTCTCTGTTTCCTCCTCTGTAAAACGAGAAAGTTGGAGCAAATGACCTCCAGTCAATCCATCAATGAGCATTTATTAAGCACGTACTGTGTGCCAGATCCTGGGGATCTGAAGGCAGAACTAAATTCTTCCACTGAAGTTGTCAACAAGTATTTATGAAGCGCCTACTATGTGCCAGGCACCAGGAATACAAAGGCAGGAACTAAACAGTTCCTCCACTGAAGTTGTTGACAAATATTTATGAAGCACCTACTATGTGCCAGGGCCTGCACTAAGCGCTGGGGACTTGCATCACGTGGAGGAGACCACACTAAAGACAGGATGATTGAGGAGGATGGGAGGTTCCAGCAGCGGGGGGTGGGGGAGGGGAATCAGGGAAGGCATCATGTAGGAAGCAGCCCTGGAGCTGAGCCTTACAGGAAACAAAAGATTCAGAGAAGTCAGGCTCTAACTGCTCTAAGTGGAAGGGCCGGGAGTGGCCTCCAGATCCAGGCCCAGGGCAGCAGGCTAAAGACCAGAGGCCTTCCAGGGTGGCCTTGGCCAAGCTCTGTCTGGGTCCCTCCGTGTGACGTGGCCTGGGGGTGGGCCGGGGGGCTTGGGGAGCTGCGGCTGGGCTGGGGGAGTCCAGGCCTGGGGGGAACTTACCTGGGTGGGGGGGCCTGGCTAGCCAAATTCTCCCCAGCTCTCCACACACTTTCTAGAAAGATCCTGCCAACTCCAGTCTCAGCAGGCTCTGTCTCTGCTCCTCTGCCTGGGGCCAGCAGGGGGCAGAAGAGGGAGGACAGGGAAGATTCAGGCCTCTGGTCCCGCCCCCTCCCTCTTCAGGCCCAGAGAGGGGGAGGGGATTGCCCATGTCGCCCAGCCAGGAAATGAGAGGCACTCTGACTCCCTGGTCCAAAAGCAAGCATTTATCCAACCCGTCCAAAAGCATTTATTAACGCGCCTCTAGTCCATTAGCAAGCATTTATTAAGTACCTACTGGGTACTGGGCGCTGCGTTCCGTGCCAGGGATATAAGTACAGAATGAAACAATCCCTCCTTCCTGGACCAAGGGTTTATAATGTGGATGCCTAAATTATGGAGGTACTAGTGCCTGCTTCAAGGCCCAGGATCTTGTCTTCCTTCATGAATGTGGAATCCCGGGCCTCAATGATTTTTTTTAGCAGCTCACAGGGTCATAGTCTCAGTGCTGGAAGGGCCCTAGGAGACGATCCATTATAGGCTTAAAGAGGGGAAGCAATGGTTCCAAGGTCACGAAGGGAATGAGTGGCAGAGCAGGGATTCGAACTCGGGTCATCGACCTCCAAATCCCCAGCTCTTTCCACCACACCAGGTTGTGAGCTCTTGTCCCTGTTAGAGGATGATTATTATTATATTAAATTCATCCCAGGGTTAAGATCTTACAGCGTCCTAATTCAGTCTTTCAAAGAGTTAACCACCCCTCCGAGCTTCGTGTCATTTGCAGGTTGAATATGTATACTGTTTAAGCCCTCATCTCAGTCATGGATAAAACTTGAACAGAAAAGGGCGAAGAACAGAGCCCTGGGTGCTCCACTGTTGATAGCTGCTCTTTGGATGGAGCGATGGACAAGCGCTCATAGGTCTCAGTGACCGTCCAGTTTATCCCATGTCTGTGAAAGAAGTTCCTCTACCACCCTCGGTCAGGTCTGAAGTGATCTAACCATACTGTCATCTAGTCCAGCAGTCCACAAGGAGACTGCAAGCACCTCTGTCAAATGCTTTGCTCCAATCATCCTTAGCCTAGCCCTGCTCCCCAGTGCAAGCTAGTGCTTTGGGTACCTGGGTGGGGCCTTGGAGGACCTGAGGCCGTCTGCAGGCCGCGATGGGGCATGGAGGACAAAGTGTGTGAGCGTGTTCATGTCTATGCCTCTGTATTCCCACAACAGCGTGCTGGTTGATTTCGCCACCTCAAATCTCTTCCCATTTTATTCACTCCTCCCCTCAGCTGCCAAAATGATTTCCCTAAAATTTGGGTCTGACCATATCATTCCCCTTTTCATATTCTACTATGTATTTTATTTATTCAATAAGGACTAAATGTCACCTACTAGAATCATTGGACTTCAAAATCTCAGAGTTGAAAGGGACCTTAATGGGCAAGAAGCTCAACCTATCCATGAACAATCTACAGTAGAACCTCAGTTTACGAGTAACCTGGTTTACATATGCTTTGTATGCGTCACTGGATGAGGAAAATTTTTTCACAAAATTTGATTTGCAGAATGAACAAAAATTCACAGCACAAACATCACGTTTGGACTTGAAAAAAATCAGTGAGTCGAAACATGAAAGTGATTTTTAAAAATGAAAAATAAGTGAAGGCAGAAGTGTTAGTCTTATTTTTAGTGAAAGTAGGGTAAGAGAGAACACTCCCGACATCAAAATCCTATGTTCTAATGGAAGGAGATTCTCCTTCCAAGCAATAACCCTGGCCTGGAACAAGGGAAATGGTACAGAGAGCTTGATGCCCAGCGGGGAGGGCTGCACTCACCTACTCTAAATGTATTTATTCCTGATTCAAAATACCAACTTAGCTTAGATCCACATGCCGGAAGGGGACCCGCTTGAATACGTTGCTGCTGCTGCTTTGAAGAGGATGCCCCCCACCATTTGCAGGCCCTCCCCTTGCTCATAGACCATGGCCTGAGCTCTCCTGGCCACCCCCACTCTCACCCTCCACCCCCAAGTCTCCTTCCTGCCATCTGAGTTGAGGTGCGAGCCCCCATCCCCTGCTGCTGCCCGGCCTGCCCGCATGACCTGGTCTTCCACTCCAGCCCCTGCCCATCAGGGCCTCTTCCACCCCAGAGGGCCAGACCAGCTCGGCACTCCCCGGTGTCACAGCCAAGTGAAGAGAACAGACGTGGGGTGTGGGGCGGGGTGGGGGGGTTGGAGTTTTTTCTTCCTTTTGTCACTTTAAAGACCAAAAAGGTGTGCTTGGAACCAGGTGACTCTCACTGGTTTAAATGTGCAAAGATCCCAAATAAATCTGCTTGTCAGTTGCAGCTGCAGAAAAAAAAATTGTTTTATTTTTAGTTTATATTGTGTACTAAACATTGCTATTGTATTTCAGGTGCATTAGGAACAAAAAACTTACTTAAAATTATAAATAATTATTTTCATATGAATATTTTGGGGGATGTGGTACCAATCATCCAACTTTACGTTATTTCCTATGGGAAAATTTGCTTTGCAATGCGAACAAATCTCATGACGAACAGAATCTCAGAACGAATTAAATTCATAAACCGAGGTTCTGTTGTAATCTTCTCAACAACATCTGTAACAAGTGCTCATCCTGCCTCTACTAGAATGCTTCCAGTGACACAAAACTTCCTACCTCCATTCCTCTCTGAGATGGCTCTGTTTGCACAAGAAAGGGAAAGCTGCTTCTTCCACATAACGACCCTTTAAATATTTGAAGACAACCATCATACCTCCCCCTAATCCTTCCCTTCTGCAGGATTAACCTTCGACCAATCTTCATAGGGCAAGATGAGGAGATCCCTCACCCTTGGTCACCCCCGTCTAGATTTTCTCCAATCTTTCCTGAAATGCATCCCTCAAAAATGATTTCACTACTCCAGATTTCACTACTACAGGATGAAGGACAATAGAACGGTAACTTCACTTGCTCAAAACACTACGCCTTTCAATACAGCTTAAGATGAAGCTACATTGGACTGCCAGTCAAATGGCACTGAGATTTGATTCATACTGTCAGTGTGGATTTGATTCACACCACTGATTAGTACTAAGAGTGCAGTTCACTAAGACCCTCAGATCTTTTTTTGCACGAACTGTTTTCTAGCCCCACTTCCTTAACCCTGTATTTGGGCAGTTAACTTTTTGAGCCCCAAACTGAAACTTTTCGTCTATCCCTAGTGAATTTCATTTTGCTCGATTCAGCCTGTCCTTCTAGCTTATTGATTATTTTTTATCTTGACTAGACTTTAAGCCCCTCAGGGGTATAGTCTATGTCTCATTTATCTTTGTATCTTTCTCACCACCTTGGCAGAGTGCTTCGTCATATCTTCTACAGAACACCAAGGGCTCAAGATTCCCTAGTTCCTTCTCTGTAGCAAAGATTCATGGTTTTCAGCCCCAACAGTGGACCCAGAAGTCTTTGTTCGTGTTTTATTGAATTGACTCTTTAGCTGCCAATAGATGAAGAAAGGAAAATAAGTTCTTACTGGGTAGGAACAGGGCAGTGGATAGAATACTGGGCTTGGACTCGGAAAGACTCACCTTTATGAGTTCAACTCTGACCTAAGACATTTACTAGCTGTGTGATCCTGGGCAGGTCACTTAACCCTATTTTCCTCAGTTTCCTCATCTGTAAAGTGATCTAGAAATAGCAAACCACTCCAGTATTTCTGCCAAGAAAAACCCAAATGGGGTCATGAAGAGTCAGATGTGGTCGAAATGACTGAACAGCGACAGAGTGTAGGTTTGTAGGGTGGTTGCCTAGATGGTTGTCATCCTTCATTCTCAGAGAGGACCAAAATGACATTACTATGTTGGAGTCAAGGTACAGTGCATCCAACGGTAGCTGATCAGACCAATATGAGCTCAGAAGGCTCTACCACAGACTGGGCACAAATAGTCTACGCGAACATTGGCAGTGGAGATGTCTCTAAATCTGCACATTTCTCGTTTCTTTTGATCTACTGCAATTCTGCTTTGCTCATAGAGCACAGCACCCTCTTTGATGCGGGTACGCCATGCTGGACAGTCCTGTGCCAGGGTCTCCCGTGTAACGCAAACAATTCCAAAGTCCTTCAAAGAGGCCTTAAACGTCCTTGTATCATTTCTTCTGACCTCCATGTGAGCGCTTGCCGTGTGTGAGTTCTCTGTAAAATAGTCATTTAGGCAAATGTCTGGTTGGCATTCAAACAACCTATCAATGCCCTCTCATTCTCTAACAATCTTTTCCCTATATTCTTGTTACTTCTACATGGGGAATCCATTCCATGTGCTTGGGACTTCTTGGGGTTCTTTGACTTCAGATGGATGCTAATAGAACATGCAGGGTAGCACCCCCTGCTTCTACCACATGACTACCCCCCTTTTCTTCTGGTCTGTTTATTGACAACCTTTGGAGAAATTCTTGGTTGATAACCAATTTTTTTTATGCCATATAAGCTCAGGGGAAAGTATATCTTACAAGTAGAAAACTAAACCCTAAATGCTTGGTAGTTCAGCTCAGAAAGGGACCTCAGGGTCTGGTATCTTATCTTGTAGTGTGATCTGGAGAATTTTCCTAAGACAATTTAAATGGAAACAATTCAGTTTCCTGGCCTGGTGCTGGTGCACTGTCCAGGTTTCACAGGTATACATCATTGAGGTTAGCACAATGGCTCTGTAGACCTTCAGTTTGGTAGGCAGTCTAGTACCTCTTCTCTCCCACACTTTCCTTCAGAGCCTCCCAAATCTTGAACTAGCTCTGGTAATGTGTGCATCACAATCACCATTTATGTGTATATTCTTGGAAGGTATACCGCCAAAGTAAGTGTAATCGTCCACAGCATTCAAAATTTCTCCACCTGCTGTAACCGATGGTTCCATATATGGATGGTGTGGAGCTGGTTAGTGGAGAACCTGTATTTTCTCGGTGTTAATTGTTAGGCCCAAATTAACACAAGCAGCAGAGAATCGACCCATACTTTGTTGCATCTCAGACTCAGAGGCTGCATTGAGTGAACAATCATCTGCAAACAAAAAGTTACTTACCAATTCTCTCTCCACTTTAGTCTTGGCTTGTGGATCTTTTCAAGTTCAATGATTTACCATCATTGTGGTAGCTGACCTTGATGCAATTTTTGTCCCTGTTGAAGGTGTCTGACAATATCTCTGAAAATATCGTGCTAAAAAGCGTGGGATCAAAGCCTATAGCCCTGCTTCACTCCATTGGTGACTGGGAAAGCGAGAGAGCGTCATCCATTACCCAGAACCCATGCAGGTACACCATCATGGTATGATACTGATGAATTTTTCCAGGCAACCAGATTTCACAATAATTTTCCACAAGCCCTCATGACTGACGGCATCAAAGGCTTCGGCCAGACCAATGAACATTTCGTACACATCTCTGTTCTGCTCCTGGCATTTCTCTTGGAGTTGTCAGGCAGCAAACATCACATTGACTGTTTCTCAGCCCTTTCGGAAGCCACACTGGCTCTCAGGTAGATGACCGTCTTCCAGGTGAAGGATCCTATTAAGGAGGATTTTGACAAGAATCTTCCCAGCAAAGACTAAGAGAGAGACCCTCTTGTGATCGTCACAGGACGATCCATTTACTTTTCCTTTATAGGGATGGATAATGGAGGCATCCTTGAACTCCTGAGGGATAACGTCTTTTTACCATATAACCCGGGAAATTTGAGTCAGCTTTTCTATGAACAGTGGACCCTCTGACTTGTAAATCCCAGGTAGAGTAGAATCGGCACCAGGCACTTTGCCACGTGAGAGGAGCCAAATGGCATTCCAAACCTCGGAAGTTCAGCTTCCAGAAGGGTATGCTGTCGGTGGCCTTAGCATTCATTGAGAACGTTATGGATGTATCCAGCCCATCTCTCCAAGATCCTGTTCTCATTGCTAGTCAATGTGGCTCTATCAGCACTGAGAAGTTGAGATGCACCATAGGTCTCTGGCATCTTTAGGATCTTGAAAGTGCTTTGCATTGTTACTATCAGCATAAAACTGAATTTCATCTGCTTTCTTACTGAGCCAAGCATCCTGCATCTCTCTCAACTTCACTTGTACTTTACTTTTGATGGAGTTAAATGCTGCCTTCTTAGAGATGGATGAGCTACCCTACTGGTAAACCCTGCGGTGTTCTCATTTTTTGTTTAGCAGCTTTGGAATTTCCCCATCATTTTTGTCAGATCAATCTTGAGGTTTGCAAGTGTTCTGGACCAGATGAATAAATGTTGTTAAGGAGGAGTATGGCAGGGGAGAGGGGAAGTGGCACCGGCAGTCCCAGTTCCTCTGCCCTCTGAACTGTGCCAAGGCAGTGGTATTAAATAAATGTTTAACAACTGGCTTTCAGGAAAAAAGTACCCATGACATATTTTTAAATGTAATCTGTTTTATGAAGACATTTTCCCTCACTTTCTTAAGTCTAGACAATTAAACAAAATGATAAATCAAGCCCTGATTTATAGTATTTTCTGATTTGAGGGGTTTAAAAGCTCCCACTGAAAATTTAACAATCAGCTCTTGAGAATTTTTTTGAAATGCCTCCAAAAACATTCACACATGGAGGATAGGTAGGAAGATGATGAAGTCCCATGTCTCTTGCTTCCTACTTTAGCTGCGTGACCTTGGGCAAGTCCCTTCCTTTCTCTGGGCCTCAGTTTCTTCCACTATAAAATGAGGCAGTTGGATTAGAGACTCTCTAACAGGACTCCCAGCTCTAAAGCTCGGAACCACGGGAAACTCTTGGCCATCCCCTTTGACCCCCAGGATCTGTCCCAAGGCAGCCCTTAGGCCTGGGCATAGTCCATAATAGACTTGGTCCAGCAGCACTGCCAGAGTCACAAATGAAGAAGGGTCAGAAAGGGGGAGCTGTCTAAGGAGATGTATATGAATGCACAGGGAGATTGCCAACTAAACTTAGACTTTTTTAAAAGACATGTGCAATGGCTAATGAGGAGATATGTTGTGTGTGACTTCACATGCATAACCAATGTCATATAAATATATATATATATATATTGCTTGCCTTCTCAAGACAAGGGGTGGGGTGACAGGAGGGAGGCAGCTTTCAGAGATCTGGTGTACAATGCTGCATTCGAAACTCAAAATTTTTTCAAATGAATGTGATTTGGGCAGCTAGGTGACACAATGGATGGAGCACCAGCCCTGGAATCAGGAGGAACTGAGTTCAAATAAGGCCTCAGACACTTGACACTTACTAGCTGCATGACCCTGAGCAAGTCACTTCACCTCGATTGCCTTGAAAAAAAAAGAATGTTATTGCTATCTACTTTCAGAGATAGAACTGATGAAATCTAAGTGTAGATTGAAATATGATTTTCTCACTTTTTTCTTGCTTTTTTTTTTTGGTGACATGGCTATTGAAATAGCCCAGGCATGGGGTAATGAGTGTCCCGACTAGGAAGGGGGCTGTGAGATTTATAGAATAGATATTGTGAAGGGGAAAACAACAAAACTTGGCGACAGATTAGATATCTGAGATGAGAGAAAAGCTCTCACCATGATGACGAAGCTACTGGAGACCATATTTTATAAGTATTAGTTAAAGGGACTTGAGAGGCTTATCACGAAGAAGAGAATATCGGGGGCTGGAGGGGAAGGGAAGGATGATAAATATTTCCAAGTATCTGGAGGGCTGTCACAATAAAAAGGGGTTACACTTGTTTTGGCGGGCCTCAGGTGTCAGAACTGGGAACAAGGGATGGAAATTTCATAGGTGCTAACTTAGGCCGGATGCAGGGCAGAGCTTCCTAGGAATGCACACTAGTCATGAGCGGAATGGATGGCACTGCCTCCCAAGGCGGTTTGCCTGGCACTGATGGCTTCAAGCAGGGGCTGGGTGATCCTCTGTTGGGGATGTTGTTAAGGGGAGTCTTTGGCCAGGTCCAGGTTGGAATCAGGTCTCTCTTTAAACAGCTCTACCCTTGCAGTGACGCCTCATGGCCACTAGTCAGGGAAGATTGGAGTCGTTCGAGAGTGGAAGGTCACCCAAAGGACAGTGGAGAGGCCCGTTGAGAGGCGCGAATCTGCAACATGTTACCAGCCACGCAACATACACGGGCGTCGTCAGAGAACCTTTGAATTGGGAAAAAAAAAGTAGGCTTTTTACCTGCTGAGGAATATTGGTGTGTATTCTGTCATCCAAAGTATCAATAGAACTAGGGGAGATCCCTCCCACACACCACCGGCATTTGGGTGGGTGCCCCTCCACAAGGAGAGTTGATCAGAGGACATCAGAGACTCATGGAAGGAAAGGGAATGGATAGACTGTGATCTGCATCATGGAAGTGAACACCTACGTTAAAGAGGTCACAGATTTACTTAAGTATTTTACCTAAGCAATAAAAAATTGTTCAAATAAAAAGGCGGGTAGCTAAGTGGAGCTGTGGATAGAGCACTGATCCTGCAGTCAGGAGGACCTGAGTTCAGATCCAGCCTTGTGCTTACTAGCTGTGTGACCCTGGGCAAGTCACTTAACCTGGATTGCCTCAAAAAGCACACATGTGCTTCCAGTACAATGCTTCAAGGATCTGTGACCTCCACAAGGGAGGTTCTCCTTTCACTGGAACAGATCACGACTCCTCTGGCTTGGAGATTTTCTGTGGCTGAAAAATCCATTACTTTGCAGCCAACCTGGTGATAGGTCCCTTTGTTAAGCTATTTTGGTCCTCAGAAGGACCCTCTCCTTCCCCTAGCCCATAACTAAAGCCTTTCTGGTTTGGTGAGATCCACCAGAGTGGCCTTAGAGAGCCCAGGATTGAGTGCATACCACAATGAGTCCTCAAGTCATCATTTAAAATGCACAGCAGCTCTGACTGAGACAGGGGTTCAGAGCCCCCTCTGGCACTCTGACAAAGGCTAAGGATCCCTTCTCAAAAGGAGGTTTTTAAATGCATAAAATAAAGTACATAGGATTGCAAAAGAAACCGATTCTATTGAAATAAAGACGTAATTTGCTTCCCATCCAAGTTGAGGGCCCCCTGAAATCTCGGTTTGTGGGCCCGGGGTTAAGACCTGCCAGACTAGGAGGTCTCGGAGAGCCCTTAAAGCTTCGACATCCTCTCTTCTGCATTCTAAGACCCCCAGGACTTGCCACGCTTGGGCCCGGTCCGTTCTGACCCGCTGGACTCCGAAGTCCCTCTCAGACTGGACGGCTTCTCTCCTAAGTTCTACGACCTTCCAGGTCCCTTCCTAGCCTGTCCTAGCCCTGACACCGCCTGCTCTAAGGTCCCGGCTGCAGCCTCTGGTTCTCAGGGCCCCCTGGCCCTGGCCCCGCCCCCGCCCCCGGCGGACTGTCTCCAGCTCGCGGTGTGCTCAGACTAGGCAGGGCCAGGTTCCAGCTCCCGGGGCCAGCCGCCTCTTGTGGCCGCTGCAGAAGCCGAGCCGTCGGGGAGGCGCCCGGGGAGCGGCACCGAGATCGAGGGTGCCCAGGTAGGACTGGACCGTGCTGGACCGAGCGTCTTGTGGACTCTGGCCAGCCCTGAGGAGGGGGAGGGGATGGCCAAGATCTCCCTGGGCCCTGAGGTACAGAGCTGGGAATCCCGGGAGACAGTCTCTGGTCCTCTTTTTACATGGAAGGAAACTGAGGCCCAGAGCAGGGAAGGGGCTTGCCCAGGGCTCCACAGCTAAAGCAGGAGGCAGGAGACTGGGCCCTCCACCCAAAGCCCCATCTCTTTCAGCCCTTCAGGCCCATTTTCCTTCATCACCTTCCTTCCTGTCCTCCATGCCGGAGGCGGCTCAAACAGACTCTCAAGAGCTGATAGTTAAATTTTCAGCGGGAGTCTTTAACCCTCGCAGGTCAGAAAATAGAACCAATCGGGGCTCGATTTATCCTTTTGTTTAGTTGTCTACACTTAAGAAAGTGGGGGAGAATATCTTTGTAATGTGGATGCAATTTTAAAATGTGTCATGGCTACATTTATTTTCCGAGAGCCGGTTGTTAAATATTTATTTAAAACCACTGCTTTGGCACACCTTCTAGGACTTCTGCCGCCACTCCCCGCCACTCCCTCCACTCCCGTGACCCTCCTCAAGAATCGCATCTTACGGATATCCAGGAAGGGCTCAGGATCTGGTCCAGTGGTCAGATGGGCATTCTCATCCCAGATCATCCCTGACCTCCGGGGAGGGCCCTGACCAACTCAATTTCTCCATTCGCTCATTGCGCCTGCCAGAAAATAGCCCGGGAGTTCAGCTTCCTCACTGGAGACAGAGAAAAATGATAATGAATAAGAATTAATAATAATAATCCCTGCCCCCACTTTCATCCCTGTCAAAGAAACAGCCCTGGGTGGCTCGGTCTGAGACGGGCTGAGTGGGCATCCTGTCTCTGCCCCTTGTTAATTGCGTCACCTCTCCAGGCCTCAGTTTCCACCTCTGTAAAAATGACGGTATGTCCTATGTCTCACATTCTGAGGTCCTTCCCAGCTCTGGCACTCTGTGTTCCATATTCAAAGGTCTCTTTCCTTATTCACTTCTTAATTGTAGGTGTGTCTCCCTCATCGGACTTGTGAGCTCCCTGAGGATGGGGGCTGTCTTTTGACTCTTTCTGTTTCCCTAGAGTGCCTGGCACACAGTAGGCACTTAATAAATGTTTGTTGACTGACATTTAAACAGCATATTCCAAAAGTAGGTTTAAAGCCTTAAGAGCCTAAAAATTTAAAAAAAAAACCAGCTTTAAGGCTTTAGGGCCACCTGATATAGAACTTTGCAGAGACTGCTCCATCTATCTTTAATCTTCAGAATTCTGTCAAGTAGGTGCTTACAAGTAATAATATTCTTTTTTGGGGAGACAGAATTATGATCTCTTCAGTGTAGTAAATACCCAGTGTAGAAACAACCCCCGGCGACTCAGATGGCCACTTCTGTGCTGCTGGAGGGTCTTAGAGAACTGCCCTGAGCTAATAAGACGCTGACTTTTCACATAGGTAGTATGTGTCAGAAAATGAGACTGGAATCCAACTTTTCCTGACTCCCAGGCCAGCCCTCTGTCCGTTAAGGTCCGCTGCCTCTCATTGCCATTTTTACAGATGACAAAACTGAGGTGCAAAGAAGGTCGATGACTCGCCGGTGGGCGTCAGAAGCAGAGTTCGAACCCAGCTCTCTCCTGACTTCAGCCCATGAGACCCGCCCCTCTCTATAGTTTATGTTCTGAGATCCATTCAGGCCCTAACAATTTGTGGTCCCACAATCCCATTTTATGAGCACCCCCTGCTTTTAGAAATGAAGAGAGGCACAACTTCAGTTCCAAACCATCACAAACCACCGGACGTCTCCGTAAAGCAAAGCTGACGACCCCTTTGCCTTTTCCTCACCCCCCCACCCAGAGCCCACCTCACCAGCCAGGTAGCAGGAAGACCCAGCACCCTCCCCTCTGTCTTCCCTTCTCCACAGCTGGACTGCCCAGGGCCCCTGCGATCTGATGAACTGCCCCTTCCACTTGGAGGAGGTGGGAGTCATCAGCTGTGCTCTCTCTGGTGAGATGGAAGCCTACCAGACCATCCCATCTTTGGTGCCTCTATACCCTCCAGACACTGGCACTGCCGTTAGACCTTCTGATGGAACCTAAGGACCACTGGGCCTTTCCTGACCCTGCACTTTTAGGCAACGACTTGCCATTTAGAGTGTCAGTGCTGTAGGAGTACAGATGATCTCCATGTGTTTGTTTGTACACCTAGCACTTAGCATAGAGCTCATACATAGTAAGTGTTTAATAATAATCTTTCTTTCTTCGAACCTCCCTTCTTTCCTTCTTCCCTTCCTTTTTTCCTCCCTTCCTCTCTCCCTTCCTTCCTCTTCCTCTTCCTCTCCCTCCTCCCTTCCTTTATTTCATTCTTCCCTTCCATCCTTTTCTCCCTCCCTCCCTTCCTTGCAACCTCCCTCTCTCCCTCCCTTCCTCCTTTCTTCCTTCCTTCTTTCCCTTCCTTTTTTCTTTCTTTCTTTCTTCCTTTTTCTTCTTTATTTCCTTCCTTCTTTCTTTTCTTCTTCCTTTCCTTTCTTCTTCTTCCTTTCTCTCTCTCTCTCTCATTCTCTCTGTCTCTGTCTCTCTCTCTCTCTCTGTCTCTCTCTCTCTCTCCCCCCTCCCAGGTTGAACTACAAGAAAAATGAAGGTTCTCCTGGGGATCCTCATATTTGTGGTCCTATCTTATTGTGATAATAATGCCCCTCCACATAAAGCTGTCAACATAACACCCACAAGTTCCTATAATGATTCTTGGAATGATAATATGACATCACTTGAAATCACACCATCTCCAGGTAAGCTCATGGTGGGGGGGGGTGTAATTTTGAACCTTTCAAGAATAGGCTGGACCTGGGTGTCATAGGGAAAACAAGGAGGAGGAACTCACCAGGTGCAACATTGGGAGATCTCAGGAGCTCAGACCCTCCAAACTGAGGAGAGTCTGAGGAAGACCCCAAATGGTTCTTACTTTCTAGCTAATAATAGCACCCATTTCTATAGCAGCCTGCCATTGAAAAAGCTCTTTCCTCACAATTGTCCTGGGGAGGGAGAACAGATGGTACTTGACCACTGATTGGCCATAGAGGGTGAGGATGAGGGAGAGGAGACTCAGGAATTCTTTGAGGCTATGAGCCTGGGTGACTGAAAGGATTATGATGTCCTCAGCAGAAACAGGAAATTTGGATAATGAGTATGTTTCATGGAGAAAATATTGAAAAGAACATTGGATTCCGAATCCTGAGTTTCAATCTGCTATTTACTACCTGTATGGCCAAGGGTAAGATATATAAAAATACAGCTATGTAAACTACCTATGGCCCAGTTCCATCATCTTAGACAAGTTATTCAAATTTCCAGCATTCGTTTCTCAGCTCTTTGACTAGATGGCCTCCTAGGTCCCTTCCAGCCCTTAAATCTCTGCTCAGTCAATCAAGTTCAGGGCTTGAGTAGCCTTCTCTGTTAAAAAAAAAGAATATGGAACCAGATGACATCTAAAGACCATCTTAACTTTAAATTTCGTGGATCTTTAGTATCACCTAACATCTTCCATTTTCCAGAGCAGGAAACTGATTTTTCCATGAGTTAAACCATTAATTAGGGTCATAAACAAAACTAGACTAGAACCCAGGTGGGGTTCAGAATCACAGAATTTCTGAGTTGGAAAAGAACTCAGCAACTATCCGGTCCAATCTATCCATGCAACAGAACCCCCCTCGCTACAGTGTACAAGACAAATGATCATCTGGCCATTGCTGAAAGACTGTTAGCGAAGGGGAACCCACTGCCTCCCAAGGAAGTGGGAGGTGAGGGGAAGTAGCTCAAATTGCTAGGAAATATTTTTCAAGTTATCAAGACTCAGCCGGCCTCTTTGTGTCTTCTGCTCATCACTCCTCCTTTGATCCTCTCGAGGCAAACAGAGCAACTCTTAGCCTTAGCCGTCCACGTGAAGGTTCTTTATGTACTTGGAAGCAGCCGTCTTGTCCTCCTATTTCTTTTCTTGTCCATGGGGGTAAACATTCACACTCCCTTCGACCAATATTCACTCTAGCCCAGGATTCTTTCTCTCAAATAACGTCTCTCCTCCTCCTTCCAATACCTCAAGAAGCCCTCTCCCATCTTTTGTGCCAAGCCAGGGCAGGAGCCTGGGAAAGAGGGAGCAGGAGGGGAAGGATTTGGGAAAGTTAAATTCTTCTATTCCTTTCTCTTGATGTATCCCTTGTAACTTAAAGCAGGATTTTGCACATCTTAGGCCAAAGCTTGTTTATTGTTGGAAGAAATGAGGAAAAACTTGAGCAGTCATAAAAATGCTTCAAACACATTCTTTTACGGTAACATTTGTACTTCCTCCAATGATAAGAGCCACAGCTAATATTTGTGTAATATTTTGAGGTTTGCAAAGCATTTGACACACGTTATCTCTGATTTGATTCTCTAAACATCACCATGGGGTAGGTGCTATTGGTATCCAGAAACTGAGACAGAGAAAGTAATTAACTTGCCAGGGGTTACACCGCTTCTAAGTGTCTGAGACAGGATTCAGACTCTGGTCTTCCTGACCCCAGTACTGGTGCTCTGCCCCCTATGCCACACTCTCCAGCTGGCGTTATTTCATATTTCATATTTTAGCAGACTATTGCACAGGTGGATGAAATAACTGCTTTTTGTAATTGAGTAATATTATTTGAGCATGTACTTAACCTTTGTAGATTTACTGACAGTGTTCTTATGGTTCAGTGGTTTTTCAGTTGGAGACGACTCTTCATGACCCCATTTGGGATTTTCTTGACAAAGATACTGGAGTGGTTTTTGCCATTTCATTCTCCAGCTCATTTTACATATAAGAAAACTGAGGGTTAAGTGACTTGCCCAGGGTCACACATCTAGTAAGTGTCAGAGGCCAGGTTTTTTTGAACTCAGGAAGATGAGTCCTCCTCACTCTATCCACTGTGCCACCTGGCTAACTGAGTCAGGAAGACCTGAGTTCAAATCCAGCCTTAGACACCAACTGGTTGTGTCACATAGGAAAAGTCACCTGACTTATTTGCCTCTCTTTCTTTAACTGTGGAATGGAGATAATAGCACCTACCTCCCAAGGTTGTTGTGAGGATCAAAAGGGAAGATACTTGTAAAGCGCTTAGCACAGTGTGGGTATACAGTAGGCACTATATAAATGCATACTCTCTTCCCTTCCCTTGTCTTCTGTCAAATTGTGAAAGATACTGAGCATCTGGTGACTTATTCTACTTCCCATGTCAAGCCTCATCCGATACTCAATAAGAATGAACTTTTGCAGAGATGTGATGTCTGGTTAGCACCACTGCCTCGCATGATACTCTCCATTAGTCTTTAAGCCTTGACCTCTTAAGGACGACCCTTCTGTACTTTACAGCGGCAGTGCCCTGGTTGTGAATGCTCATCCTAAGTCGAGAGGTGTTTTCTGTGGAATTATTTAGCTCTTCTTAAATGGACCAGTTAGTTGATCAGGCTAACAGTGTGTTCAAGTCGGTACATTCCAACTTTTGCTTGAGGATAAGACCAGGGAGTTTGAGGAAGAGGTCAACCCAATTGTTCAATATTGACCAGACGACATTGACATCAGTAGGTATATATAGGAGAAAACCTGGGCAGACAGACAGTAGCCTCAGAGGGAAAGACACTAGCAGCTGGGGGGCCAGAAGGGCAGAAAAGCCCTCCTTAGAAGGAGGCGCTTAAGCTGAGTCTCGAGGGAAACCATGGATTCTGAGAAGTGTAGGTCTCCGAAGCTGGGTGACGCAGTTCGTTTAGTCCTTGAGATCCTGGCAGAGCCTTCGCCTTACAGGTCCCCTGATAAGCAGTTTTGCTCATGTGAGAAGTATAGGCATGGACAGGAGGTGGTGTATCCCAGGGCAGGAGTGAGAAGTCAAGAATCATTCTGATGCTATGAACCTGGACAACAAGAAAGATGGTGGTTCCCTCAAGAGAAAGAAGTCATTGGGAAGAAGTGTGGCTTTGGGGGGGGGGGGCGCTGAAGAGAACAATGTCTGTTTCAGACATGCCCATGGGGTTTCTAGTTTAAAGTAGGCCATTGGCATCTGGAGATTCATGGCTGGAATTCAGAAGAGATATTGAGGGCTAGGTACATACATATATATATACATATATATATTTATGTATATATACACATACATATATATGTATATATGTGTGTGTATATATATACATTTATATATATAATATATAATATATTATAATATAATATATATTATATTATATATAATATAATAAATATAAATATAATATAATATATAATATATAATAATAATATATAATATAATAATATAATATATTATATATATATATATATATGTATGTATGTATCTGGGAGTCATCTGTGGAATAAAGGACTGGCCAAGGAAAGGCCTGTTCTCGAAGCTTGCATGGTGAGCTCTGCCTCCTGACAAACCACATGTTGAGCCCATGTCTGTAACTGTGTGATGGAGTGTGATAGAAGTCCCTGCTGTCCCTTGAAGAGCACATGCAATAATTCTACAACTGTTTTCTTCCTGCTTGCTCTCTTGGTGAAGAAAGGGTCTTTTTACTGACTGCTGAGCCAGAATTGAACATGCATGCATTCAGAAGGTACTGGACATCCAAAGTGAGTCAGTCCTCTCTCTTCTTTGTCTGGCTGTATTTGAGTGTGAAGTCAAGAACCACAGCCAGACTTCAGGTGGGAAGAGTCATTCATTTGTTAAACACCTACTAGGAGGAGCCTCCAGGGAGGAAGAGCCGCCGTTGGCATCAGTAGCCTGTTCTACCCAGCCCCTGTCCTGTAGTGCTGGCATATAGCTCATATAAATTCTGGGAACCCTTATCCCACTTCCTATTCTCTCAGGAGAGTCAAGTTGCTGCCAGGGGGCAGCTAACCACATCTCCCTTCTGGGTTCTAAGGGTACGTATTCCTCAGCAGCATTTGGGTTCCTCTCTAAGGCTGTCTGCTCAAGCCCCCTTTCTAGAAGGTACTTCAAAATCTGGCTTTCTCCATTCAAAGACCCCGGAGGGACCTAGGGTGAAGTACAGCAGAGAGAGAGGAATTTAGATGGGATGAATAAGATAGGAGACCAGATATTTGCTCTGATCCTCAGGATTTATGGATAAGAGATAAAGTGATTTCAGTTGTCTTCATAGTCTAAGACACTAAGAACCCAACCAGTCAATTACACTTAGCGTTTACAAAGGGATATTTCCTGAGAAGACAGTAAGAAGAAAAGTGCAAGCCATCCCCCCCCCAAACTGGAGGCACACTTTCCTCTACACCAATCATCTCAGTACCTGAGGAGAATGAACTCAAGGCATTCCTTCCCACCAATGTCATTTCCTTATATGGCATAGATGAGAGACAAAAGTAGGTTCAAAAAAATGGATCCAATCCACTTCCTGGAGTGGGTCTCACAAAGTTAACTTTTCAAGGTTGTACTAGCAGCAAACTCTGACATAAACTCCCATAAAGTTGAGCTTCTATTAAAAAAAAATAATAAGTATATAAAAAATTATCTTGGGCAGAAGCAAGATTACACTTGCATAGAAATTATCATTAAAACCACAGCAGCTGACGAGGTCAGTATGTGGGTAGCACGTTTTAACATTAGTTCTCTGGACTTATGGCTGCTCAGTACATTGACCCAAGTTTTTAAGTCCTTCAGAGTTATGCTTGTTTACGTGGTTGTTGTCGTTCAGTCATTTAGTCATATGCGACTCTTCCTGACCCCATTTGGCCTTTTCTTGGCAAAGAAACTGGAGTGGTTCACCATTTCCTTCTCCAGCTCATTTTACAGATAAGGAAATTGAGGCAAACAGGATTAAGTGACTTGCCCAGGGACATGCAGCTAGCAAATGTCTGAGGCCAGATTTGAACTTGAGAAGATGAGTCTTTCTGACTCCATATCTAGTGCTCTATCCACTACACCACCTAGCTGCCCTTACATTGTTGTTCCCAAATAAATCGCATTTCTGGCTTTGCTCGCTTCATTTCACATTTGTTCAAACATCTCCCAGGGTTTCTTCAAAATCATACCATTTCATCATTTCTTACAATATAATAAGATTCCATTACATCCATATGTCATAATTTGTTCAGTCATTTGCCAATTGATGGACACCCCCTTTGATTCCATTTCTTTGCTACAACAAAAAAAGCTACTAAAATATTTTTGCCCATATAGGTCTCTTCCTTCTTCTTTCTTGATATAGATCTAAAAGTGGTATCATTACATACATAATATATATTACATATATGAGTATGTATATACATATACACACACTTTAATGATTTTGAGGGGTACAGTTCCAAATTGTTTTTAATTCATAGCTCCATCAATGGTACACCTGTTTTCCCATAGTCACCCCAACAATTTTCATTTCCTCTTTATCAGTCTGTTCCATGTAATGTGGTACATCAAAGTTGCTTTAATTTTGCATTTCTCCAGTTATTACTAATTTGGAGTATTTTTCCATATGGCTATTGTTAACTTGGATTTCTTCCCTTGAGAAGAATGCTTCTTCATATCCTTTAATCATTTATCTAATGGAGAATGGCTATCATTCTTATAGATTTGAATCCCTTCCTTATGTAGATCTTGGCTCTCAGGCCATTATTAGAGAAACTTGCTACAAAGATTTTTTTTTCCCATTTAATCATTTATTTTCTCATTTCAATTGCATGGATTTTGTTTCAGCAAAACCTTTTCAATTTGTATATTTAAAATTGTCTATTTTTTATCTTATTTGTCCGCTATTTCCCTTGTCTGGTCATGAACACTTTCTCTACCCGTTTTTAGAAAATATATTTTCTTCCTAGTTCCTCAAATTTGTTTATGATGTGACCTTTTGTATCTAAGTAATTTGGAGCTTATTATGGCAAGCAGTGTGAGATGTTAGTCTAAGCCTATTTTTTGTCAGGCTGTTTAGTGCAAATTCTATAGAGTCAAAAGCACAGCCAAAGAGTGAATCATGGCTGGCCTGGGCCCATTCCCCAAGCAGAAGCCCTGGAAAGAACTCACCAATGGTATGATAGGGCCAGCATGGCAAACAGACATACCAGAGTGCTGAGGTTTCAGGTGAAATTCTAAGGTTAGAAGACTGCTGAGTCATGATGTCAGGACCTATAGATTCAGACGTACAAACAGGAGGGGAATAAAGGATTAAGGGGACAAAATAGGCAGAGAAATTATATTTGGAGATTTCAGCGTAAGCCTCTCAGACACAGATAAATTTAATCCAAAGACAAAAAAGTTTAAGACTTAAATAGAATTTAAGAAAAGTTAGGTGTGGTAGATCTCCACAGATGGATGATTAAGAAAAAAAGTATCTTTTTCTCAGCTGTACATGACACCTTTACAAAAATTAAACATGAACTAGGGCCTAAACTCTTATCTCAATTCTTCCTTCATTTCTCCCACCCAGGCTTGCAGTTTTTTTAGCCAATCCATTTAGGGTGGAGGTAGAAGGAGGAGAGATAAGAGTGGTAGTGAAGAGGATTCTTCTTTTAATTATTACAGAGTTGCTTTCTTTTCTTGGATTTTATCTCAGAACTCTTCTAATAATCCTTAAAACATAGTATTTCTTCATTGTATTAGGGATCTTCTTTGGTTGACTCATTTCTTCAACCTCACCCCTAGGACTATCTGGCTTCTCTCTTTAATATTATAATATCCTCATGTCTGCACCTACCAGTTATTTTTACTCTGGTCCCTCTGTGCAAGATCAAGAAAGGAGTTGAGGGCTATGAGAAATCACGTTAAGTTCTCAGTCTTCAACATGGAGCAGAACATCCAATAATCATGGCTGGTCACAATTTCCTATAGCAGACTCAATCTGGAACACTGAGGCTTACTTGGATCATGGTCTTAGATGGGGTGGTTGAGCCCACTCACCTTGTCTTATTCCAAACCATGCAATCCTAGAAGGGAAAGTAAACTGAGATCTTGGTAGTGTCCAGCCTTCAATTCCAAGTCACAGTTCCCATGCTGACCCTTTGTACCAGTTCTAGTCTCTGCCCCATCCTACAGCCTTTGATGGGATGTCTAGACCCAGGTCCTGTCCCACTATAGTAGAGAACAAAGTGAATTGCCTAAGAAACAGGTTTGATCATGTCACATCTCCCTGCCCCTTTGCGGTCTAGATGTACACGATCCTGGATGGAGGGGCTGGGTCCTGGTCCATCCCACTTCTGCTACCGTTGTCTCTGGCTGGGATGTAGCATGGGGCCTGGTCCAGTTTTCTTTGGCAGTCCTGGCCAGGGACCAGGTCCTATGATCCTGCTTCAGCCTTCAGGAAGATGCATTCTCTCAGACTTTCCCCCCAGTATAGCCCCAGGTCTGGAAGTCCAACAGCATCAGGACTTATTTCCTGGCATAGTGCTAGATGGGATGGAGGCACTCACCAATGTTTCTCTGGTTTCTTGATCTTCTGCTTTCTTGTTACTGTACTTTACCATTCTTGAGGTATTTCTTGGGAAAGGTGGGCTTGGTAGGAAACTTTCAAGTCACCATCTTTGGTCAGAAGCCTCAACCCCTTCATTTTGCAGAAGTAGAAACCGAGAACAAAAGAGAGGCAGTGATTTGGTCAACGACACATTGTCGACGACAGTTACTTATAGAACTAGGATTTAAACCAGGGGTTCTTTATCTTTCCAAGAAATCCCACTGCCTCTCTCGACACCCAAATCACAATATTTTGCCCAACACCAATTCACTTGTTTACCAGTGATATGGGGCATGAGGTTTAGCAGAGAGAGCCCCAGTCTTGTAGTCAGGAGATTGTAGGAGTTGGGATTCAGAACTGAAAGGGGCATTAGAGTTCAACCTAGTCTTTTTAAATTTTCAAAATATAAATGAGAAACCTGATGCCCAGAGAGGGAGACTAACTTGTTCAAAGTTAAAGCCTAGTTCCATAACTCCAAATTTACGGCTTTTTCCCTTATATAACCGCATGACCCCCGATTTAATATTTGCTAGCAGAGCGGCCATAGGCAAATCAGGACCCTTTCCTGAGTCTCACTTTTTCATCGGTAAAATGAAGACTCGTGCATTTTATTATACAACCCATGCACTCCCCACTTCTGTTCAGGGTTGTTGTGAGGAAAATTCTACAGCAAACAGGAAAGCACCCTAGAAATGAATGCCTTTATTATCTTTGTGGTTGCAATGGGGTGGATACCTTAGTTGTTCAGTCAGGTGAACTGGTGTGAAGTTTCCAGCAGGAGGACAAAAGTTGATGTTAGACTAATGGAAATACCCAGCTTCCTGCCTAATGGGATATGGGCTCACTCTCTCTGCTTTCCTTACAGTAACTCCTCTCTCATGTCACGTGTGCAGTGTCGATTACATGTGTGATTACCCCCAAACATGTCAGGTGACGGACAAGTTCTGCGTGATTGTGATAAATGGTAATGACCTCCAGCGTTCTTCTTACCACCCAGATGGTTGTTCCTTGCTTGTCCCTGTTCTGCCCTTGCCAAATGTCAGAGTTTTTGTGTGGCGCTGGGGAAACCCATCCAGACAAGAGTTCACGGGTTCTAGCCAATCACCAAGCCCCCACATAAGGAGGCCTTCATAACAGATGATGACACTGAGTGACTGGGGCAATGAGAAGAAAGGGATGCTCTAGAGAGAGAAGACCCAGGCCTGGGTCCATGAGCTGGTACTTATGACCTGTGTGACCTTGGACAAATTACATAATCTCTATGGATTTCACTGTCCTCGCCTAGAAAATAAGGAGTTTGTATTAGATGACTTCTCAGATCTTTTCCAGCTCTAAATCTCCAGGATACTAAGTCTTTTTACATAGAATCATAGTTTTCTGCCTGGAATGGACCTAAAACACAGAATATAGAATGCTAGGGCTAGAAAGAAACTTAGGAACATGAACTGCCTGAGCAGGGAGTCATGTTAGAGACTATCTAGTCCAAATTCTTCATCTTACAAATGAGGCAATTGAGGCACAGAAGTTAAGTGATTTAACAAAGATCCAGGCAGTACCTAGAAGAACTGGGATTTGAATTAAGGTCTTCCGCATCCAGTGCCTTTTCCCAGGCACAAGGTCCTGTCTTCAAAGGTCCCTTCATGCCCCTTTAGAAATTCTTATTTAAAAACAAACAAAACCTATCTTCTACAAGACTAGGTGGTATCTAAGCTTCTAATCTAATTTTTAGATCAAGTTTCCTAGACCCAGTTGATCTTTCATAATCATCTCTAGGCCGAGGAACCCCATGCTTCCTCATCAAAACTCTAGGAACAGATGGCACAGCGGATAGAGCACTGGACCTGGAGTATGGAAGACCTGAGTTCAAATCCAGTCTCAGTCACTCCCTAGCTGTGTGACTTTGAACAAGTCACTTAACCTCTATTTGCCTCAGTTTCCTCAACTGTAAAATCAGGATGATAGAACTTACTTAGCAGGTTGCTATAAAGATTAAATGAGATAATATTTATTGAAAAAAATAGCACTTAGCTTAGTACCTGGCACATAGTACACACCATATAAATACTTATTCCTTCCCTTTCTTGATTCACGGACACCTAATTAAAAACAGCATCTCTCATTTTCTTAATATCTCCAAGCTGAGCTTGGATTTATCCACCTAAGCACAGTGAGCATGGCTAGCTGGTCCAGGCTTCAATTCCATGCTCACTCTCAGACACTCAACAAATCTCCTGGCTGGATGGTAGATCTTTGGTTTTGTCCACATCTCTCATTAATGAATTTCCTAATTAATTCCCCCTTCCACCTACCAAGAGAAAATGCAGTATATTAAAAAAAAAGGACTAGACAGTGTTCCTCATCACCTCAAAAAAAAAAAAGAATGATTCTATTCCATCCAATGGTCACCTACAAGATTAAAAAAAAAGAAAAAAGAAACCTTTCCTTATAATTCCCCACCCTATCACCCCTTTTTTTGCCTTTACCTCCACCTTTCTCCTTTCATGACCCTGTCCCCATGATTCAGTAGAAAAATCTCTGGTCTATAAATGAAAACACCTAGTTCCAAATTTTGCCCGTGTGCCCTCTGCTACCAGTGTGACCTTGAGCGAGAAGCATTCTGTAGTCTATGTTTTAAAGTCCCTTATGAGTAGAAAACGCTATAATTCTATGTAAAAAGACTTAGCATCCTAGATTTAGAGCCAAAAAAGAGGTCATCTAATATAATCTCTCATCTGGGCCTCAATGTTCTCATCTGAAAAAGGAGGACTTCAGATTATGTGACCTAGAAGATCTTCTGGGTCTAAATCCATAATCCTATAGCTTATAGGAATCTGATGATCCATGATCCAAAGACCTTTTCCCTCTGATATATTTGGTTCAACTACATATCACCGTGAATTAATGATAGAACCACGTCCTTCACAGGTCCCGTTCCTAGCTGTCTGTGCTTGTGTGTGTGTGTGTGTGTGTGTGTGTGTGTGTGTGTGTGTGTGTGTGTGTGTTTGGGTCTGTGAACATGAGAACATGCTATGGCATATATCAGTCTGGTGGTATAAGAATTAATGCATGTGTGTGTATCTATGGATATCTCAGAGTTTGTGTTTCTGTAGGAAATTGTCTGTGAGAGTTGTATGAAGATGAATAAAAGGAATATAAGGGAGAAACTGACCTGTGTATGTGTGTATTAGTGAGGCAATGTTTGCTGACCCCATAGGTAATGGATGGGTTTGGAAAGAGCCTCCTACTGAGGGAGCTGGACAAAGACCAGCTCCCAGGGAGCAACCAATTCATAGAATCCTAGATTACCAGGGCTATAAAGAGGATATCTTAAACCTCATTTTAAAGATTAGGAAACAGAGTCCCACAGGTGCTAAGAAATTTGCCCAAGATCACACATTTAGTCATTGGTCCAGCCTTTACTCATTCAATACTTGCTAATAGCGTACTGTGTGCAGAAAAAAATGCTTAGATCAGATGTGGTCTCTTATTTCATGGACCTCCTCTAGTTATGTAATGTCCTAAATTGGAAGTAGTTTGTTATTGAGTCTGATACTCTCGTCTGACAGACAAGAAAACTAAGGTCCAGAGAGGTAAGGGAAGTGAGTCGTCCAAGATCATAGAGTCAGTTAATTTCTTTATCAGAAACTTGCCCCAGTTCCTATAAGGAGCAATGTTAATGAGGAGAAAATAGCAATCTGAAGGTAATCAAAAAAATGAGAAACTTCTCTCCTTTCCTCTTTGTCCTTCCCTTGCCCTTGTCTCTCCTTCTGCCTTCTCTGTTCCCGATTTCTTCGCTCTCTCAATGACCCATGGTGTAGCTCCTCCATTCACCATTAGCATTCAACATTAATAATCTCTAGAGTTTCTATGGCTTAACAAAATGAATCTCCACTGACCAATTTTCTGGTACCCACATCCGAGTCTCAGTCTCCAATATAGACACCCAAAGTCTTTGTCCAAAGCCCATTCTCATAGGTATGCCCTGGCCGAGCTTACCACTATGCGGGAAGTGCCTTTGAGAGCCCAGGATCCATACCGGGTGCCCAAGAGGAAAATTCAATGAGATTTTCTCTCTACCCCTCAGGCTAATTCACCATTGAAACTCATTGAATAGTCTTGGAAGTCATACATTCCAATTTGGAAACATTTTGCCTAGTCTTGCACTTTTAGCAATTTCAAGAAAAGTCCAGACCAACAATGATGATTTGAAAATACAGGGGTCACTTAGATCTCTAGGAATAATCTTCCAATGGGGAGATACAGTCCTGAATCACCAAACTTCAATAGAAGCTTAATATAGGAGACAAGGTGGCAAAAAGCAGTGATCTGAGCCTAGAGGGGAAAGGAGATTCTGCTATCTGCTAGAAATTCTCTTCTCTCTCAAGACGTGGCTTGGCACTTCCCTCAGATCTGCCCAACAACAATTTTATAATTGATCTCCACCAACTGCAAGTCAGGGACAAGATGGGCTAGCCACCATCCTGGAGAAGGTCAGCAGGGGATTTAATGAAAAGTTATTAACGATGCTACTATGAAATGATGTCGATTAGGGCAATGCCGTGTGGGCTGTAACTAGAAAGTGGAAAGAACACAGAGATCCAAGAGGAGAAGTTTGTATTTGAGGGCCGGTCAATTCTGCCCACTAACCCACTATGTGACCTTGAGTAAGTCTTCGTCCTTCTCTGAACCAGTTTGCATCACTGTCAAGTGAGGGGATTGGACTAAATTATTTCTGAAGTTACTTCCAACTCTGGCATTCTATGTTCAAAGACCCCTGAGGGAACTGCAATGGAATGTAATGAATAGAGAGGCATTGAGATGGGATGAATAAGATAGGAAACTAGACATTTTCACCAGTCCTCAAGACCAATCAAACTTTTTCCAGAATAGGAATTATGGGTAAGAGGCAAAGTGATTTTTAGCTGTCTCCATGATGTAGGACTCCAAGAACCCAAATGAAATGACAGTTAAATGAACTAACAACATAAAAGGCAAATAGTCTTTCATTCCTAATGGATTTACTCAGCATTCCTCTCCCACATGCTTGGCAGCAGGGCTGCAAAGGTGGACTATGGGCTTGCAACAGAATTAAACTCAAATCCCTATCTTCCTGTCATGCTGTGGAAACCCAAATGGCAAAAGTGGGCTTGGGCTGCAACCACAACACACACAGAGTAGCCCTTGGTATCATAGCAGAGCTCTCAATCAGACAATGGTGGAACAAAGAGAACTGGGATAGGATGCTTTTCTGTAGCTAAGCAGCACTCCACTCAGCCTGTGGAGTCCATTGTCCAGCTGGGGTTACTTCTGCCTTCCCAGATGTCATTTGGAGAAGAGACTAAGGAGAGAAAAATGTGAACTGCCCAGTGCCAATGAAGGCTGAGATAACTTTGAGGTTTAGGTCCCAGGGAAACCACACTCAAAGAAGAAAAAGTCAGAAAGTAAGAAATTGTGGAGTATGAGGGGGAAAATCTGAAATTACCAAAGATCTCAGGAAGAAGAAAACTCAATTAAGCAGAAGTAGATAAACCAAAAGAAAAGATCAATAACAGAAAGGGAAATGGCCTCCAGGTCAGGTTAAAAAACCCAGATATGTATGAATAAATATTTCAAGACAAAAGAAAATAAATCAATATCTGATGAGGCAGAGGAACCTGTGGATTCCCAAGAAAGCATGGAACTACAGCACATCATTCCCGGATGGCTTAGAAAAGAAAAGAGGATTTCAAAAGCAAAATCTATGACCTGCATAGCAGAAATAAATGGCAGAATAGAAAAATTTGAATTTGTGGTGGCAAGTCTCACCAAAGACAAAGAAGAGAGAATAACTCTAAGTCAGAATTTGGGAATTCATATGCATATAAGTGAAGGATAATTTGGAAGAAGAGAAGCAAAAAGCAATAACATTAAAAGAAAACGTGATCTCCATGCAAGTATAACACATTGATCTTGAAGACAATATGTATAGAGACAACTTAAGGGTTATAGGTCTCCCAGAAGAACATAACAAGTCAAAAAAGCCTAAACCCTGTAATGCATAAATACCACAAGAAAAATCCTTGGAACTTCTGAATCCAGAAAACAAATTGCCAATTGAAAGACTCTACAAATTACCTCCAGGAAAAAAACCCTATGTTGCAAATTCCAAGACAGTGGTTGAATTTAACAATTCCTTTGATAAACAACAAATTTTGCAAGTTGACCATGGGGAATAACACAAGACTATTCTGCACCTACCAGAAACTCCAGGAGAGAATGGAATATGTTCTGAGGGACAAAGGAGTCTAAAATGCAACAATCAGTGACGACCCTCCAAATTTTATCTGAATCATTAGTGAAAAGAAAATGAATATGCAACAGAAAGAGGCATTCAAATCATTCCTAGAAAGAAAACCAGACCCAAAGAAACTATTTGCTTCTCAAAGGACCCAGAAAATAGAAAAAAAAGAGTAAACACATAGCAACCAAGGATAACAACAATAATAAGATGGAAGAGAGACCATTAAGCTATCTCTTTTTAAATGCACAAAGGAGACCAGGATAAGAGCAGAAGATAATCAGAAGTGATGGAGAAACAGGCCTGAGAGAAAGCCAACTATAGCATCAGAATGCCATAAACTAAAGTCCTGCCTCTGACTCATACTAGATTCACAACCACAAGGCAAGTCACATAATTTATAAGTGCCCCAGGCAATTATATAAGCTAGATGTTCCAAATAAGTTGCCGATTGGTATCAATATAGAGAATTTCTGTGCTGGAAGTTCTCTCACATCAATGAAATCAAAGGTCCAGACACACACACACACACACACACACACACACACAAAGGACCTTTTTACCTCTGACACTCTATATTTTGAACTCCTCTAAAAATCTGATATTATATCTCCTAAAGACTCTCCCAGTCCTGAAAGGTTGTGTTCTATGTTCTAAAGTTTCTGGCATCTCTGGCATTTTTTTTGTCTGAGGTCCCTTTCAGTTCTGAAATTAAGTACTCTAAGGTCCTCTCCAGGCCAAATCTTCTCTCTTCTAATGTCTCATTTTGTTCTCAGAGTCTTACATCTAAAGGCTCTTCCAGCTCTGAATTCTGCAATGTATGTTCTAATATGCTGTTATCAAATCTCTCCCAGGTCAGGTGTTCTCAAATTTTATCAGTGCTTACTGTAGTGGGCAGTCTCTCCTTACATTAGAAACTTGTAAATCATTGGGGGTTTGAAGAAAGACCAAAACAGAGTTACTTTCCTAATGGAGTTTTGCATTTTAATGGGGAAAACAACATGCAAACAACCAGTATAGACAGGATCTATCTATCTATCTATCTATCTATCTATCTATCTATCTATCTATCTATTTATCTATCTATCATCTACCTACCTATCTATATATATATGTATATATATGTGTGTGTATACATATATATATATATATATACATACATACATATATATATGCACATGCAGGTTAAATTGGAGGTAATATCTGAAGGAAAGCACTAGCTTTGAGGGAGATTGGAGAAGGCCTCTTGCATAAGGTAGAATATGAATTAAGTCTTGAAGGAAACCAGGGAAGGTAGGGGAGTGGGGAGAGAGCCAAGGAGGGAGAGTATTCCAGGCATGGAATAAACAGAAATGTCCTGTGGGTTGGCAAGGGGAAGCAGCAGAGTACATATTGGGGAGTATAGTGTAAGAAGACTAGAAAGGTATTAGAGGCCATGTTGTGAAAAGGTTGGCTTTCAAAAGTCAAACAGAGAATTTTGTATTTGATCCTAAAGGTAATAAAGGAGTCTAGAAATTGCTTTATATGTGCAGAAAGTTGTCGTTTCTGTGTTAAAACTGTTGAATTCTAAACATGATTTTAATTTTTTTTCCTTTTCCCTTTTATGGCTAAGTGGATGAAGAAGTGACATCTATATTCAAGTTTTGTTCGGAAGTCTGTCCAATCAATCGGAAACTTGGAGGAAAAGAATTCCGAGATTATTATACAGGCTGCTGTGTTACTGACTTATGCAATTTTGGAAGGCTAGGGGAAGGAAACAAGCTGGGAGCCAGCATTTCAGCTGTAGCAATGGCATTAGTAGCATGTCTCACTGGGGTCTTCCAGATTGGACTGTGATAAGTTGAGATAAAGTTCTGACCCTCCTCAAAGACCCTGTCCATGTACCACTCCCCATCTGGCATTAAGAAATCCACATCCATGTGTTCCCATAAATCTTTCCTGAAGAAGCCAGTGAGTGTTCTGGAGGTCTTTCTCTGTTTCTCACTAGCCTCAGAATGCTAACATATAAGTGTACATGAATAAATAAAGCTCTATATAGCATGCTCTCACTGTCCTTTCTTTTCCAGGCATGTGTGTCTTATCATAATATTTTTGGAGCCATTTCTTACGGTCTAGTCCACCTTGAAAGCCTGCTGCGGCCTATGTGTATTCTCAATATCCCTTTCCATTGTCCCTTGACTCACTTGCAAGTTCGAATCTTCTCAGATTGGGGTGTTTCAGGATTTACCACCATTGAGTATCCTTGGGAGACAAACCTTAAATGAGATAACAGAGGTGAAACGCTTTCTAAACAGTGTCAAGCCATTATTAGCTATAAGACTGGAAGCTCTTTAAGGGCAAGAACTATGTCTCAGCTAATCTTTTATATCTCTCCCCAGTGCTAACTTAGTAGATTCTCAATAAATATGTTTTAATGGAAGGTCGCTGTTATTCAAATAATTACTATTTTTATAAGAGCCAAATACCTATAGGCACTAAGTATATTAGATCGTATTTTAGATTAAAAAAATAAAATAAAAACCATCTTCTCTCCTTAACTAAAACCACCATATTATCCTTTGGTGGGAGTCAATTTAAGCCTTCTCTCTCCCAATATGTGCATGCCCCTGTCTATCCTGAGTGCTGTCATTGTCACAGGCCCCACTTGGGGCAGACCCATCCACTGTGATCTCCTTGTGTGGGGTAATGGAAGGAAGGTTGGATTTAGAATCAGGAAACCTAAATACCAGCCCTAGCTCTGCCATTTGCCTCCCTCTGGGCTTCTGGAAAATGGGGAGGTTGGGCTCAATGTGCTCTAAGGTCTCTCCCTGCTCAATCTAGGATCCTGTGAACCTAGAACTCCTTCCACATCTTGATGCTTTTATACTAGAAAGCTGTGAAGGGGATACTGCAGAATTCCCCCAAAATTGGCAGTCAGAGGGTCGGCGGTTCAAACATTGCCTCTGCCACTGCTTACCTGTATAATGATGGGCAAATCCCTTCTCTCTGGACCTCAGCTCTCTTACCTCTAACACCGGTGGGTGGGGGAAGGGTCTAGATTAGGGGTTCTTAACCTGGGGTCCATAGAGGTGGTCTGTGAGTTTGTTTTAAAAAATATTTTGATAAGTAGATTTCAATACAATTGGTTTACATATAATCCTATGTATGTTAGGTGCTTAAAAACATTTTTCAGAGATTGGGTATGTAGGTTTCACCAAACTGCCAAAGGCATCCATGACATAAAATAGGTTAAGAACCCCCTTTATAAATGATTTCAAATGCCCTTTCCAGCTCTAAATTGATGCTTAACTGGGTCTTCTCTTCCCAGACCTCTTTAGGTTTTAACTTATTCTCCAGGCATCTACTCTAGATTACATTTTTGTCCCAAGGGTTTACACTTGGGTTTCTGGGATGAGAGTTACTGGATAAAAAGAGGGAATGGAGAAAAGACCTGAGAAAGCTACAAGGAGTCATTGTCAACCTGGAGAAGAGGAAGCAGTGGAAGAACCAGGCGAAAGGACAGGGTGTACATACAATGACCACCCATGCAGAATAGAGGGATGAGGTTGGAGCCACCAGAAGAATGGCTTTACCCAAAGCAGTGATCTCGAAGGGGTTGGGTACTCTCTTCTCTCATGGTGGGCATCAATTCAACCCTGCAACTCTCCTTGAAAGTGAACTTGAAAGCAGGAACTGTCTGGCCTTTCTTTGTATCCCCAGAGCTTACCACAGTGCTTGGCACATAGTAGGTACTTAATAAATGCTTGCTGATTGAGTAACTGTAGTATCCTCCTAACTGTGACCTCCTCACTCTACCATGGGAGTTAGGGCAGAATATGGGCCCTGATGATGGAAGTAGTTGGAGCAGAGGGGACACTTCAAGGGCTGTCCTTTCTCCCTGTTGTATGGCACTAGCCCGTTGATGCCCTGAGCTGAGATTAGAGGGGAAGTAAGAATGAATGAGATTACTGGTAAGAAAGCCTGGGGGGAGGGGAAGGGGATGAGACCACTCATCCTTGGTAGGGCCATCCTGGTGCCCCACCCCACCATCCCCCCTCATCCCACTTCAAAATTCCTTTCTTTCCCCCCATTCTCATCCTTATCTCAAGTCAACACTAGACATCCTTCCTGTCCCTCTTCAGTCCTTCCTTTCTACTCTGCCTATGTTCTTTTATTGATTAAAAAAACTCCCCCTTATCCCAATCTCTTCCCTTCATACTGCTTCCACCTTCTGGTGCGCACAGAAACCAAGCTTTCTCCTGAAAACATCATTAACACTTGGCACCTTCTCCAAGTGTGACTCCTCTATCTTTTACCTTCCCTCAACACATGCACAGGGCCAGGAGGAGGAACTGTCAACATTTTTATTCCTCACTGCCCTTTACAGACCCTTCCTCTGCTACTGTCACCCAGCAACCACCTGAATTCAACCCATCCAATCCTCGTTGTCATTATCTAGGGGCTTCCCGGTCCCCTCTGCTTCCTCCCATATTTTGTTCACAGCCTTCTCCGTGCCAATGCCTCCCCGATTCCCATTCCTATGAGGAAGTTCCTCACCCTCCTCAGCTTCCTTATGTTCTATCTCCTCTACTCTACCCACCCTAGGGAAGAATGACGAAAAATACCAGTAGCTATGAGTAACTATGTTAGTCCTAAAAAAGGAGGACTGAATGCCAGCTGAAGTCAGTCCTGGCCCCTGGAGGTGAGTCAGGGTAGGGAACTATGGGACCATGATGATCCTATCCAAATGCACCCCATCTGCCCCATGAGAAGGGCATCTCCTGATTCATCCTACTCATGCAAAGGAGTGGCCACGTGACCTTACCGCCACCCCATCCCCACTTGAATATTCTTGGCGCACCAGAATTCCTGGTAATGGTCTGAGGTTAAGCAGAAGCAGAAGCAGCTCTGGAGTGAATCAATGGAATGAAGCAATATGTCTCAACCCACACTTCTCCTAGTCAGACTCCTCCTCTAATTCAATCTTGGCCAGTCATTGGTGGTTCTCTTATTACCTAGAAACTAAAGACATTAAACTAATCTGGTTTGGGGGTGGGGGACGGAGGGAGTTAAGCCTATGGAGCAGAGTCACATTACAGAATTAGATTAGAGAAAGCATTTATTAAGTATTTACTATGTGCTAGACACTACTATGCTTAGCAGGAATACAAATACAAGTGAAAATAAAGACAGTCCCTGTTCTTAAGAAGCTTATATTCTAATGGGGGAAGACGACACACGAAAAGGACCTAATCAGCAAGATTACAGATTAGTTTCTTTTTTTTTTTTAATTTTTATTTATTTATTTTTTTAATTTATTTTTGACATGTTTGGTTTTCAGCATTGATTTTCACAGGCGTTTGAATTACAAATTTTCTCCCCATTTCCTCCCCCCCCCCACTCC
>CM053622.1:74770959-74801056 GCA_028646595.1 Phalanger gymnotis | reverse complement strand
GCTGTCCTGGGTTGGGGCCCTGCTTCCCTCTGCCACTTTGTGGGTTCTGCAGCTCTAGAATTGGTTCAGAGCCATTGTTTTATAGGTTTTTGGAGGAACTTGGTGGGGAGCTCACGCCAGTCACTGCTTCCCAGACTCCATCTTGGCTCTGCCCCCAGATTAGTTTCTTGCTATAAACGTCTACACACACACACACACACACAAACACACACACGCATGCACGCACATGTGCACACAGGCATGGAAGTATATACTGCAGCTATAATAATTATAGCTAAATCCAACAGAGAAGACAGAACCCCAGGGCAAAATTAAAACCTTTAATACATATAAGGACACAGTGCCTCTTTCTTACCAGCCACTCAGTTTCAGGGCCAGCGAGAACAAGTGAATTTCCAGGTTTGGTCCTGACTTTGCAGTAATACCCCCCACAGTACCTGCGTCATTTGAGAAGCAGCAGATGCTGATTCTGACCAACTAGGTAAAAAAAAGGAGAGCAGGGGGAAAAACTGGGAGATGTACCTGTATGGGCAGCTTCATTAGTCCTGAAGGAAGGGGTACAGAAAACCATCTAAAATCAGCCTCGTCCCTCTGGAATCTACTCAGGACAGGGATTGACTGAGACTATAGGGACTCCTTTCAAACTCTCCCTTTCACTCCTAAAAAGCAGCAGAGATAGATTCTGGCCAGCTGTTTGAAGGAAAGCTCAAGATAGAATGGAAGCAAGCGGAGTCTCAATACTAGCATTACTATCACACCTAATGGAAAGGGGGCTAAAACCCATCCAGCGCCAAGCTTCTCCCAGAGGTTCCTCAGGGCAGAGACCCAGGCAAATAACCTCCATATTCCCCTAAAACAAGAAGACTGAGGTAATCTAAAAACTAATTTACCATAGACAGAATCACCTGATCATTGACAAGTCAATCAATAGCTTCTATGGGAAGGAGTTTCAGAGTGGGAGGTTGCATAAATGCAGAGAGAGAGAGAGAGAGAAAGAGAGAGACAGACGGAGAGACAGAGAGAGACAGACAGAGCAAGAGAACGAGAGCGAGAGAGAGAGAGAGAACGAGAGACAGAGAGAGACAGACAGACAGAGAGCGAGAGCGAGAGCGAGAGCGAGAGAGAGAGAGAGAGAGAGAGAGATGGAGAGGGGGAGGAGATAGAAGAGAATAGGATGTATACCTCTACCTGATCCAAGAGTGAACAATGAAGGGGTGGTGACTCCAATAATCTCCCACAAATAAGAGGAAGATACTGGAGAATTGGAGAGATGGTGAAGAAGGACCGAGAGCAGGAAACTGGAAGGAGAAAATGTCTTAGCCCAGAGTTGAAGAGAAGGTTTCACTGAAGAGCATCCCAATGTGAGTCTATGGTGGGAAACAGAGACCTCATGATGTGGTTATTCTAGGGTTTTTAAAGTATTGAGGAGGCCAGCTTCTCTGAGAGAATAATTTGCTCCAACGGACGGCATCCTGTGGTCTCCAAGAACTACTGTGTGTGTTTCTAGGGGCAGCTAGCACCCAGAATTGGTGAAGAAGAAGAAGGGTACATAGAGCCAGTGATGAAGTGTCACATCCTTTGGAAAGCAAACTGATCATGGTGAAGACAGAGAATGAGGTCAGAACATAGGATTTGGACACAGAGTATTTTCTACCACAGAATGTTGCTTATCTCCTACATTGTTTCTCTCACAAAATGCTATTTCTAAGAGTAAATCACAATAGAAAAAAATGAGATTTGTCATCACAGAGCAAAGACTCACAACTTCTCTATTTCCTCCATAAATGGGATGTATAACTAATACCTTGGTACTTGACAAAGACCTAAACGTGACCGATTGCTTATCTGTGAGCATGTGCCTTTGCCTAAGGGAAAGGGGATTCCCCCCTCTACTCTATACTCTTGAACATTATACAAACTAGAAAGATTATGTTCTGGTTATAAAAGGAAAGTCTGTGCCTCAATATGATACAATAAACATACATAAAGTGCCTACTATGTGCTAGGCACTGTGCTAAGTATGGAGGATACAAACAGAAAGAAAGAAAAAAGACAGTTCCTGTCCTCAAGGGGCTTACAATCTAACAGGGAAAGATAACACACACAAAGAACTTGGGTAGGGGGCGGGGGAAGTGGCGCAGAGGGGTTCATGATGATAGTGGAGTCAAAACCAAGCATTGAAAAACTTTCAAAAATATTTTGATGAAAAGTGTTTCAATATGAATGATTTCCTTTGTAACCCTATGTATTTTATTGTATGCTTTTAAAAACATTATTCTGAAAAGGGGTCCAAAGGCTTTATCAGACTTCTCAAAGGGTCCATGACACACAAATAGTTAAGACTCTCAGCTCTAGCCTGTCTTATTTGGTGATTTCATTAGCTTTCATGGGTTCAGTTATCACCTCTGCATAGATGAATCTCACATCTACACATCCAACCCTAAACTATTTCTTGATAGTATAACCACCCTTGATCGCACCCCATTTCTCCCTGTTTCCAGAGAATGTCTGCCCCAGACTCTGAGCTCAATGAGGGCAGGGCCTAAGTCTGTTTCTTCTTTTTTTCCATAGGGTCAAGAGCTCCAGAGGGACAAGACCTGGGGCTCCTATTTCCCTTCTATCTCCTCCCCAGACTATAAGCTCCCTAAAATCAGGCAGGACCAGATTCTTCTTCTCTGACTCCTTCAGGACTGGATAGTGAGAGTCTAGACAACCTTTGGGGTCCCGATGAATTGGGGCTAGCATTACAACATCATCCCTGGGAAGAAAGAAGCTCCAGGGAGTTGGCAAAAAACACCAAAAAACAAAAAAATCCCTGTTCCTGCACGGACATTTGGATTTCAAAGCAGTTTCTCAGTCATTAAAACAGGATTAATTTGGTCCCTCTGGAAGAAAGAAGATTTTGTTTCCTGGGCATACTGATTTCACTCTGCATTTTCCTTCATCCAGCAACTGAGTAGCCCCTGTTGGAACAGTGAAACACTCAGGTTCACCAAGCTGCATTGGTGGGTTATCAGAAGGAGCTGGAGCAAAAATAATCTTGACCTTTGGCTCTCAGCTTCAAACTGCATACCACAGGCTGCCATGGAGATGTGTCTTTGTGATACGGATACCCTCTGCATAAGGGGATAGCCAACCCTTGGAGGAGCTGGTGTGCCAGGTCTGTGGTTTCCCTGCAATATTTTTTTGTTTTAAAGGGAGAATGCGCCTACATAATGACTTACTTGGGTCCATTCTAGAACAGTCAGAATAGATAGCAGTACATGAGTAGTGAGCAGGAATACCCTTGAGGGTCTGGTCTTCTGCCTGTCTTGAGTTGACATTATTTTTTAATGATGTAGAACGTGAGGATAGTAGATTAATCAAATTCTTTCAGCTCTGGGAAGAAATTCACCATCATTTGGAAGAAGTGTGCATAGCTTAATGATCACATAGCTAGTAAGTGTATGAGGCCAAATTTGAACTCAGGTCTTCCTGACTTCAGGCCCAACTCTCTACTCACTTTGCCACCTAGCTGCCTATACATACGTAGTAGGAGCTTAATAAATGCTCATTGAATGCCTCAATGAATCATAAAGGATGACCTTGACACCCATAGAGACAGCATTAATTTCCTGGACAAACACTAAACTCCTATTGTCAGAGGCTTCAGCAATCTGGTCATTGCAAATTAGTCAAGTGTAACATATATGTGGGGAAAAGACAGACACCCCCACCCCAAAACCAAAACACTGAAGATAATGCAGGTAAAGTTTCTACAGAAATGTGAAAACATAATGTCTGAAAATAAAACGAATTTTCTGGAATCAGGACAAGAACCAGGTTCAATTTAGGAATTTTGGAAAAAAAAACCCTGCAGCTCAAGACTTTTCCTTTTTCTTTGGGAAGGTCCTCAGGATAAGCAGTAAGGTCCTCACATTCACTTTGTGCGTTTCTAACTGCCGAGTCCTGTTCTTTTTATCCTTTGTCCTTCTTTGGCTCATCCTAACCTTTACCCATGGTCATTCTAGGCCTAGATGACATTCTGCATCACACCGCTTATACAACCTGCTGCCAAATTAAATTTACTGTTTCTTTCCATAATTTTGGACTGAAAATAAACTCTGGCTCCTTTCTGGCCACTATCTAGAAGAAGATACATTTTTTGAGTTTCTATTGGCCACCCATTTGTCAAAAGCATTTTCAAATAGCAAACCAAATTCTATGAAACCCAGTTCAGGGTTCTCACCACCTCTCACATAGACTATCGTAATTAGCCTCCTAAATAGTCTTCCCGCCTCACTTTCTCCCTACTCCCATCTTCCTTACAGCTGCCGAAGGAGTTTTTGTAAAATGTAGGTCTGATCATGTCAAAACTCTACTCATTAAACACTTGGGCTCCCTGTTAGCTCCAGGATAAATTGTAGTCTTTTGTTTGGCATTTAAAACTCCTCACAACTCGGCCCTCCTCCTGTCTTTCCAGCCTTCATACACTTTATTCTCCTTGACAAAGTCTATGATCTAGCAGTGATACTAGCCAGACCGTAATAGTTGATTTTCCTTACACACAGCATTTCATCTGCCATCTCAATGACTTTGTCTTCATCCTCCATCTCCATGACTTTGACTTCATTGCCATCTCCATAACTTTGTAATGGCTGTCCTTAATGTTTAGAATGCTCTACCCCTTTGCCTCCCTATCCTTGATTCTCTGGCTGCCTTCAAATACCACCTTCTGAAGCAGGTACTTCCTGTTAGGTGCCCCTATCTGCTCCCTCATCCCTCTAAGGAGATCTTCTGTCTATTCTCTTCTTTTTGTTTGTATCCTTGGCACTTAGCACAGGGCCCGGCAGAGTATTTCCTAATAAATACTCTAATGCTTTGTAAGGGGTGAACTTGGATGTCAGAGAGCACAAGTATGGGCTGGAGAACATGAAAAACAGTCATATCTGCTCTCAGAAATTGACGAAGAAGGTGTATAATTGTGGACATGGCCAATGAGGGCATTCGTTTTGCCTGACTATACGTGATTGTCACACGGATTTTGTTTTTCTTACTTTCTCAATTGGAGTAGTGGGGAAAGGAGGTAGAATGGAGGGAATACAGATATAAAAATAAAATAAAATTTGAATTTTTAAAAAAGGGAAGAGGCCTTCCTAGAGATAAGGTTCTAGGGACGTGAGACTTTGGAACTCTGATCGAATCTCCCTACAGAGGGTTTGGAGAACAAAATGAAGTGATGCTCTAAAATGCTTTGACAGGTCTCTTCTCAAGTCAAGGAGGGTAGAGCATGTGTCACTGTTCTGAGGTCTCTTCCAACTCTAAGCTTCTATGACTCTATCTTATCTGAGTTTCAATACGCCCCTTATTAGGAAAGGAAGGTAACATTTTTAGCCTCCATTTGGTAGACAGAGGCTGAAGCTTAGAGGGGAGAATTAGGACCGATCATGAAAGGGAAGAGATTCAAAAAAGAAAAACAAACATGGGAAGTGACTAGCTGGTTAATAAGATAGGCTGTTAAAAAGGTTTTGTAAATTTGATGAAAAGGACTTTACCATGACTTCTAAAATTCTATGATTATGAGGATAATAAAAATACCTGGAATTCAAATTTCTCTTTAAGGTTTGCAAAGTGTTTTACATTCATCATTTCACTTGATCTACACAATAACCTGTAAGATTGGTGTTATGATTATTTCCATTTTATGGAGGAGGAAACTGAGACTCAGGAAGCTAGTAAATTAGAGCCTGTATCTTTTTGCCTTGGATGGATATGTTCCTGAATTAAAGTCCGGCACTCTGTTGAGTACTTCTGGGCATCTAGGTGGCACGGTGGATAGAACACTAGGCTTTGAACCAGACTCATCTTCATAAGTTCAAATTCGGCATCAGACACTTACCATTGGCATGACCCTGGGCAAGTAACCAAACCCTTTTTGCCTCAGTTTCCTCATCTGTAAAATGAGCTGGAGAAGGAAATGGCAAACTGCTTCAGTATCTCTGGTGATAAAATCCCAAATGGGGTCATGAATAGTCAGACAGAACTGGAAAAACAACACATCGACAATTCAGTATTCCAGATTGATTCAAAAGAGATGCAGGATGGTCCTCTAAGAAGAGCATTAGGAGTATTAAATCTTGGAAAGACTTGAAGCTGGTTGGGAAAGTTAAGGACAACAAAAAAGATTTTCATTTAGTTGTATGGGGAAAAGAACAGAACCAAATAAGAGCTAGGGCACCTATTCATCATGGATAGGGTAGTAATGGCCAATAATAGAGAGCGTCGTTGGCCAACTTACTTTCCTTCTGTTTTCTCTGCCAAGAAGAATGATCTTTGGATTAGAAAAACACCAAACAAATCAAAACTGGAAGACAGAGTTGATATCCAAGAGAAATACAGAGCTAACCAGAGACCTTTGTGTCATTCCCACGGAAAAGATGGTTAAACGTGTGTTTGAAATAGGTGAATTAGAAACTCACTGAATTATCCCGTAGATCCAAAAGCAAACCGAAGAGAAATCATCCAAGATTTAATATCAGTGTGGGGTTAGAAAATTCTTTTAAATTCCTGTTAAATCTCTGATTGAACGTCTGCATCCTAAAACCCATTTCAGAGACTCTGCCCCTGAATAACTGAAAGCAAACATGTCGGAAATTGGGGCAAAGCGCCCCCTAAATAATGCTTTAATTGTCATGATGTAAAACTAGGGAAAACACAAAAGCAGAAACGGGGCAAGCAGGGCCATTCCTCGGTCTCTGGTCTATATGCTTGCCTTTATTATGCACATCTGCCAGCCACAAAAGTCTCTAGTCCTATCTAACACACAGCTCACTTGTCTCCCTACACCCTATACTTCTGTTTCCCAGATTTTCTCACCTGGATATGTCTTCTTCCTTTGTAGGGACTATATTTGCCTTTCTTTTTATCCCCAGCACTTAGCACGGTATTTGACGCATAGTAGGCACTTAATATATGCATGTTGACTGACTGACTATAATGTTACTACTCCCCTCTCCTCATCTGCTGACTTTTATTTTTTTTACCCTATCATCTTCCAGTTCCAGGTCTTATCCTAACCAGTGTCAATGATGCCTCCTTCACTTAGAGTAGTACCTGACACATAATAGGTGCTTAATAAGTGCTTATTGGTTGAATGATACCTTGGAAGTCAAATCCGCCCTCCCTTCCATTATCTAGTTTGCCTTGGCAATTATCCATACTCATTCATCTGGGTTTGTTTTTTATTCCTAGAATTAGAGCTCTAAAATGTGGATTTCTAAGCCTGGCAACTGACCTCTCACATCCTTCTCTGGATGCCAGCAAGGTTACTTCTTGCAGGAAGCCCAAGAGGGGAGATCAAGGGGTACATCATCTCATAAGCCCATCTGTTCAGTTACTTCCCTTTAAGAAGGATATTATCTGAGGCAAGAATTAAAAAAGTAAACCCTATCATAGACGATTAGTGTGCCCATACATACAGCTGTATTTGAAATTAAAAGACATGGAGTCCAACGTCAGATCTGCCATTCAAAGCCTATGTGACCCTGAATGAGTCACAATTTTTTCTGGGCCTCAGTTTGGACTAAATGATCCCTAAGTTCTCCTTCCAATCCTAAAACTATGGATGAAAAACTGAGCCATTTAAATGCCCAACAACCCTGTGAAGCGATACTTACAAGGATGATTATCTCTATTTGCAGAAATGGAAACTGAGTCTTCAAAGGGGAGAGCAGAAAGTCCATATAATTTGGGGTGAGAAGATCTGAGCTGGAATCTTAGCATGGATACATCTCTTCTAGGGGCTTCAGTTTACTTCACAGAAAAGTGGGAGGTGGTGGAGAGGGGTTATCTAAGGTCCCTTCCATCTCTAAATCTCATCATTTATTTTTCACTCTTTGATTTGGAATGATCTACCATCGGTCACTTAATATAAAAGGACTTCAGAATAAGGACAAGTCCGTGGATTAAACCAGCCTCAAACCATTATCACACTCTCTGTTTATAATCTCTGGTTCATATTTCTTATTTGTCCATAGCAGTTGGCATGTTGTCTCTCCCGTTTGACGCTGAGCTCCTACAGAGCAGGAACTGAATCTTTGCCTTTCTTTGCGTCCCCAACATTTGCCACAGCATCCAGCACCTTGATAAATGCTTGCTGGCTGGCTTGGCTTATTAATATCTTCAAGCAGAATCTGGTGGAGACAGACAAAAGGCCGTCTCCCTGTTTACTGGTTGAACTCCACGCGATCTCCATGAGGGTAGGCCCATGGTCCCATTACGACTCTGTTATCGAGGCGCCGGTGCGGGGGGGGGGGGGGAATAGGACGTTGGGCCTGCAGTCAGAAGGACCTGAGCTTAAATCTGACCCCACAGACTTGTGAGCGGTGAGATCTCGGACGGGCTGTTGAGGCTCCGGTGGCCTCAGTTTCTTTGACTATAAAGTGGAGGTGATACTCATGGGATCTTCCCAAGGCTGCTGTGAAGATCAGAGAAGGTGATTGTGAGGTGCTAGGCACAAGGCCTGGCACCTAGTGAGAGCTATGGAAATGCTAGCTGTTATCGTTGTCGTTGTATAAGTGCTCTCTACTGTTGTTATTGGAAGCAGTTAGGTGGCTCAGTGGATAGAGCGCTGGGCCCAGAATCGGTAAGAGCTGAGTTCAGATTTGGCCTCAGACACATGTGCTGCGTGACCTTGGACAAGTCACTTGACTCTGTTGGATTTAATCCATTGGAGAAGGAAATGGCAAACCGCTCCAGTAGCTCTGCCAAGAAAACCCCAAATGGGGCCATGAAGAGTCAAAAACAACTGAAAAGAAACAAGTTCCTTATAAACTCCAGGTGTCAGCATTGTGATGATTATGTCTTTTGCCAGTCTGGGGCTCTGGAAGGCACTAATCAGACCAATTTCTATCCGAGCAGATTGCCTTGTCTACAGCATCTCCAAGAAGCAGCGGTCAGGCCTTGACTGAAATACCTCCAGGGACAGGGAGCTCACTACCTGCAGGGGCTAGCGCAGGGTGGGGTAGAACCCGCTTCCACCCCCAAGGCCTGGTGGCCACCCTGTCTGCGGGGCTCAAGATGCTAGATCCAGAGCCCACGAGGAGTGTAGAGATCGTGTTGGTCAACTCTCTGACTCTGGGAATGAAGAAGCAAAGGCTTGGAGAGGGGAACAAACTTTCTGGAGAAGTAACACTGAAACCCAGACACTGTGACTTTAAACCCTCCTCAGGCTGCTCCTGGGGGGGGGCAGAAGGCGGGGCGGGGGAGGAGCCACACCTCCCTTCCTCCCTCAGCCCCGCCTCCCCGCCCGCTGTCTTCCCCCTGGGTGGGGGCAGGGGGCGCACTTGCAGCGGCAGCGGCGGCTCTCTAGCGCCCCCTAGAGGCAGCGGCCCGGCATCTCTCCTATCCCTGCTTTACCCAGACAGGTAGGTGCATGTGGCAGTTGGGCGTGTGGCGGGCAGAGCCGGGCCTGGCCAGGGAGCACGGCCATGGCTGGGACAACAGAGGGCGGCCGAGGGCGCGGAGCCGGGCCCTGCTGTAGAGGCTGCGCTCGGAACTTTGCGGGCCAAAAGCTGGAAGGACCGCAGGCCAAGGACACGGGAGGTCAGGGCTGGGGGCGGGGCAGGACGCCGACGGAAAGGCCCGAGGGGAGCCTGCGGGCTGGGAGTCAGGAAGGCTGGCCCGGGACGGGCCGAGAACCCGAGGTCAGGGCTGAAAGGGGACCTGAGAATGTGGGACGTTAGAACGTGGGATGTCAGGGATGGGAGGGAGCCTAGAACCTGGAAGGTCAGGGCTGAAAGGGGACCTGAGAATGTGGGACGTTAGAACGTGGGGTGGGAGGGAGCCTAGAACCCGGGAGGTCAGGGCTGAAAGGGGACCTGAGAATATGGAATGTTAGAACGTGGGATGTCAGGGATGGGAAGGAGCCTAGAACCCAGGAGGCCAGGGCTGAAAGGGGACCTGAGAATGTAGGACGTTAGAACGTGGGATGTCAGGAATGAGAGGGAGCCTAGAACCCAGGAGGTCAGGGCCGAAAGGGGACTTGAGAATATGGGGTGTTAGAACGTGGGATGTCAGGGATGGGAAGGAGCCTAGAACCCAGGAGGTCAGGGCTGAAAGGGGACCTGAGAATATGGAATGTAAGAACATGGAATATTCAGGGATGGGAGGGGACCTAGAACCTGGAAAGTCAGGGCTGAAAGGGTACTTGGGAATATGGAATGTTAGAACATGGGATGTCAGGGCTGAGAAGGACTTAGAACACCTTAGAATTAAGAACTGAAAAGGGGCCTCAGGACATAGAACATTATGACATAGAACATCAGGGTTGGGAGGGCCCTTAAGGAAGGGAGTATTAAAATGTAGAAGGTCATCTTTGGAAGAGACTTTAGAACAAAAAATACCAGTCTTGGGGGACCTTAGAACACAATTTCGGAACATCAGAGTTGGACTGCACCTTAGAGTTCATCTTCTTCAATGCCTTCCAGAGTCCAGAAAGGTTTCATTGACTTTTCCAAGATCACCCAGGCCCCCCAGCTGTAGCACAGCTAGCTGAAACACTGAGTAAAAAGGTCATCAAAGACAGTGGTAGATTCACACGGCAGCGACGTAGGACATCTATACCTAGCCCTGTCCTTTCACAGGAAGGCCCCAAGTAGTGGGAAGCAGCCGCATATATTTGAGTTTGTACTATTCAAAGTTATAATTACATAAAACCGTTAGACTGAGCTCCTTGAGGTCAGAGACTGTTTTTTGCCTCTTTTTTTTTAAATCACCAGTACTTAGCACAGAATCTGGCACGTAGTAGGGCCTTAATGATTAAAATAAAAGTAGGGCCTCATTGATTAAAATAAGGTCATTGGTTCCAGCCCATTGGAAATATGCAGCCTGAGTTCGAATAATGTGAACACTTCAGGAGATTCACCGCAGCCATTTCTCAATTCGTATGACTAAACGAATCCTCTGAAGTGATCCCATATACTTGAATTCACCCTATTTGAAATTAGTCATGTAAAATGTGATAATTGGTTCCAGTCCAGGAGAGATATGCAGTGTGAATTCAAATAATGTGACCACAGGATTCATGATTCATACTAACCAGAACCCAGTTGTATTCAAACTAATTATGACCTAGATATAGAAACTGTCACTATAGAATCTGAGACCCAAAGAGGTCAGTGTTCCACCTGTAAGTCTTTGGTTAAGGTGTATCATGTTTCTGTCCCCTCTGTAAAGGCGTGCTGCTGAACATAACAGTCACTAAGGTCCCTCTCAACCCTAAATCCAATGATCTCACATAGTTTGGCCAAGGTTAGCTCTCTAATTAGACCTTGAGGCAGAATAGGAATCCATTTCCCCTGACTCACATTTTCTACTACATATTTTCTACTCCCTTAAAGAGAAGAAGTCCCAGTTCTCCTGGGAGAGAGGCAGAGACAGAGAAAGAAAGAGATTACAATTCAGTAGAAAAGAGATATTTGTGGTCAGAGTCAGAATAACTCAGGCTTCGTGCTGGATATGTCAGGGTGCCTACTGGTCTTTATTTCCAAGTTTAGGGCTCATCTGAAGTGGGAGTGTCTCAGTCTCATCTGGAAGCAGAAACTAGGAGCCCCCAACAGAAGCTTCTAAGATCTTAAGAGCACCTAAGAGTCCCGGTGAGACAAGGGTGTTTCATCCTGGCCCAGGAGTAGGATCCAATGAGACTAGACCAAGAAGGAGAATTACCTCTCAGGGAACCAGGCAACAAAGGACCGTGGTTGGAGAGAGGATGCCCCGGACATGGATGTAGGTCTATAATTAGGCAGGGACTTTACACAGGCCTCCATCTCTCAGGAATCCCTTGGAGAGATGCATCTCCTGAGCTGGTCAGAAATGGACAGTGACTCTCTCTGTGTGCCTTGGACACAATCTAAATAAAGTTTTGATATCATGCCTTCTAAGGCCAGGACATCAGACACCAGGCAGAGTTATCTGGAGCCTACTTCCCCCAAAAAAAGAGATGGGAAAAGTAGGACATTAACTTCCTTGCAAAAGAATGCTAACCTCAGGATTCAGTTGGTGATAAAGACCAGTAAGGCACCTTGATATATCTAGCCCAAGCTAAGCAACTGGACCCCCATTTCTGAGTACAGACCAACATACACTCAGCTCAGAAATATTCTCTCTTCCCAAGGCGTTTGCTCCAATGAATTTTTCACTACTCTGTCTCTGTAGGGGCCTCCTTTACTGAACCAGTTTTCTCCTCCGACAATATAAAATGAAGGTACTGGTGTAGATAATTTCTTAAGGTCCTTTCCTACTCCAAAGTCAGCCAGTCAGCCAACAAGCACTTGTTAAGCATTTACTATGGGTCAGGCACCATTCTAAGCAAGTGAAACACAAAGAAAGGTCAAAACCCAGATCATGCCCCCAATGAGCTCACATTCTAATGAGGGAGAGACAAGAAATAAATAACTAGGTCTGTACACGATATGTACAGTGTAGACAGAAGGTAATTTCAGAAGGAAGGTACTGTCACCTGGAGGAACCAGAGAAGGCCTATAAAAGAGATTTGTGTTAAGAAGCAGTTGTGAGGAGGGGAGCATTCCATGTATGGGGAACAAAAGCATGTAGATGAGAGATGACAAACTGCAGAATCCATCCAAGAAGGCCAGCATAGCTAGACTGTGCAGTGCAGAGAAGGAACAAAGTGTGAGAAGACTGGAAAGGCAAAAAGGAGCCAGGTTATAAAGAGTTTTAAATGTCAAACGGAAGACTTGAATTTGAACCTGGGGGCAATTGGGATCCTTTATCTTAATTTTCCCTTTTTTAAAAACTGTATTGCGCTAACTAATTGTATTAATAATTAATAATTATTTATACTGATAGCTTTTGCTTTCATAAAACCTATACATCTTCAAACATTATTCTCTCCTATCCTCCTCTCAGTGCTTCCTAATAGCAATTTTAAAAAAACAGCATAACTAACCTCTGCAAATAAATAGAGAGATAAAAAAGCAAATAAATGAATAAATAAATAAGTGGACTAGAAAGAGAAGAGAGGCCGCATTTTCACTTCTCTTCTTTGCAGTCAAACTTCTCCATTATAAGTTCGCAGGATTCATTTTCAGTTGTTTTGCTGCCAAAGTTGTTGTTGCATGTACTGCTTTTATGGTTCTGCTTCCTTCGCTTTGTCTTGCCTCCTAGGTCTTCTCATCACATTTATTGTTTCTTACAACACAGTAATATTCCTTTACATTCATGAACCAGAATTTGCTCAGCCATTCCCCAATCGATGGGCACTGACTTTGTTTCCAGTCCTTTTCCATGATTAAAGAAAGGATTGCTACAAATATTTTGATGCACATGGGACTATTCTTTTTATTCTGGTCTTCTTGCTATGCCTCACAGGGAGATCTCTCTGGCAAAGGGTAAGGACATTTGAGAAACTTAGCATGATTCTAAACGGCTTCCCAAAATGGTTGGACCAATTCACAGCTCCATCAACGGTGTATTAGTATGCTGGTATAGACACAATCATTTGTACATTTGTTTTTCTCATCTTTATCAATTTTCTATGTGTAAAGCAAAATCTCAGATTTTATTTATATATTAGATATTAGATCAACCTTTCATTTGGTTCTTCTTTAACTATTTTTTTAATCAATAAAAGTCTGCCTTTGCTCCCACCTGCCCTGCCCCACGAATTGAAAATGAAAGAAAAACAAAATCCCTGTTACAAAGATGTATAATTAAACAAAACAAATTTCTACATTATCCATCTCTTTCTCTCTCTCTCTCTGTCTCTGGATAGAGGTACATAGATGGATAGAGTCACTTTCTGTCCATATTAATACATATATACAGTGTATATAAAGATATGTATATATATATTACATATACATATATAATGCCATGTCCATATATGTATATTTGTATGTATATATATGTATACACACATATATGACATATAAATGTGTGTGTGTCAGGAGCTGGTTTCATTATTAGTTTTTTTGGAATCCTGGCTGGTGATTACACTGATCAGGTTTCCTTAGCCTTCCAAAGTTGTCTGTCTTTCCCATCTTGTTTTCATTGTCTAAATTATTCCCCTGGTTCTGTATTATTTTATAGAAGTCTTCTCAGGTTTCTCTAAAACAATCCCCTTCATCATTTCTTACAGCACAGTAACATTTGATCACATTTGTATACCATAACTTATCCAGCTAATTCCTAATTTATGAGCACCCTTTCAGATGCCCATTCTTCGCCACCTCAAAAAGAACTATAAATATTTTTACGTCCTTAGAGTTTTTTTACTTAGAACACATACCTTAATCTACCTTCCCTCTAATTCTCACTTCTTATCTTTCCTTCCTATTTCCCTGTTGAATAAAATATATTTCTGTACCCACCCTATGTGTGTGTGTATACATTATTCCTTCCTATGACCAGTTCTGATGACAGTATGATTCACGTGCCGTTCCCCACCCCCTTCCTCCTCCTTATTTGTCTGTACATCTGCTCATGTGATTATGTGAGATAATTTTCCCTTATCTTCCTTTTCCTTCCACTTGTAGTGCACCCCTCTTTCCTTCTCTTTCCATTCTTCACTTAGGATCTTCAAGACAAAATAGAACCACTTCCAACCCTTGTCTAATTGGATTGTCTATGAACTCTGATGATAATAGGATTAAGAGGGGACACATACATGTTCAAAAGGGACAAATAGCTCTCAATATTTGAATTTAAGCACCTTATCCTGGTCTAGTCCCTTATAATTGTTCCTTCATATTTGCCTTTTTAAGTTTCTCAACTTCTGTGTTTGAAAACTTCAAAGTTTCTACAAAGCTGTGATCTTTTCATCAGAATGCTTGCTAGTCCTTTATTTCATTAAAGGCCCATTTTCCCCCTCTATAGCATTGTATGTACTCAGTTTTGCTGGGTGAGTTATTCTTGGCTATAATCCTATATCTATTGCCTTCTATAATATCCTATTCCAAGCTCTCTGCTCCTTTAAGGTGGTGGCTGCTAAATCATGTGTGATATTGACAGTAGTAGTTGAATTTTTTCTACTACTGACTACTTTCAGTATTTTTACTTTTGACTTGGAAGCTCTGTGTATTGGCTGTGATGTTCCTAGGAGTTTCATTTGGAAGTTTCTTTCTGGAGGAGTGACAAGTGGATGCTTTCCATTTCTACTCTGCCTCCTGAGTTCTAAGAGATCTGGGCAGATTTCTTGAAATATGTTGGTGAGGCAATTTTGTTTATTTGTTATGGCATTTGGGTAGCCCATTGATTCTTAGAATTTTTCTCCTTGATTTGTTTTCCACATTAGTTGTTTTTGCTATGAGACTCCTTGTATTTTTTCTATTTTTTGAGATTTTTTTTTAATTTTGTTTTAATATTTCTTATTGTCTCATGGAATCATTGACTTCTGTTTGGTCCATTCTAATTTTTAAGGAGTTTATTGCATGGGGAGGGTTTACTTCTTGTGCCAAGCTATTAATCCCCTTTTTGATTTATTCTTCTATAGCTCTCATTTCTTTTTGAATTTTTCTCTAGTACTCTGAATGAAATCATCATAATTTAATGAAATATTATAGAATTAAATATAATGAAAGCATTAATAAAAATTTTAACTTTTTTTAGCCATTGCTTCATCTCTTCCAGGAATTCTAGTTGAATTTGTGCCAAAGCTGTATTTTTCTTTGAAGCTTTGCTTTTAGATGTTTTAGAATCAGTCTCAGCTTCCAGGTTTATGTCTTCAGTGTCCTTGTCACAATAAGAGCTTTTTATGGTAAGGTTCTTGTTTGTTTGTTTGCTCATTCTTCCAGTATATTTCCTGACTTCACAGGGCTCTCCACACTTCTGGAAGGAATATATGGGCTGTTCCTAATTTTGCTTTCTTGTGAGTATCATATTGTATTATCCCAGGATATCGGAGACAATTCAGCCTGGGGAACTCACAAGCTCTCAGTGCTCAATGCTAATCCGGGGCAAAGTCTGATCACTGCCCACCCTGATCCGACTTCTGCACATTCTGACCTGGCTTTGGGCCTGAGCAACAAAAGACTGCTAATAGACTCAGCCCCTACCATCCACTTGGGAAGCTCTGCTGATTCAGAGTGACAGAACTGCAGGTGCCCCTTTGTTCTGGGATTCCTGCCCTGATTTTCCTCCACAGGCTTCAGTCTTGCCTACAAGCTGGAACTAGGATCCCACTCTGCTCCTGGCGTTTGAGCCACACTGCTGTTGCTTGTTTCTGACCTTTCTGTTCCCCGCTGTACACCACTAGGTTCTCCAACCCATCCTTACCCTTCCTTAGTCACAGGACCTGTGACATTGAAATGGGCAGTAGATGACAAAGCCACCGTTTGGCACCTATTCCCATACCCTGCTCAAGATCAGGGTGGCTCAGTATGGGTCTGGAACTACTTTTTACCCCAATGTACAGCCTTTTCCTGTGCTGAAATGCTCCATTATTGATTTGGTTTTTTTCTGATTCCTCCTTATCTGGTCTGTTCCACTGATAAACTTCTCTGTTTTTTAACCAGTGCCAAAAAGTTTTGATGGCTATTGTTTTATAATACAATGTGAGGACCAGAAATGCTGCTCTCCTCTTGTTTCCTTTTTCTTTATTTCCCTTGAAGATTCTAGAACTTTTATTCTTTCAGATGAATTTTGTTATTATCTACTGGACACAGTGAGCATCTGTAACTTCTTCAAGAACGAAGTGCCTGGAGAGGTATTTTGGCAGTCTCAGTGGCAATGGAGGATCCCAAAATGTCTAACTTGTAAATTTGCTCATGTTCCTCGCATAGACACATACATGGTGGCTAGTGGGAAAGTGAGTCTTCTGTGTGTTAAAATTCTCTACTGTTAATTCATAAAAGATTTAACCTTGTCACAGATTCTGTTGTCATCATCATCAGCTTCTCCTCCTCCTCTTCCTGCTCCTCTTCCTCTTCTTTTTCTCCCTCCTCTTCCCCCTCTTCTTCATCTTATTCCTTTTGCTTCCTCTATATCAGCCATGTAATTCCTTTTGGGGGTAGAGTTTGGGGGGAAATTGAAACAATTTGGAGAAAGTGATTATTTTGCCATTATGCTAGTCATATGACCTGTATAATTTTCTGTTTTCAAGATAATTCTGGATTCACCTCCCGACTCTCATCTACCCTTACCTCTCTGGCTGAGAGGTCAAAGACAAAAATCCATTAGCCTTTATCTGGTGGCTTAAACTCCCAGAACCAGCACTAACTTTGCTGAACATTATGTAAATCTGCATCCTGGTCAAAAGTAGGACCATTAGGACGCAACCCCCAGCCACCAAGAGGATTTCACCATGCCCAGACCTGCATCGCCCAAGAGAACAGTCTACAGTCACAAGAAGATTACGCTTACAACGATTCTAGTGTTTTTTGGGGTGTGTGTATGGCCAGGTGAGCAGGTAATGGAAGGGAGTGGACACTGGGAGATAAAGGATCTAAAGTCAGGGTGGAGGTTAGACCAACAGAAAGCACAGTCCTGGGGCAGAGAAAAGGCAAGTGGGCAGGGAAGGGAGTTCTCTGAAGGTTCCTGTGTAAGTGGCTGCAGGTGTGGCAGTCATACTCAAGATCCTGTATCCACATGGAGGCAAGATCTGAGAGATGAGCAGAAAGTAAGTGAATGGAAGGTCTTGGGGGACAGAGAGGACTGGCATGAGCCAAATAAGGTGGAACCAATCAAGGAACCAGGGAAGGTTCCCTGGTTTAGAACCAGATTATAAAGAAGGGGGAAACTCAGAATTAGTGCTATAGAAATGGTTGTTATTTCACCACTCAAGTCTTACTCCAACTTTTGTTTTAAATTCTTAGATTTCATTTTACAATTTCCCCAGCAGGAGCTTCATTTCTTTTCTTTGGTATGTGTGTGAAAGAGAGCCAGACAGAGATCAAGACTGAGCCAAGATGGGGAGGGGTGGGGGATAGAAGGCGGTGGTAGAGTTAACAGTACCAAGGTCTACCTTTAATTCTTTTGATATATTTATCATCTAACAAAATTTTTTGTTTGGTATTTTTTCCATCCTGTCCACCAATACTTCAGTATGAATTTCTAAAGTATTTTCATCTCTGAAGATTGCAGAAATCCTTTATTGATTTATGATGGGGTTTTTTTCTTACATTATTCTTTTTTGTTTGTTTAGCAATGGAAGTGGGGGAAAGGGCACTCTCAAAAATATTTCCTAGGTATGAGATGGAACTGCCACCAGAGAGTGAGAGATTTGGGTGATTTGGTCAGGTTGAAGAATAAGAGAACTGGGCATTCCCAATGTTTGGATGGTGGTAGGAAGGAGAAATAGAATCCTTTCAGCTTTGGGAGAGATGAAGGAATGGAGAAGCTTTCCAGAATGGAGAAAAGGAAAGACTGGGGCTCACAGCAAGGTCTCAACACTCAGCAGAGATGTCCAACAGGCATGGGGTAGTGTTGGGCTTTCAGAGGGGAGCTTTATTCTCCACCCTCCTCCTCCCCCACTACCACCAGTGCTGCTTTCTTTCTAAAGGCTGGGGCTCATGGTGAGGGCCTCCTCAGCTCCTGGCTACAAGCTGCTTTGGGCAGCAGGATTGAATTTCAGTTCAGAAGCTCCCAAGGCTCCCAAGGTCAGCTGAGGAGCAGTAGGGCAGAGTTGACCCTTTTTGCTCAGGCCAGCCACTAACAGAGGAGGAGGAGCCAGGGAGGAGTACCTACCACTCTGATAGGGTGCCAGAGACCCCCCTGGGGTTTCAATTAGGCTCTGCGGGTCTGGTCATTTGACTAGGTGAGGGACACTCCTCGGTTCAGGTTGAGTGTTGGGGTCTGGAGATTAGACTTCCTGAGCTCTGTGGACCTGACAGGCTTCAGTCAACCAGTCTCAACAAGTGTGAGGAGGGGTGGGAAATAGCAAAAAAAAAGTAGAGGCAGTGGATGGTCCCTGTTTAGGGTAACAAGGTAAGTATCATCAACCACAGAATCAGTGTAAGCTGTGAGCCTACAAGCCTACAGCATGATGGCTCCTTGGTCTCTAAGGATTTTGTTTGTTTTCAATTATTTTCCTTTGTTTCTGTCTTTCTTCCCCTCCTTTCCCCCCCTAAGGGTAGGGAGGGAGCTGGGTATAGCTTCTTAATTGGTGAGGCCATCTGGAAAAGACTCACCTCCCTAGCTTCTTACTGCTCTTCCACAGGGATGGGTATTTGCTTTTCTCTAGTCCTGGGATTCCTCTCCTATTCCCCACATTCTCCAGACACCACTGCTGGGGGCTCAGCAGTCCTGGAACTGAAACTCATCAAGGGCTGTCCAGTACACTCTTACTGTCTACTTGTCTTCTTGGGTTTCAACTCCTTGTTCACTACTTCTGTTCCATCTTTGGCTTGGTGGACAGAGACAAGAGGCAATCTTTCTATGCACCCAGACTGCCATCTCATCCTTTCTCCAAGATGACCAAAAACCAAAAAGAAAAGGGGGAAGCACCTGTAAGGGGAGAAAGGCAGGCAAGAGAGGAGGAGGGGAGAGATCTTGAGATGGGATAGAGGAGATAGAGAAGTGAAGAAACCAAGGGGGGAAGGAAAAACTGAAATATTAAGAAAGAAATAAGGAGAGGGAAAAGGTGGACAGGAAAGATCCTGGAGAAGGAATAGACCTAGGAAATAGGAGAGGAAGACTAGAATTTGGAAGACAGAAAGAAACTGGGAAGAGCCACTGGCTAAGTTGTAGATAGAGTTGAGAGAAGGCTTTTCACATCTAGGATCCAAGAGAAGCCCACTTGCCTTCCCCTTCCCTGTCCTCTGCAAGCCCTAGGGTACAACTGTCACCTCCCCCAAACCCAGCAGTGGCTCCTTCCAGGCCCCTAAGTGAAGGAGGCAGATTTCTTCCTCCCCTATTTCCTCAGACTATGAGCCCCGTAGTCGCCCTAGCCCCAAAGTCTTGTGAGGGCAGGGTAGGGTTCTGCCCTTCCTCTGTCTTCCCTGAGGGTAAGTCTATCTTCCCAAATGGGTCTGTATCTGCACAGGTCTGGGTAAAGAGGGGCCTTGGGAAATGTCTGGGGACAGGTAGATTTAGAATTGAAAGCTGGTGGGGCCCACATTTCTACTTCTGCCTCATTCTCTCCATAGCCCAGACTCTGATGTGTCATGATTGCAACATCAGTGAGCATTGTACCAACCAAGTAGCCTGTACAAAAGAAGAAACTGTCTGTGTCATGGAGGTACTGAGTAAGTGTCTGCTGTCCCTTTGGGCTGAAGCCCTATCACTGACCATATTCCTTTTCTCCTTCCGTCTCCCATTCTCCATTCCCCATCCCCATATACCCCAGTTGGACGCTAAGCCCCAAAAGCCTTTGAGTTTTATGAGAAAGGATCCTAGCTGAGGGCAAAGCTCAGGATGAGGGGAACAGCTCTGCTTCAAATTAGGAAGATGACAGAAGGGGAGTACTAGCCCCAAACAATCAGGAATTGCAACTGAGCAGGAACAGAGAAACCTTATGGGGTCAGGACTCTGGGGCCTTTTCTTTGTGGGATAGGATCACCCATGGGGGCTGGAGCCTTCCTCTGTGGGCCATGGTTCTTCTCTGTCTATTCCAGAAAAGCAAAACTCTACCCACGTTCGTAAGACATGTTACTCGAATTGCGACGACTACCTTGTGGGAGAGGCCACCGAGGAGAACAGAACTGCAAGCAATCCCACCATCTCAAAAATAGTCAGTGAGGTATCACAGAGGACTGATCAAACAATCTTCCTCTTCAGAGATGGGACGTCCGAGGAGAATACCATTATGTGCTGTGAAAATGACCTGTGTAACCAGGTCAAGGACAGAGCCCCAGGAGATAAAGCTCTTGCCTTTGGGTTCCTGCTCAGCTTTATGTGGCTCATCCACTGTTCAATGCTGTGACTCCTCTGCCTACACGCTTCCAAAGAAAGGCTACTAAGATGGAAATTTAAGAGCATTCACAGTCATTAAAGTAAGATTTATTAACGTATTGTGAAATGGTCTCTATTCTGTTTTCCAAATGGATTTTCAGGTTCTAGAAGGTTAATCAGAGGAGTTCCCTGCTCAATTTGCCAAGCTAAGAGGGAGGTGATCCTCTGTTTGGTGTTCTTCATCTCATCAGTTGAGATCAAATTAGTTGACTCAATCACTTTGATCCCTGGAAAACAACTGCACATTGGCACAGAGACCCCTTGCTCCCCAGTAACTCACCAACCAGCCATACCGCCATCATCCCCAGAGGTGACAAGCTCTTGTTTCTGAGCTATGGTAAGGTACCCAGAATTCCTGGAAACTTAGTTCCTGTTCTGAGTATATGAGCTCAGCCCTAAAGAGTCAATGTCAGAGACATGGGACAGTCATGCCTTTGGGTTACCTTTCTAAGAAAATCCTGATTAATAGTTTTTTTATGCAAAACATTTCCATATTAGTCATTTTGTACAAGAAAACTCAAATAAAAGGAAAACAATGAAAGTGAAAAGTAGCATGCTTCAGTCTAAATTCAATCAATATCAGTTATTTCTCTGGAGGCAGAGTATGATTCACCATTAGTCCTTTGGGATCGTGTTGCATCGTATTGCTGAGAATATCTGTCATTCACAATTCTTCATCAAACAATATTGCTGTTATTGTGTACAATGTTCTTCTGGTTCCGTTCACTTCATTACGCATCAGTTCTTGTAAGTCTTTCCAGGTTTTTCCAAAATCATCCTGCTTGTCATTTCTTATAGCACAATAATATGCCATTATAATCATATGCCACAGCTTGTTTAGCCATTCCTCAATTAATGGGCATCCCTTTGATTTCCAATTCTTAGCCACCACAAAAAAGAACTGCTATAAATATTTTTGTACAAATAGGTCCTTTTCCCCTTTTTTGGATATCTTTGGGATATGGACCTAACAGTGGTATTGCTAAATCAAAGGGTATGTCCAGTTTTATAGCTGTTTGGGCATAGCTCCAAATTGCTTTCCAGGGTGGTTGGATCAGTTCATAACTTCACCAGCAATGCATTAGTGTCCCAGTTTTCCCACATCTCCTCCAACATCCAACATTTTCCTTTTTTGTCTTATTAGATACTCTGATAGGCATGAGGTGGTACCTCAGAGTTGTTTTAATTCGCATTTCTCTGATCAATAGTGATTTAGAGCATTTTTTCATATGACTATAGATAGCTTTGGTTTCTTGGTCTGAAAACTGCCTGTTTCTATCATTTAACCATTTATCAATTGGAGAATGACTTGTATTTTTATGAATTTGACTCAGTTCTATATATTTGAGAAATGAGGCCTTTATCAGAGATACTAAATTTCTCACAGTGGTATCAGGACAAAATTTAAGTATTTTTTTCCCTCAATATTGTGGCTTTAGCCCCTTGCTGCACCTCTAGTTGCAGAGGTCATACACTTGAGCCGCTTTTTTCCAAGAAGCTAGTGATACCCAAGAACCCTGCACTCTTTTTCCCCACTCTTTTTGAAAAAAAAAAGCTGGTTCTAAAAACCATTAATTGTTAGGAGCTATTTTGCTTAATTATATGCCAAAAAATTTGACAGTCTAAATGAAATGGATGAATATCTACAAAAAATAAATTACCCAGAGTAACAGAAGAAGAAATAAAATACTTAAATAATACAATCTTAGAAAAAAAAATTGAACAAACCATCAATGAACTTCCTAAGAAAAAAATCCCCAGGACCAGATGGCATCACAAATGAATTCTACCAAACATTAAAAGAACAACTAATCCCAACATTATATAAACTATTTGGAAAAATAGGAAAAGGAGTCCTACCAAATTCCTTTTATGACACTATATAGTGCTGACACCCAAACCAGGAGGAGCCAAAACAGAGAAACAAAATTATAGCCAATTTCCCTAATGAATATTGATGCAAAAAAATTTAAATAAAATACTAGCAAAGAGATTATAGCAACATATCACAAGGATCGTACACCGTAACCAGTTGAGATGTATACCAGGAATGCAGAGCTGGTTCAACATTAGGAAAACTATCAGCATGATTGACCATATCAATAACAAAACCAATAGAAATCATATAATTATCTCAATAGATGCAGAAAAAACCTTTGACAGAATACAACACCCATTCCTATTTTAAAAAATACCAAAGAGCATAGGAATAAATGGAAGTTACCTTAAAATGACATGTAAAATTTATCTAAAACCATCAGCAGGCAGCAGGGATAAGCTAGAAGCCTTCCCAATATAATCAGGAGTGAAGCAAGGATGCCCATTATTGCCTCTGTTATTTAATATTGTACAAGAAATATAGCAATAAGAGAAGAAAAAGAAATTAAAGCAATTAGACTAGGCAATGAGAAAACAAAACTACCGCACTTTGCAGATATGTTATACATCGAAAATTCTAGAGAATCAACTAAAAAACTACTTGAAATTATTAACAACTTTATCAGAGTTGCAGGATACAAAATGAACCTACATAAATCATCAGCATTTCTATCTATTAACAACAAAATCCTACAGTAAGAGATAGAAAGAGAAAGTCCATTTAAAATAAATTTAGACAACATAAAATATGTGGGAGTCTACCTGCTGAGACAAACCCTGGAACTATATGAATACAACTATAAAATGCTTTTCACACAAATACAGTCAAATCTAAATAATTAGAAAAATACTAATTGCTCATGGGTAGGCTGAGCCAATATAATAAAAGTGACAATTCTATTTTATTTATTCAGTGCCATACCAGACTATCAAAAATATTTATTGTGATAATTATTTTATAGTATATTTTATAACAACAAAATTCATCTGGGAGAACAAAAGCTCAAAGATATCAAGGAAATCAATGAAAAAAAATATGAAAGGAGGTGGTCTAGCCATACCAGATTTCAGACTGTATTATAAAGTGGTAATTATTAAAACTGGATTTAGGAGCCTACAACCTCTTGAAATGTGTTTAAATATGGCTTCAGATACTTATTAGCTATGTAACCCTGGGAAAGTCACTTAACTTCTGTCTGCCTCAGTTTCCTTAACTGAAAAATGGTATAATAATAGCACCTACCTTCCAGGGCTCTTGTGGGGATCACATGAAATATTTGTAAAGTGCTTAGGATGGTGGCTGGCATATAGTAAGCACTATATAAATGCATACTTCCTAACTTCCTTGCCATCTCTGGAGATGCAAAGAAAGGTAAGATATGTGTGTGCTTCAATATAACCCTTTGTTCTGTGTGTGTGTGTGTGTGTGTGTGTGTGTGTGTGTGTGTGTGTGTGTGTCTATGCAGGATAAATGAAACACCTCTGATGAATGATTGTCTGCCAATTCTTGTTGTCATTCAGTTATGTTCAGTTGTGTCTGACTCTCCATGACCCCATTTGGGGTTTTCTTGGCAGAGACGTTGAAGCAGTTTGCCTTCTCTAGCTCATTTTACAGATGAGGAAACTGAGGCAAACAGGATTAAGTGACTTGCCAGGGTCACACAGCTTGTACAAGTCTGAGGCCAGATTTGAACTTTAAGAAGATGAGTCTTTCTGACTCCAAGCCCAGCGTTCTCTCTACTGTGTCACCTAGCTGCTCAGTGGTTGTCTCTGCCAATTATATAGTGTCAAATCTAGCAACACTGTGTATTAAATTTGTAGTTTGAGGGTGCATGAGTTCTATGCACATCCTCTGACACAGCCATCATTTTTTGACTTCACATGCAGTTTCATGAGCAAAAGTTAAAGACTTAGGTGGGACTTCGCATCCATGTACGTCCTGTTCATGACAAGAACTGGAAAGTGGATAATGGGGGTTGGGGAGTCTGTGGATCTCCTCCTTGACCGTCCTGCTTTCTTCCTGCTGACCACCTGTAGATTGGGGCATGGAAGGGAAACCTAGTCTTTGCCTACCCACCAATGGGATGGTCAAGGTGGCTAGTCCTCGATGACAGGCTGAGATGGGGATTACTTGATCTCAAGTCCTTCAGCGTCCCTTCTGACTCTGAGGTTCTATGATTGACAGGAGATGGTATGGTATAGTAGGAAGGAGCAGTGGATTTGGAGTCCAAGGACTGGCATGGTCAAGTCACTCCCCTGTCTGGATCTCTTTATCTGTAAAGCTAGTGTTTTGGTTTAATTTGTAAGATATCTTGCATGGCTGTTATTGTTCAGTCATTTCAGTCGTGTCCAACTCTTCATGACCCCGTTTGAGGGTTTCTTGGCAAAGATCCTGGAGTGATCTGCCGTGTCCTTCTCCAGCTCCTTTTATAGATGAAGAAACTGAGGCAAACAGGGTTAAATGACTTGCTCAGGGTCACATGGCTAGAATGTATCTGAATCCAGATTTGAACTCAGGTCTTCTGACTCCAGGCTAGGCACTCTATCCATCACACCACCTTGCTGCCCTACCTGGCGTATGTGAGTACAATGATCCATCACTGTAGATGCAGACCCATGTCTCCTCTCTCCTCTCCTCTGTTCATCCCCAGATACTGTTCACAGGCTACGTTGAACCATCCACCCCAGAGCCATAATCCTCGAGACTTGGAGCAATAGTTCTCTCTGCGACCCAACACATCTGCCAAAATTCCTCATCTTTTACTTGCATCGTCTTTTTTATCTTATATGGATAACAGGAAGACTGTATATCCCAGAAGCCCATTGGTATGGGACTTTCTCACATTAGCCAAGATCACTGCCCTGCCCCAGAATGTGGGGCAGGGCAGAGTTGGAGAAAGAGACAGAGAGAGAGAGAAAAACAGAGAGAGAGACAGAGACAGGGAGAGTGATAGAGACAGGGAGAGTGATAGAGACAGGGAAAGAGAGATGGGGAGATAGAAAGGGAGAAAGAAAGAGGAGAGAGAAGGGAGAGAGACAGAGAAGAGAGAGAGACAGAGACAGAGAGAAACAGAGACAGAGAGGGAGGACAGCTTCACTCCCTGCACTCACTGGAGTTTTCTGAGGCACCTGAATCTCGGGCTTTTCAGTCACTTCTGGCTTCCAGCTTCCAAAGAGAAGATAGACTAGGCCAAGCTCACTTCAAGTTACCAAGGAAAAGAGAAGCTGCTGTTAGAGGAGCTGTGTCTCCATCATTTCCCCATCCACAATTTGCTACACAAGGGCCTTTAGGCTATTCACCCTCAGGTGAATAAGGTCGAGGCTTCTCTCTCTAGCTGAGCTATCTCATTCCCAATGGGAGAGCACCTTCACTCTGTATTGTCTGGTATATATTCTCCTATATATGTTTACCCTGATTTCTGCTTTGCTATTCAACTTGGGATAAATGCTATCTATGTGTGGTCATTTTGGAACGGGTATTTGGTGGGAAAGGGGTGAAGCTTTGGATATAAAGCTTAAGGTCTTGCTTCCCCCATTAATGAAATAGTGACCAGAAGTTAATTTGAAAAAAAAAGAAGCCAATTTGAACCTGAAAACCATATTAGAAGGAGCATATAGGTATAATTCTAGCCTAGTGCCTGCCCCCACCAAGGAGAACAGAGAGGCCAGACTCTGGCCCCAACCTCCTGTTGCCCTTCCTCTTGGAGAAGGGTGCGGGGAGAAGGGGCTAGAGATATCTAATCTGCCTTTTCAAGCCTTACGATGACACCCCCATGCTACATTTGGGGGACAGCCCCAGCAAGCATGATTTTATAATAGCAATAATAACCATAATAGGCATTTATATAGTACCTACCATGTGCCAGGCACTGTAAAAAGTACCTTAGAAATATTCTCATTTGCCTTTTGCCTCTTTAGTATCTTCAGAGCCTAACACAATGCCTGGTGCATAGTAGGCACTTAATAAATGTTTATTTCTCTTTCTCTTCCCTCTTCTCCTTCTATAATAACCGTACGAGGTAGATACTATTATTTATCCCCATTTTATAGAAGAGGAAACTGAAGCAGATATATGTTAAGTGACTTGCCCAGGTTCACACAGCTAATAGGTATCTGAGGACAGATTTGAACTGATCCCAGCACTTTATTTGCTGCTCTATCTACATAAAAGAATCTCTAAAGTGGCAGAGATTTGGTATTATCCTCCACACCACCACCCCTCATTTAGCTCCCAGAGAAAGGGATGTCTTGACCAATGTTTAGGAATCCCTGAGGGGGTAAGTGGCATGAAGCAAATCTTGGTATTGACTCTGGCACCAGGATAGACTGCGCACAAGAGGATTCTGACCTATTAGGTACAGATGATCCTGACTTGTGATGAGAATCAGTAACAGAGCTGGAATTCTCATTTCTTCTTCTTTTTTTAATTTAAAAAATTTTTTTTTATTTCTCATCGTTTCTTCTGTGGCACTGAGGTCCCTAGTGCCATGCTCCTCCTTGTCACGATTTTACATTCACACCCACCATGAACTGCTAAAGCTCTGACACCACCCAGCACATGGACTAGATTCTTAAGATCCAGGACTCCATGCTTCTGAAGGGCAGAGGTGAAGCCTAGGTTTCCTGGTCTCCATTTTCCTCCATATTTGCTTACTCCTTCAGGGAGCCATTGACATTGTTTTTCATTTACTTAGTTGGTTTTCGAAATCTTTTTTTTTCCAGCCTATGCCAGAATTTTCGTATCCTGGAGGTGAAGGGTGTCTAGTGGTGACACTAAAGCCATTTAGGGTGGAAGGTCCTCTAGAAGAGCTTTACCACCAATGGATGGGAGTGATAGGAACCTTCTATGGAGGTCCCTTCCATGTAGACCAGGTTAGTTTTCCTTCTAAAAGTCAAGGAAACTATCCTTGAGACTTTATTAGACCAAAGGGCTATAGTTTAAGCTACTGACATAGCTACCCATAAAAGTGGCCGTTCAAACTCTCTGAATGGACCACCCCTTTAAGTAACCACACCCCCTTCCCCTTGATGGGAGGGCTTCGTCTCTGTGATGTGTAGCTTTGCTGTGCATCTATCCCATTCTGTGGCTAAGTAAACCTTCTTTTACTAACTGTCAAATGGCCTACAAATGTCTCATTTTGTTCCCCTTTTGCACTTAAGCGATCAACTTGGCCTACAATACTTATCTTTATCTTCCTTATCTTCCAGCCCAGGTCGAAGCATGGGCCAGGGGCCACCGATTCTCTGACTGGGTCAAGATGATCTCTAAGTGCTCGAGACACTGGCAATCAGAAAAGGGGCAACCTAGAGACTGCTTTGCCCAGTATAGAAGACACAACAAGGGTCTTTGGGGGAGACTAGATTGAGCTCCTGTTCCAGAGCAGCTAAGTGGCGCAGTGGATAGAACACTGGCCCTGGAGTCAGGAGGACCTGAGTTCAAATCCAGCCTCATATACTTACTAGTTATGTGACCCTGGGCAACTCACCTAACCCTGAGTGCCTTACCATAAAAAGAAAAAAGAGAGAGAGAGAGAATTCATTTCCTCCTCCTTCTCTTTCCCAGAAACTCACTAACTTAAGAGCATGACTTTCAACTTCCTCTCTCATGTGGCTAGCTAAAAAAAAAAAAAACAAAGTGAGAATCTGAAAAGACCTTAGCCTAAAAGGGCCAGGGTCTCCCATTGCATTGTGGGCCATCATAATCTTCCTGATTGATATCTGGCCACTGGACCCAGATGGCTCTGGAGGAGAAAGTGAGGCTGGTGACCTTGCACAGCCCTCCCTCACTCAAATCAAGGTCAACTGCAAGTCATGTCTTCATCTCCCTGATGTCATGGTCTTCTTAGGAAACGAAGGACAAACACAATAACAATCTAGAGAAAAGCAGAGGCAGAGTGGGTGGGAGGAGGGCACAGGGAATGGCTGCTTACCTTGATCACTAAACCACCTCTGTGGCTGGTTTTCATAAAACCCTTATAAAAGCTAACATATACCAAGAGTAGCTCCTAGAGAGTATTCTTTTTCTCAATAACCTCTCATCTCTCTGAAATGTGTGACTCTGCACTCCCATTGTTTTGCCATAGCAATATGCAAATTGGGCTTACAAAACTTCTATAATTTCCATGTCCACCTCTCCTGGGTTTGTTTTCCCCTCCATCTAATCTCCATGAACATGTTAAAGTAAGCATAATGACCATAGTCATGACAGCTATTTGATTTCAATAGTTTTAAATGCATAATAAGAAAATAAAAATAATTCATCTTAAACAATAATGGCTAAAAGCCAGCTGTTCAGCTGGGAGCTGAGAGAGGCTTTCTCCCCCTTTCTGCCCCTTGACTCTGTTCACATGGGCACATGAAGGTTTTCAATGGAAAATTTAGCAAATAAATCAACAGATAAGCAGAGAAGTCTGTCAGCCAACTGTCTATTTATAGGGAAGTTTAATGTCAAGGATTTCATAAATAAGCAGAATGTACTGATTAACTAGAAACTGCGTCTTAGCAAAGCAATTTGACTAATAAGGGTCCTAGTCAATCAATTGTCAATAAGCATTTATTAAGAACCTACTGTGTGCCAGCCACTGTGCTAAGTGCTAGGGATACAAGTAAGAAAAAGAAAACGGTCCCTGCCCTCAAGGAGCTTACACTCTAATGGGGGAAGATGATATATGAAAGAAGATAAAAAGGGCAGAGGGTACAGCCAGAAAGGGGCACGACATTGATGGAGTCAAAATCTAGCAAGTTGATGGGAAGAGAAGAGCTGGAAATTCTGAGCCCTTTATCAAGTGAGGCTTTGGGAGAAGTTTTTTTGCCCAGGCCTCCATTGGAAGGGAGAGGTGATTGAGGAGGTGTTGAGTACCAAAGCTGAACCAATCTCCATAATGATGAGATTTCTAGTGATGACATTATCCTGGGGGAAGCATGATGTTCATGGGGTCAAAACCAAGCAGAGGAGGATGGGGGTGGGGGTGGGAATTGTGTCCTAGGATATAACTGGACCTGGCCAAGAACTGACTGACCCAAAGAAAATTAGACAGATGAAGAGATGATGGAGTACTTGTGTAGATGGGCTTGGCAATGTTATATGTGTTCCTGAAAGGTTAAACGAAGTCCAGCTTGGAGTATACACTTCAGAAGGCTGTACTATGAGTGGTAAAATAGACAGACAGACAGACAGACAGACAGATAGATAGATAGATAGATAGATAGATAGATAGATAGATAGATAGATAGATAGATAAATGGAAAGAAAGAGAGAAAGAAAGAGAGAAAGAGAGAGAGAAAGAAAGAAAGAAAGAAAGAAAGAAAGAAAGAAAGAAAGAAAGAAAGAAAG